>JAFNEN010000837.1:0-141666 GCA_019343175.1 Oedothorax gibbosus
TAGTGAAGTTCTGTTCAATAAATGGAGCCGGAATCAATGGAAGAAAACGTTTAAATTAAGTTGTCAACAAGAACAACGAGATATGAAGCGGCCTATTCAAATTACATCAATGTCAGAGAAGCTTTCCCAAAAATGAAAGTTTGACGTTTGCGTGTGTCGTAGTTCCGAAGATGAAGAAACCTGATATCGATAAACCTGTTTGGAACCTCTCGTTCATGGTAGACTATACTGTTAATGTTCTCAGTAGTTGCAAAGATGTATCTTCATCTACGACACGGAAAAAAGACGTCAAACTTTTCGTCCGATGTTTGGCAGGACTTTTTGAGCCTTGTAAAGTAAATTGAATAGACGATTCGAACAAGGAGGAGCGTAGTTTGTTT
Source organism: Oedothorax gibbosus (assembly GCA_019343175.1). Taxonomy (NCBI): domain Eukaryota; kingdom Metazoa; phylum Arthropoda; class Arachnida; order Araneae; family Linyphiidae; genus Oedothorax; species Oedothorax gibbosus. Next base: position 381 of record JAFNEN010000837.1, read on the forward strand.
GTTTGAAACTAGACTATATGCTTGGCGTTACTAACAGCTTGAATTGAAAGTTTTATTTTAGACGAATTAGTTGGCCGGTAGAATAACGTCACACTAGAGCTATACGAGGGCTATTGGTTACGCCAGGCGTTATATGATTTTGATAAAGCTGTTTTCTAAGGCTGTGTGGTAATTTTTTTTTATGTGGTGCAATGCCGCGATTTACAAAAACCAAGTCCAGAACTTCAAAATTTTAGCTTAAATGCTAAATAATGCATTCGGAAAAAGAGAATGCTTATCATTCAACAAATTATAGTTGGGTCGTATCGTATAAGTAGGGTGATCAGACTGTAATGAATTTCGCAGTTGGGTTCGGTTTGTTATTCAACTACTTCGCTATAAAGATTAAGTTTTGAATTATCGTCGTACTACACGAGGGCTATTGGCGACGGCCTCGTAATTTAGAAACACAGTCAAGTGACGAGCCGACACCTGAGTAGGCACCAGAGGTGCCGATTCCCCCCCCCCAGACCTAACGGCGCATCCCCCTAGAATTTTTTTTAAAATCCCCCCCCCCCCCAAAAAAAAAACACATTTGCACATGGTACATTTTCTTCATATGATGCAAGTCTTTTAATTGCCGCCCTTGATTTTTTTTATAGCTTTCATAATAACTCTATGTTTTCACCCAAAACTGGAAAAATTTCTGTCCACCTGTATCCATACGTCAAAAAAAAAAAAAAATAATAACTGATGACAACGCAAGCATGTTTTTATTTTTCTTAATTTTGACATTTTAAATAAGATTTTATGTATATACATCCATATTATAGATATTTGATATTATTAATATGAATCCCAATTTAAATCAATAATGAAAAAGCCGAGATGTAAATTATTCGATTACACAATTTTCTACTTGAATTTGTTGAATTTTAAAAACATGCATGATCTCAAAACTGATGTTTCAAGTATTTGTTTTTGAGAATATTGTTCTCACAATAAAATGAGAACGTCTACAAACTTACACAGAAAATTCCTTAATAATTATATAATCCAATATAAAATTTTCTTATATATTTTTTTAAAAATAAAGTAATTAACTAAACCAAAAAGAGGACAAAAGTGCTATTTTTTCAGCACTTCTTTGTTTCTTATCTCCATTTATAATTATGTATGCATTCAAATTTCTACAATTTAAAATAATTAATGAGGCAGTGACGGACAGACAAACGTATCTAGCCTTTATAAAATATGCCACTTTTTACGTTATAAACGTAATGTTGAAGTTAAAATTTCATGGTCAAATTTTCTCTTGAAATATTCAATATGTAATTATTCAGTACTAGCTGTTATACCCGACGTTGCACGGGTAGAGGTGGAAAAATAATTTAACAGTCAATTTAACTATTTTTTTTCTTTCATTTTAGTTACATAAGATATGAAGATTACCCAGTAATTTTCCATTTAATTAGTAAGAATTAAAAATGGAAAAACAGCTAAATCTTAAAAAGGGTCTCAAACATTTATTTTAACGCAATTCAAGGGAGTTCTATAATAAATTTTTTTTTGACACTTTGTAGATATAAATACAATATAAGCAGTACAAATTTCTACCATAATTTAATACAAATGCTGAAAAATTAAGAATTCAATGCAAATGTATACATTACTAAATCAATGCAGATATGTACAATAATTGAATGATCGTTCCAAAATATGTGTACCATAACCTGTTATATGATCATAAACTTATGTTATTGTTCCCGCTCGTTATAAAGTGCTAATCCCGTTTCATTGCCTTAAAATTACAAAATGAAAAATAATATAATATATAAATAAATAATATAATAATAAACTATAAAATGCACTCATAATGTCATCACAATTCCCTCATAAATACACAAAACCTTTTAGCTCATTTGGCGCGTTTTGGGACATAATTTGGCGAGAAAATAGATATAGCTACAAACACACCCATTTTACAGCTCTAACACAATGACCTTCGAACAACCGACCAGATTATAAATATTTATAAAAGAAATTGCCCATTTGGCGAGATTTAGTTAATAATTTGGCGAGTTTGGCAACGTATTTGGCGAAAATATAAATACATTAAACACTAATATGCAGCTCTAGTGCGATGGCCTTTATTAACCATCATAGTTCAGTAATAGCTTAACTATACTGCTTAAATATACATACATGCAGTCAACAGAAAATCAATGAAAAAATCGTCAAATAAGCCCACAATAAAATCCGGGAATGGAGACTGGCGGAATTACGTCACTTGAAACATGTCAATTATTTTTCAAATAATTAAATTAGTTTCTGAAGGTAATGGCAACAGAATAAAATAAACATTTTCAATTTTAAATGTTTTCTTTAAAAGTTTTATTTAATTTTTTCAGCCGATGGCATCAGGAAAGTAAAAAAAGATCGGATTTGAGCCAAAGTGGTGTAATTTTTTCACAAAATTCGAATAAAAACGTTCGAAAACTATAGAATGAATGGTCTGATTTAAAAAATTCTTAGCCTATGTTTGTTCCAGAGATGAGATGAATTTTTGTGCCAAATTTCGTGACGATCTGTTGCGTGGTTCTTTAGATCTCGTGTCTTATACAAACAATAAAAAAAAAAAACGAACAAACAAACGGAAGTTGCCTTTTATGTATATAGATTTGGATAAAGGGTTTAAGTAATTTGTTAGGTAAGGTAGTTGACCTGCTACTCTGCCAGAACAAAATAGACAGTACATTTCCAAAAGCTTATACAACTTATTATGATGAATTTTTTTTATCCAGATTAATTTAATAATAAAAACAAATAAGAATAACTTTAAACATTTAATAAAATATGATTTGAATCAAAATTTAAATCATATGTAGTTAATTTAATTAATATCAATAACACTAAATATAATTTTAAGACTCGTGTTTAATTGTGTTTCACAAAAAAAATGCAGTGTCTTAAATAAATAATAATTTCATTTTGAAGTACAGTCTTCGGTTTCAGCAATATCTTTTTTTCCCAATAAGAGAAACCATCAATTTTTAAATTTATTTTTTAATTAAAAAATATTTTCACAACGTGAATCTATATATAAATAAAAGAAAATCGTGTTAAGTACACTATTTATAACTCAAGAACGGCGGAACTGATTTGGCTGAAAATTGGTGGGGAGGTAGCTTAGAACCAGGAATAGGCTATAGGATACTTTTTATTCGAACCCAAACGGGTGTAGGAGTGCAAAACGTGAGACATTCCCCCATAGGAATAGCATTGTAAGATAAGAATTTATACTTTTTATTTCATTTTTAAGAAATTTCAACGCGTTCAGCGCGAACGAAAATTAAGAAAAGAAAAAAAAAAGAGCACGTGGGTTTAATTTTCTGGATTGTTATTTGAATATCAGTATTTTATTTTATTTGTTGATTTTAAATCTTTAGATTTTTTTATATGTTGGATCAGATTTCCTCAACTAAATTTTAAATATGTTTCCGAAGTAAATTTAATTGATGTTTACAAATGGTAAGAAATGAAGATATGGCGGAATATATTCGGCATAAATAAGGAATTTGTACTTTATATAAAACTCTTCCAACCATACAAGAGGATGAATGTCTGTTTTGTTTTCTGATGTTAAGATGGCTTAATGACCGATTGAATTTTGGCATTGGCGGCTTTTGGCGGAGTTGAAAATTTAACGTATGGTAGCTATTCCCATCCAGTTGCATGGGTTAGAGTTAGTTTGAATAATCGTCGCATTAAAGCTACCCACGAGGGCTATTGGAAACGGTAGTCGTAATTTAGAACCACAGTCAAGTTACGAGCCGACACGTGAGTAGGTACCCAATGCAAATTATAAGGTTGGGAATTTGGAGGATATATTTAAAGTGCCCTTCCTCTACACGGGGTATTATTCGTCGGACATTTTTTGGCTGCACGAGCCGTTTATAGGTCGGCAGTTATTTTGGTGATGCCCGGACCTGAACCTGGGACCTACCGCATGCAAGACGAAAGTATTTACCTGCTGGGTCCCCCAGCCCTATCGAGTTGAATGAAATATGAAGTGGAATGTTTATTTGGGCAGTTTCGTTGGCAGTTTTACATTTGGGCAGTTTCGTTGCGCTAATCGTGAAATAGAAACAGGCTATTATATCATATAGCTGTTCTGGCAATTTGAACAAGGGCCCATGGGAAAGTCCTCACACTCCTGCGAGGGCCTGGGTAAAATCAACCCCTCATATCAGATTGGGAGGAGATTATAATATTCAGATGGAGTGGACCAGTGGAGAGGGGATCAATTGGTATAAAATAAAAGTTTACATAAAAAAACTACTGAATAGGGTTTTTAAGGGTACCCCCGTGCAACGTCGGGTTTACAAAGCTAGTCTGATATAAAGAAAGAATGAATATACCGGTTTCGGTTACTTTCAGTATTAAACGTTCAGTGTCTTCAGTTAATTAGTGGAGGTTTGTCTTTTAAGGAAGAAAAACGACCTAATTTACTTTTAGCTTAGGCGCAACGTTTGATCCCCTTCACATGATATATGTAAAATTAATAAAATTATTAATATATGTTAATGACTTCTGTGTGATTTATGTTTATTTAAATTATATTGGTTTGACTTTTGAATGAATGTTGTTATAGTTCCTATTTTTATTTAAAAAAAACCCTTCTAGATTGATTTTCAAAGAAAGTGTCAATTTTTTTTCATACCTAAGGTAGTTTACGTTGCATACTTGGATATTTTATAGTGTAAAATTCACAGTAAATCAATCTTTTTAATTTACTTATTGCAGGTAATAAAATATTGTTTTTACTTATGTTAAAAAAAACCGATTGAAATAGCTTAAAATCACAATAATCTATACAAAATTTACTCCCCTCAACAGCTTGGATGAACGATTGTCTTGGAATGACTTCGTGAACTGGTTCATCTTTGTATGTGTTTCGATGGTACTCTATTTTGCATCTTCACCTGCTAAAAAATCCGCCTGCCTTTTTCTGCAGACCAATAGCAGGAGATTCCCCAAAGTGTCGTTTTTCCGAGAAGTTTTTTGGGTCCCCTTAAAATTCTTGGTAAAGATAGACTTCAGACCGGAAAAAGATGCTACATTCTATAAAATTTACGAGTTTGCGACGAAGTTTACTTAATTAAAACAGAATCCGAATACTCTACTCTTCTGATCCCAACGTATAGTAACGTGAAACCGTTACCGCCCCCTTCTCTAAAACTTGAGCCAAGCAGTTTGCTATATCATTCCAGACCGCCTAGTGTGTGAAGACAAGAAGGATCCCCCCCCCCCCCCCATCCGTGAAAAACGGTGGTACGTATCGGGTTTTACCCTGTCACGGGCCCACTGATATCACCTCCAGTGGAATGAAGAACGGAGAAAACAAGAAATGAAGCGTAAACACATAGACTTTAGACACACATTGTTAGTGTAAGGCCGCCGACAGGAGAGCGCATCCCGCCATTTCCTGCCGTTCACCAAAATCGCCTCTCCTTTAGTAACATGCGTATTGGTCTTGACGGGACTACAAAAAAAAAAAAAAGAGAGAGGTGGAATTTACACATAGTTAAGCACCGCCGAAATTTGCCGTTCATGTCTAGTGCCGCCTGAAGCGGCCGCCCCTCTTTTGTCCTAAGAAATAAAACCCTAGTACAGACTTTCTTCTTGAATATTTTCTACTGATAATTGATAGGTCAAAGCAGAGTTGCCCCTAATTGAAATAGGGAAGCACATTTTTAAATAGCTTTTATAATACTGAATTACAAGCTATTTTTAATTTTCCTTTACATAGATTTCCTTTACAGCAAAAGCTATCGGGAATGTAAATAATTGGTAAAAATTACGCTCAAAATTTATGTAATTATATTATTTTTTAAGTTAATAAGAATAGCCGAACACGTGATCCAATTATAAACGACTTTCAATTCATTCCCTCAAATCTTAATGCATAAAAATACTTCTCTTAGTATAGCTTTTTATCTAATACAACACATCACATTTGACATTATCAAACAAATCAGAATTATTTTATAATGTTTAGAGATAGTTTCACTTAAAAAAGAAACAAAAAATTAAAATTCAAGTTAAATATTAAACAAAATTCTTACCGTAATACTCGCAATTGAGCTACTTACAATCACCCACACATCTTGACACAAGACGACAAGTATCTTTTACTGTTTCTAAAGCAATCAATTAGTTATTTTCGCTTCGAGTCTAATTTGGCGGGAAAATATAGCTTGGGCCTGGATAGGGTATGTATGCTAAGCCAGAAATATTATCCGAAGGTCAATCATTCATAGAAATGTTATACAATATTCGAAAGTTTTATGATGTCGGCTTCAAATACTATAACAACGATTAAGGAATGTTTATGAGAAATAATTGTCAGCACATTGCTTTCTTCGACGCCGGGCCACTTTAAGTAGAATTATCATTTTGCAGATTGTTAACGATTTTCGTTGCGATTCCTGTTTTATTAAGTGATTAAAAAAAATTTGGAAATTTTTTAATAAGTTTTTTTTTTTTTTTAATATGGCTTTATTGGAATTCAATCCATTATTACAGAGATCTCATCACTGACAGAGAATAAACAACGCAACAAATAACAAAATAAAGAATTATAAAAATAACATGTGTACAAATAGCAGAACACAGGAGGCAACCGTAAGTGAGAGTCCGGGAAAGAAAACAAGGTGAAGAGGAGGCAGGCATGTTTCATCAGTCCATCAGCACTCTTGCTTCCCAGTAAAGCTTAAAGATGTCGCCTTGCTGTTGGGCCACTCCATTCAGTTTTGGACATACAAGTAGGTGGTCCATGTTCATAACTCCAGCACTGCATAATGAACAGACGCTCGTGTGAAGAATGCCTATTCAATTCAGGTGCTCTGCCAAACAGTCATGGCCTGTCTTTAATCTGAAGTATGCAACCGCTTCTTTACGTGGTCTTTCACTGAACATTTTCCAGCTGTTTTGGATATTGTGACACTTTTAGTTATTGGAGTTAATCATTAGATTATCTTTAGAAGAGTTATTGATATGACCATGGATAAACTTTTTGAAGGAGTTTGGAGGAACTGGTTTCTGATTGATTAGCACATTATTACCCTTTTTGGAGAGCATATCTGCTTTTTCGTTACCATAGATTCCCACATGGGAGGGTATCCATTGAAATAAAATGTGTATGCCTTTACTTTTTAGGTGGATTATGTCTCTCTTGATCTGTGTCACTATTTGAGTTTCAGAGTGATGATTTGTTGAGACTGCCTGGATGGCTGCACTTGAGTCAACAAATATGACAACTTTAGAAAAGCAGTAGCTGTTTATTCTAAAAATCAGATTTTGCAAAGCCAGATGTATGGCGTATATTTCCGCATCAAAATTAGTCATGCACTCTCCCACAGGAGCATACTGGGAGAACAGCTTGCAATAAACACCTGCCCCAGCACAATCGTTTACTTGCGACCCATCAGTAAAAATTCTTGTCCATTGGGGTTTTGGGTAAATTCCTCCATTAGAGATATCGCTGTAGCCTTCAAAATTGCATCATAGTTATCTTTCTTTGATAGGCCGTTCAGTGTTAGCTGGTGATCTATTCCAGTATAGTCCAGTGGGTTTACTTGGTTTCTTGTAGAGTCCATGCTTCTGTTTTCATCGAAGTCTTTTATGATGTTTTGACATTTACAATAGGGGAAGTTTGTGTTTTGAGGACATCCCTGCAGTTTTTAATAAGTGTTTGTTAGAAATTTACATTTTTAGTTTTCTATTTCGTTGTTGTTAATAATAAACTAGAAGTTCTGCAAGAACTTAAATAACCTACTTGAAAGATAATTCTGAATCAGATGGTTAGAGCGAAAATTGGAAGGAGTATGAACATATGGACGGACGGACACAAAGGCGTACAACCAACAGATGGACAAAATGTAAAAAAAATATCGTCTCTGATGTATTCTTGAAACAAAAAAACAATTTTTAATTGGATGGTTAACTTTTGCTTTCTACTATGATTTTTTTTATTCCTTACTAGCAAATTTATACCCGTTCTTCGCACGGATTAAAAAAATATCAAATCGTTCCAAATATGTGTACCATATAACCTGTTATAGGATCATAAACTTATGTTATTGTTCCCGCTCGTTGTATAAAATCCCGTTTCATTGCCTTAAAATTCCAAAATGAAAAATACGCTATAAAATGCACTTATAAATGTCATTACAATTCCCTCATAAATACATAAAACCTTTTTGCTCATTTGGCGCGTTTTGGGAAATAATTTGGCGAGAAAATAGCTACAAACACACCCATTATACAGCTCTAACACAATTACCTTCGAACAACCAACCAGCTTATAAAATATTTATAAAAGAAATTGCCCATTTGGCGAGTTTTAGTTAATAATCTGGCGAGTTTGGCAACGTATTTGACGACAAAATAAAGACATAAAACACTAATATGCAGCTCTAGTGCGATGGCCTTTATTAACCATCATAGTTCAGTAATAGCTTAACTATACATTTATTGCTTAAATATGCATACATGCAGTCAACAGAAAAATCAATGAAAAAATCATCAAATAAACCCACAATAAAATCCGGGAATGGAGACTGGCGGAATTACGTCACTTGAAACATGCCAATTATTTTTCAAATAATGAATTTAGTTTCTGAAGGTAATGGCAAAAGAATAAAATAAACATTTTCAATTTTAAATGTTTTCGTTAAAAGTTTTATTTAATTTTTTCTGCCGATGGCATCAGAAAAGTAAAAAAAAATATTGGATTTGAGCCAAAGTGGTGTAGTTTTTCCAGAAATTTCGAATTTTCTCTAAAAATAGAACATTTTGAAACCTGAAAGTTCAAAAATCATAATCTAAGTATGAACTACGCATTTGTGCCAAGTTACGAGTCAAAACAAATGTCTAGTTTATGAGTCTATAAGCACACACACATACATACATACAAAACTTCATTTTAATTATTATATAGACTACCTTTATAAACCCGGCGTTGCACGGGTGTACCCTTAATAACGGTGATTGTTTATTTTTATGTAAACATTTATTTCATACAAATTGATCCCTTCTCCACTGGTCAGCACTCCATCGGTATATTATAATTTCCTACAATTCTAATATCAGCATTAATTTTTAAAAATAGAAGTCCGATTGTATCCAGGCCCTTCTAGAAGTTAGAGGGCTTTCCCATAGGCCATGTTAAAATTGTCAAAATAGCTATGATATAATGGCCAGTTTCTATTTGCCCTCCTACACCCGAAAATTCCCAAAATGTGATGACCATTCCACTCCGTATTCGACCACTCGACAGGGCTGGGGAGCCCAGTCGGTAAAGGCGTTCGCCTTGCATGCGATAGGTCCCAGATTCGGGTCCGGGCATCGTCAAAATAACTGCCGACCTATAAACGGCCCATGCAGCCAAAAATGTCCTGTGTCCCGCACAATACCCCGTGTGGTAGGAATGCAATTACGTTAAATATTTTTCAAAGTCCCGACGCTACGTACGATGTCGCCCTTAAAAGTTGCATTGGGTGCCCACTCAGGTGTCGGCTCGTCACCTGACTGTGGTTCTAAATTAAGACGTCCGTGGCTAATAGCCCTCGTGTATAGCTCTAGTGAGACGATAATTCAAACTAACCCTAACTCATACAACTGGATGCAAATAGCTACCTTACGTTAAATTTTCAACTTCGCCAAAAGCTGCCAATGCCAAAATTCAATCGGCCATTATATCATCTGTAAAAAAATTTCCAGTTTCATAAACATAAAATACATACGCTATACGTTGAGAGAATCGACATTTCTTCGAAGTATTCATTATATCTAGAATAGGTATCGCCTTTACTGTCATCAGACATTGTAGCAATATCTTCATTTCTTACCATGTGTAAACATCAAAAATTCGGTAACAAAAAAAAATCAAAAGATTTAAATTCTATAAATAAAATAAAATAATGACATTCAAATAACAATCCTACAAATTAAACTTACGTGCTCTGACGTGTTTATACTTAATTTTCGCTCAAGCTGAACGCGCTGAAATTTTTTCAAATTAGAAATTAGAAAACGAAATTTATAAATTAAAAGTTCATAACAATGCTATTCTTATGGAGAAATCGGCTCACGTTTTGCCTTCCTACACCCGTTCGGGTTCGAATTTCGAAAAATCGCTTCTTAAATGACGCCTACGATATAAAAAGAATATTTTCCTAAAATTTGGTAGCTCTACCTCCAGTAGTTTGGGCTGGGCGTTGATACGTGAATGAATGAATAGATCAGTAAGTGAGTGAGTCAGTCAGGACTTTGCCTTATATATATATATATATATATATATATATATATATATATATATATATATATATATATATATATATATATATATATATATATATATATATATATATATATATATATATATATATATATATATATATATATATATATATATATATATAGAGATAATAATGATTTTTAAATTTAAGCGTTTGTTGAATTCTTTTCTCTAAGTAGCTTGGAGTCAGTACGTTTTTATAAATACCGCCCAATTAAGACATATAATTCAATTAATTAGTGCACACATTATGGTTTATTAACGTAGTTTGAGCATTAAACCGTTTGATGCCGTAATATATTAAATCAAAAATAAAGTGCGTACGAATATGTAAAAAAGCAATTCTGCATCCATTTTTATTGCAAAAATTATCTAATAAAATCAACAATACGATGTCTAAAGCCAAATTTGAAATTTGAACCGATTTTGTAAAGAAGAGGGGAAATCTTTAACAAGTAATTTTATAGTATTCTCTTCCTCCGTTCTGTTTCTATAAATCTAAAACAAAAATCCAAATTACTTATTTTCGCTTCCTGTCAAATATGGAAGAATATCTCAAGGTTATCAGTGGAAACAAATATACGAACGTCATCAATTCATAGAAATGTTTTATAAATTGCGTGAGATTTATGAGCCTACTAGCATAGGATATATGGGAAATAATTTTCAGAAATATGCGTCATACGAATGCAGAAATACGCTTAGAGCCATTATTTATAACCTCCCTCCACTTAGTTTTGTTATTTTGTTAAGAGGATTGTGGTTACCCATTCTTATATTTTAAGTTAAAAATATATATTAAAAATTTGGCCACTTTGGTTTTTTCGCCTACTTTTGTGATTTAACCAAACGAAAATTCGGGAAGGGGGGGGGGGGCAGATCCTTAAAAAGAATAAGAGTTTGTTAAGGTTTTTTCTGGTATTCAAGGTTGTCAAAATAGGCCGTTTATTATTAATTTTTATTAAAAAAAATCACCCCCCCTAAAATTTCAACGACGCAGTCTGCGTCGTTGACCCCCCCCCTGTAGGCACCCCTGGTAAGCACCCAACGCAACGTTAAGGGCGACATCGTACTCAGCGTTAGGACTTTGGAGCATATTTAACGTGCTCTTCCTCTACACGGTATAAATTAGAATTTATAAATTGATTACATAATATTCTCAGATCAGAAGTCTTTTAAAACATATTTTTTTATTAAAATGCCATTTCCCTATACTTTTAGGGAAAGAACGAGTTAAGTTTTAAAGGCAGTTGCTAAAACAAGAACATGTAACCACTACTTACGAAAAATAACTTATATTGTCTATACTGAGTTATAACCAATTTACATATATTACAGTATCTTTAACGTAATCAATGACCTCGATTTCTCTGATTGGATTAAACAACGAATCTCATTTTCTGTTTTATCATGTCTGAAACCATAGGCTATGTCCTGACAACGCCACAAATGCCACAAAAGCAACAAACGCAACAAAACTTGGCGACTTGGCAGAGTCAGCCCCCATGCTATTGCATCGCTTGGCGCCTTTGGCGATCGCCAAATTTTGTTGCATTTGTTGCCTTTGTGGCGTTTGATGTCGTAGGACATAGCTATAGAGTTTAGAAGATGGAGATACAGCCGATCAAAATCCGATACTAAAACTGGTTTGCCAAGTGAAGCCATCGATCGCTATGTAGTAAGCCCAAACAAAAAACATCTGATAACTATTTGGCACGATTCCAAACAAAGTAGACTTTGTAATAAGCTTAATGCATTGACTTGGGAGACTTTTTGATTCTCTAATAAAAGTATAATTACAACGTATTTTGTATTTTCCTTTTTTTGTGAAGGGAATTGCTAACATCTTGTGTAAATTAAGATCTCGTTCTTCAGCCTACAACTGAGCACACATTCATTTTTTAAATAAATTTTTAATCAGTCATTGAAGTAACGTTGAGTGATCGCTTTGTTTTTGGGCTTACTAGATTTACTTGGCGACTTTTTGACGACTTCACTTTATTTCACGCAAGCATCTCCACAGTCTTCTAAACTCTATGTGTGGAACCAACCGCAGTCATTACTCCTACATTATTACATTCATTTCAGTTGCCAGCCAAGTTTAAACACTTCTCTGATCTGGTGAAGTAATTTTCTGTCTGAGACTTTGCTTAGATCCCGGCGTCTGCTATTCGAAGGTTATGGCTCTTCAAACTGTTGCACACGCGTCCAATCCTGTACAAGCGCATACGTTTTTATGGACAATAGAAAATTTTGCAAAAATTACTGACTCATTTTGGGGACCTTCATTTAATTTGATTTCTAAAGGTTTAAATAGATTCAGGTTTGATTTGAGTGTGCAAGAATATGATCAAAATTTTACTAACTATACTTTGGAAGTGAATCTGAGCATCCAAGACGAAGATAAAATGGTAAATCAAACAAGGTCTTCTTATGGTACAAGTGTACCAAGCACAGGATACCAGACTTTTAACTTAGAATGCGATGTCATACTTTGTACTATGAATGGCATAAATATTACCAGCGCTAAAACTGTTTTTGCCAAAGTTTCGAAGAATACTTCTCTAAAAAGAAGAGTGCTATTCACTTTTTTCAGAAAAATGGCACAAAAATCTGAGTTCTTTGCTTTTCGTGAAGACAACAAACTCATTGACTTGTGCGACGATAAGCTCATCCTGAAAGCAACATTTTCAGTTTCAGGTCATGACACGGGTTCCAGCATTTCTTCATCAGCATTAACAAATTCCCAGTTGAGCCACGTTGAACTTGTAAAGAACTTAAAAACCATGTTCGAGAGCGGGCCCGCACACGATTTAACGTTCTCTGTGGGTGGACGATCCATCCCCGTTCACAAGGCGGTCGTCTGCAGGCGTTCGCCAGTGTTCGGCAAAATGCTGGAACACGACATGGTCGAGAAACGTTCCACGAACATCGCCATTGAAGACGCCGAATTCTCCACCTTCAACAACTTTCTTTTGTTCCTCTACACCGGGGAAATTGCGGAAAAGGACTGGGAATCGGTACTTGGAATTTATTCGCTGGCCGACAAGTACCAAGTGGACAGTCTGCGGAAAGAATGTTCTTCCATCTTGTCCGGAGGCCTGGCGGTCAGTTCGTTCTGCAGAATCCTGGTAATCGCCGATCTGCATAATGACTTGGACCTGATGGATGCATCCAAGGTGTTCTTTAGAGGTAACTTTTCGCAGGTGATTCAAATTGGTGAGTGGGCTCAGCTGGTGGAATCCAAGCCAGAACTGGCCTCTACCGTACTAGGATTCATTAAAGAACCTAGTACTACTTAAGCCCAATCACGTATTATAAACACTCACGAAACATCACATACAATACAACTTAAGTGCTTATCTTTATTATTAAAACGATTTATTGAATATTTTATTATGATTTCTCAAACCATAAAACTATCGAAAAGTGAAATGATAGTTAATCTCTAATGCCTTGAAGGGAAAGGTTCAACCAATACAAATTGAACAATGAATAATTATTTAATTTTTCATGATTATTATTACGGCAAACGAAAATTGAACACTATACTCATGTCTATAAAAATGCTAATATAAAAATGAATTTTTATAAGTAAATTATTATTTTGTCAATTTCACTTATTATTTCGATTTCACTTGGAGTATTTGTTTGTTAACTCATACTAAGTTGAAAATTATTGTAATATTTCCTAAATTTGGAAAAAGTATTAGCTGAATTAATATGATAGAAAAAAGATAGTCTTCTGTCTAATATTATAGTTCGAAGTAATAATTTTTAACTTGTAATAAAGGTAAGAATGGAATACAAACTAAAATTAAGTTTATTATAAGCCTAGGCTGTTTCTTTGTTATTTAATTTTATAAAACATTTTTATTAAAATTATTGTCAAATATTGGTTGTTCAAAATTTTATTGCATATCAAAAGAATAATGATTGAATGAATCATGAATATTGTTTGAATATAGATAAAATAGTCATAAATATGTTGTTGTTGCTGATGCCCAGACTGGCATTAGCAACAACTGGTTTTTATGTAAGTTTTTAGTTTTGCTTATATGGTTTAAGGTTGTGTTTTATCCTTTGAAATGCTGAATATGCATCGTCATTGTATTATATATAATTTTCAGCTAATGTCAATAGGCAAATGACTAATGATTTAAAATACTGAACTGTCGAAAGAAAATAAACGTACTTCAGATTGATTCCTTTGTCCGGAAATGTGGTTCGAAATTACTACGTCCGTCTCCAATAGCCCTCGTGTAGCTCAAGTGCGACGATGATTCAACCTAAGCTTTGTCCAGAAATGAAAATAATGAATGTCTATATCTTGTAAGTATTTTATTTTATAAAGGGGCTGCTTTATTGTCAGTCAAGCCTTCACAGACTAGGCATATTCCTCAGAACAAAGAGCCATTTTTTTGTGGCACCATCTAGGCGGCTCTCGCTACCAATTTTGACGCTCAGATTACAATGAATCTGAGCTCTCTGTTTATATTAAAGCATGCCGAGACTTAATTTTGCCGAGAGAACCTAAGCCAAATGGGTACTCAAGGGATTTTTTACATTGCCACATAATCATATAACATGCGTGCCCAAGGTTTTCCCATCCAGAAAATCTGACGACTCAGCCGGGGCTCGATCTTGGAAGTATAACAAACTATTTATATTGGTACAGCAAAATGATTTATTATAGTAATTATACATATAAAAATACTGTACACAAAAGTATAAAGCTTTTTTTAATGTACATCCCCTGATGCATATCACGCATTCTTGAAAGTTTGTGAATGTTTTTTTTTTCAAAAGGTTTCGAGAATGTTTTTGTTGGTTTGTAAAATATGTAAAAAAAAACACAGAAATCTTTATATTCCAGGGGCAGTGTGGTAATTTGATTATTTAATTGTTTGCGGCTGTCTATTTCTAGTCTCCTTTTAGGAGCTTTATCACAGCCAATTACGTCTTGTAATTTAGAACCCTAGTAAAGTGACGAGATCGGCACCTGAACGGTCACTCAGCAGAACTTCGAGCGACATCGTATTCTAACGCTGTCGGGACTTTCGACTTCACATATTTAACAATCACGTATATCACAGTGTACTCGCGCACCTCAGTGGTTGGTTGGTACATATATTCCGGTTTATGTGCTTGATCAGAGACCTGCTTATAAACCGTAGTCAAGTAATACAGACACAGACAGAATTTTTACTGACACGGATAATGTACACCCAGAGCAAAGGCGGGAATCGAACCCGCACCCGTTACAGCGCTCAGACTGTTAGCGTAATGGGCTGCGATCAAACTCCCTAGGCCATCCGGGCCCCACCCCAATGATTTTTTGAGGGAATTTTCCTCCAGCTCGAATACGCCTTATGGCTAGGATAAAGACAAAACCAAGAACCTTCTCGGTGCGAGGCTCGTCGATTACCACTCTTGGAAAATGGGAGTGACATTAGTAAAGTAAGTAGTTGCCATAAAATAACAGTGTGACCACTAATAGTTCGGTCGCCTGCACCGAATTCAATATTGGACGACACATTGGGTGTAGATTTGCTCTCAGTTGAATAAGGTCCAGCTTGGGTAAAATATTTGACACGACTACAGTTGAGAGATGCAAAGTTTACTTTTTATGTCTCATTTTTCCTCTGCTTATTGTGGCCTGGTATTTTAGAAATGATTTCACAAACACATTCATGACAAGTAATTTGAGAAAAAGCAATTTGTGAATGGATGTTAATACCAAAAAAAAAAAAAGATTAGCTGATTCAGGAATTGTTTCGAAATTTCTTTTTTTACCTCACATGATTTTGCATTACTATACATGACCTAGTCTCTTATTACCCCACACGTGGGGTTATTATAGACATGGATTTAATAATTAAAAAATATATATTAATTAACAACAAATTGAAGTTCAGACATCAAGTAGAGTCCTTTTAATTCAATAAGTACGGTATATTTATCAACTCAAGTTATTTAGATTAATAGTAAAGATTTTATTGTATTTTAAGTTCTCGGTCGCAAAACAATATAAAAGTGAATATTCAAAAGAGTTTTTATTTGACCAATTTTTGTACCACATGATTAATAAATTAGAACACACTATTGCAGAGAATGTATTACAAAATGTCGTTCTTGAGTAAGATTTACGTCATTTTCTATGCATCCATTACGGTTTATATACTAGTATTGTATTGAGTGATTGAATGATCTTCTAATTTCTCGGCCTCAAAATAATCCTGAGTTTTCCTTCCGTAAAAAGTTCCGAATATCTATTTGTGACCTCAGGCGCGGTCGATATGTGAAAAGTCTTGACCATCGACGTCAGGAACAAGAAAACTTGGTTCATGACAAAGGTCTCTCCTATGCAAGCTCGCTTACCTAGAAAAAAAGTACAAATGTATACAAAAACCTATATCCTGATGATGTTCAAAATTAAGACTGATATCGTTAATAACCCAAGAGAAATTTGAAAGGAGTTTTATTCGAATTTAACCAAAATTGAATTCAACCCCTTATGCCCCGGATTAAGTTTAAATTTTAATTATTTGTCTTTGAACATTTTAATGATAGCTATTGCAATTATTTTAAATATAAAAGGGTAAAAAATAGTTGGGACATAAAATGTACTTTATGTCCCGAATTTATTATATTTTTTCCTACTTTCTACTTATAATTTCTAAATTTCTGACTAAAATGACATTTTGTTGGAATGACTTTGTGTTGCCTTTTTGGTCTTTAATATGTTGAAACCACATACTGCATTAAAAAAAGCCCCACTACCATCTATTTTTCCCTTGCAAGAGCAATGAAAAGTAAAACAACGGCCTTATAAGTGGTACTAATAAGTACCGTCAGTACATAAATGTTTAAATGCCTCAAAGCTTTCAAAAAACTACAAGTTAAAAGAATTTTTTTTATACTCTGTTTTGACAACTCGATTATAGTGATTTATTGCTTTGTGTTTTGGATCCCTAATTAAACAATTTTACAAATTTTAGATTTTTAGAATGAAAAAAAAAGTTGTAATTTAAAGGGTTAACAAAAGTAAGCAAAGTGCTCCTCTAATTGTTTTGAGCAGTGTAATTGAATAGAACATACCGACTCCGAATGTGGCAGGTGGTTCCGGTTTACGCTTTCCATCTGAGACCACAAAGCGACTTGGGTTGAACTTCCGAGGCTCTTCGTATACTTCAGGATCGTTGTGCATATTCCACGTGTTGAGAAGAAGAACTGATCCCTTCGGTATTCGGTAGCCCCGGACAGTTGTTTCTTCTGCAAAAAAAAACACCATAAGAATTGGATTGGTATTCTTTTAAAGCTATTTATCCTACCAGCTATATAAAGCCAGCGTTGCACGGGTGCACCCTTAATAACGGGGATTTGTTCCTTATGTAGAATTATTTTATGCCAATTGATCCCATCTCCACTGGTCAGCACCCCACCAGGATATTTTAATATCTTACCATTCTA
Source organism: Oedothorax gibbosus (assembly GCA_019343175.1). NCBI lineage: Eukaryota > Metazoa > Arthropoda > Arachnida > Araneae > Linyphiidae > Oedothorax > Oedothorax gibbosus. The sequence continues at coordinate 18,196 of JAFNEN010000837.1, forward strand.
ATATCAGCATTATTAAAAAAAATATATGTTCGATTGGATCCAGGCCCTTAAAGGAGTTTTTGAGGGCTTTCCCATAGGCCCCTGTTAAAACTGCCATCCGTTTCAAAAACAGAGAAAAATATGACCCAGTGTGGTGTCCAAGAAGAGGAACTTCTATGTTAATTACGTAATGGCGTAATAGCCGGCCAGCTCGCCAATAGACTATGAAGCTGATTGTTGATTGTCTTATCTTATATTGTCTGATTGTCGATTTGTAATCTTGTTTTGTTATCAGATTTTGATGGTTGCTCTGAATAAAAGTTAAGTTCAGTTTTTAAACTGTTGGTTGAATTCATAGCAAATTCTGGCGACGAGGATGCTCGATTAAATTATTTAAAAGTAAAATACAATTGAAAGTTTAAAAATAGTTGAAATTTTAAGCAACTAGAGACAAAATATCTGATCCTGTTCCTGTCAGAACACCAAACGTGGGTTTGGTGATGGAGTCTTTTCAAGAAGGGTCCGAGGACTGGTCAACGTATGTGGAGCCGGTGGAGATGTACTTCCTGGCGACAGATACGCCTGACTACAAGAAGGCTTCTACGATGATAACGCTGTTGCCGTCCCGAATCTACGCCCAAAGAGTTTTATAGTAGGGATACTATAGAACTCTTTGTCTATGCCTTGCTGAAACACATAGTTTCTCCAGGCAAGCCAAAGGATAAGACGCTCGACGAACTAGTGCTAGCTCTAAAGAAGCAGTTGGATCCGCTGAGAGATTCCGATTCCACCGCAGACACCAGCGTGAAGGAGAGACTATTAATACCTTCTGTGCTGAGTTGAAGAAGTTAGCCAGGTACTGCGACTTCAAGGACAACCTCACCGACAGCCTGCGGGATAGATTCGTGTGCGGGTTAAACAACGACGCCATCCAGAAGAGGCTGTTGGCGGAAGAGAAGCTGACGCTGGACAAGACCCTGAACATAGAAACTGCCATGGAGACTGCATCGAAAGACACCACACCCTGGATGTAACCAAAGATCAAAAAACAGTTGAAAGGTTCACCTGCTGCTGCTAATTCGCACACACATGCTAATATGTGGAGATAATTGACATTTCGGAGAAGTATCCAGCAGATCTAGAATAGTAATCACCTCTACTGTCATGAGACATTGTAGCAAGAACTATCTAATTCTCAACAACCAGTTCCAATATTAATTCTTAGACTTTCGCAGATATCAAGTCTGTGCAACATGACCAACGCAAAAAAAACCCGATTCAGACGTGCACCAGTCATGCAATGTATGGTTGGAAAAGTTTTATAAAGTAACAACTCCTTATTTACGCTGCAATTATTCCTCCGTGTCTTCATTTCTTATATAATTTGTAAACATCAATTAAATTCAATTTTTAAATATAATTAGAATCGAGTTGGGGAAAATCTCTGATCCAGCATTAAAAAAAATCAAACAAAGATTTGCAAATAACAATCCTACAAATTAAACCCACGTGATTTTACGTGTTTATACTTAATTTTCATTCGCATTCAAAGCGTTGAAAGTTCTGTCAAATTGAAAACGAAAAGTATAAATTCTAATCTACTAATAATGATATTCCTATGGAGATATCGACTCACGTTTTGCCGTACTATACCCGTTTTGTTTCGAATTTCGGAAAATCGCTTCATAAATGACGCCTTCAATACAAAAGAAACAAGCTACTAAAATTTGGAATCTGTACCTCTAGTAGTTTGGGCTGGGCGTTGATACGTGACTTAGGCGGTCAGTCAGAACTTCTTGCTTTATATTTATATATTCTTATTATTATCTCTAGTGTATATATGTAATAGACTAACATCTACTACACATGAGAGTGTAATTATTATTTAGTTCATTCTAATAAAAGGAGATAGCTTGGACGTCCAAGATAATTTATTGCAAAGAGATCATTTAGAGTATTTAACGGGACGGAGTCCGGAGCCGGAGCCGTAGCTCGGCCCGCCAAAAGCACACAACTTTACATGTCGGAGTCTAGTTAAAAAGTGATTCACAACTACAGATTATTATTGCTTTTTCTTCGATTGACCAATCAGGGTTCAGCTTCGATTATGAGAGAGGTTTAAGATCACAGTAAAATATTTGCTGAATAAACAGTTTCTGTGGGAACGGTTACTTGTTGCGACTAGATGACGCTGTTGTTGGGATGTTAAAGATATTAATAAACGGTATTAAGGATATGTTAAAAAGGTAATTTAAGTTATTAAGTTTAATTGGTGATTTTGAGGGGGTTAGGTTATAATATATCATATATATAAATCCATAGACACAAAAACAGAAAAACATACTTGAAGGAAACATGTTTGATAATTTTACTATTTTTGATGAACTTCTGTTGACATATACAGTCCATTTCACCTTAGAGTTAGAAATGTGGAGGTTACCACACGCGCAACCTCAATATGGCATCCACACGGTAGAAGGCGCAGATTTACCACTGCGTTTCTACCAGTATTCTAGATAGCAACGAAAACAGTAATATAAAGGCCGAAGTAACTCCTCCCCACCTAGGTCTATCCTTTAGGTAGACTAGGATTACGGAGGTAGCTACAGAAACAAGTATAATTCCATTTGTTTCCATTAACTTACGAGTGCATTCTATAACTGGAAACACGGCTACCACTTCCGAGGCTCTAAGTGTTTCCTGGATAAACGCAGAGGTGTAGCTCAGCCTGCTCTTGTCCTCAAACGTGGGCTGCCTGTCCTTGCCGACAACTTCAACCAGTTCCTTGTAGATCTTGTCCTGTTCTTCGGGATGTTCCAGAAGTGCGTTGATGAACAGGGCAATGAATGCTGCCACGGAAAAGACGCCGTCGCCGAGAAATTGGAGGAGGGCGGACATCAAGCCTTTATCTGGAACACAGACAAAAAGTTGAAACAAGCTAAAACAAAGACAAAACAGCAGATTTAATTTTGTTTTGTGACATATAAAAAGGGATGAAGTACATTAATAAAAGAATGGTACAAAGGATAGAAACAATTAAAATTAGAATAAAAAGTATTAGCAAAAAGCATTTCTAAATAAGTTTAAAATACTACGCAGGGAACAAGGTTGAACCAGTAAATTGACAGCTAACAAATAAGGGCAACCAATATAATTATTAACTAACTTAAAGAAAAAAAACTTAAAATGATATTGCTTTCTTACTTAAATTTTAACAAATTAAGTATATGTTTTATGGATAAAGTGCGCGCGTCTGCTTCCTGTACAAGTAACGAATAAACTTCTTTTGAGGTTTCTCTAAAGTAGCAATTTGAATATCAGAATAGGAATTTCAAATAACTGAATCATATACAAGAATTGATAGAATACAAACATTATAAAGAGTAATACGTGTTTTATTTCTAAAACATCTTTGGAAATTGTTATTACATAACCCATTGAACGAAGCGTGCGAGCAAAAATATTATTATTTTTATGAAATCGACAAATAGCACATATGAAAAAGTAGGTAATGGATTGTTTTCTATCAATAACAAACTAGTTCTATGGATTGCAGAGGCAGCTTCAACTTCCTCATTAAAAACAGCGGCATTCACCTGTGAAATGCTGAGCAGTAGGATCTCCTTTTCTGCCTCTCACGGTCCTCTCTCTGATGTATTCATCGATGATGTCTCGTACGTGATCTTCATCGAAAGTCGCCTTATGTTCGTCGATTATTTGGTACAGAATTTTCTCGATCTTTCGGGTGTTCGCTTTGGCTTCCTTGTAACCCGGAGTGAAAAAAGGGAATATGATGTATCTGAAAAATCATTAATTCCATGTTTCTTAAAGGATTCTAAATCATTATAAAAATGTGTAAAAAAGTATTAAATTTTCAACTCTGTACTAAAAGTAAAAAGAATAAAAGTAGGTTTAAAAACAAGTTTACAGGGGTATGAAGTTTATGTAGGACCTCTTTAGTTTGAAAAAGCAAATAACAAAAATATGGACTAGAAAAATGCCTAAAAAGATTGTATCATAATAAGAAACGTATCAAATAAGTTACTTAGTCAGGATCTTAATTACTGGGGTATAGTCCTCCCACCACTTCTTGACATCTATGGCGTGTGTATTAGACGAGTCTAAACGGTCATTATAGTAAAACGAAAAGGGGTTAGGACAATTTTGGTTGTAAGCCATAGTTACTATTTTTGGCGATTCGTTGCTTTTGCAGGCGCATATTTCTTCAAGGTTTAGAAACAGTTTCTCAATTGAAGAGAAGTTCGAACTTGCATCGGGTTCACTATTATTGCAGAGCTATATTTTAACTTATAGCGTTCCCCGAGGTGATACTGAATGTGTTAAATAATGCATAATACATATGCAAATCTATTGACGATCAAGCAAAGAAATGCATGTGCAATAGGGTATTTGACTATTTTTTTTATTGGCTTAAAACATTATTATGCCAAAAATATTAGACCCGTATTTTTTCTTTTTTTTAAATGCCCCATAAAAAAGGGAGAAAAATGAATTTTAAAATTAGGACGAAAAATCACTTCCGAAAACGCTTTGTGGCTGTCACGTGGTATCTATGATGTCACTAGTAACTATAAACAAACTTTGAAACACCATTTTGGAATCTACTTTAAGCAAATTTGAACTATGCGCTTCTGTAAAACCTCCACCCATTATCTATATAACTTTTTATTTTAATAGTAAATTGGATTAAATCCAGTTTAATTGCAAGCAAAAAAACATCCGGTTTGTTTATATATACTAGTGACGTCAGCCAAATCGGCGTGTTTGTGATCACGTGACGTAGCGATGAAAAACAGACATTTTAAAATGATTTTTATGAATTATTTAAAGATTTATTTTGAAAAAAATATATATACGTTTGTTATTTTTGGGTTCAAACTATAATTTAAGTAATATTGGAATGTATTTTAGCTATACAGTCAAGTACTCTATTGATAACGGCCATCAGCAATTAACTATAATCCTCCTTTCACCAATAACTCATGTGTAGTTTTAGTGTGACACATTATTTCCAACCAAACTAACCTAACGATCCCCAATGCCCGTCAAACACCATGGGATTGGCAACCCTGCCTCCTTTAGGTTCTCTACGTGTTTCCAAAGTGGACTGTTCCACAATCAAAATATTTGAGATGACAAGAAGTGACAGGCGGATTATACCATATATCCAACAGAAAAAAATATAGATACTATTATTACTTTCCAATGTTTCCAGAAACAAGCAAAAGAGGAGACGTGAAGCAGTACATGATAGCCACATAGAGCTCGTTGATTTCTCTGACTTGCTCCTCCGATATCCCGCTCTCCCCGAACAGCGTAAGTCTGATGTTTGCGTTGCACTTGTCGAGCAGCAACTCGACGATGTTGAGCGTCTGGCCGACCTTCTCCCCCAACTCGGCCACGGTGGAGTTGACCGAGTCGTACAGCGACCCAGAGAGCAAGTCCTTGACGGACATCGAAACACGCTCCTTGAAGGACTGCAGAAAGAACTTGCGGTTGGTCTTCCACTCTTCGCTATGTTGCACAAGGACACCTTTTAAAACAAGAAGTTCATAAAGAACTAAAATAGCCTACTTTCCTGTTACTTAAATACTTACTGAAGTTCTAATCGGGAAAAAAAAACTAGGTTCCTAAAGTAAATATCATCAACAGCCGTTTCTACACTAGATTTATACACATTAGAAAAAAAAAATCGAAACACAGCACCCAGCTATAATTTAAACTTCTAAAAGCCAAAATCAACTATTTTCCTTAATATTCTTTCGCAAATTAATTAAATATTATTTATCATCTGCTCGTGATTTATTTGTAGTTCGAAGAATAATTAAATATTTATTAATAACAAAAGTAATGAAACTACTCCGAACTGCATTAAAAAATAAGAAATGTAAATTAAAACTAAGCAGAATTGCATGCAAAAGTATGCCTTGCCGCTTTCTTGGTAGATAATTAATGAATAATCAAAGAATCAAATTGTGCTACATTTTATGACGTCATTCCAAACTGATTCATGAAAATATTATTTTGCTTCAAATATGTTTAAATAAATAAAGTTTCTCATTCCATTGTTGATTTGGCAACAGTGATTTAAATGACTCAAAATTGAATTTCAATGCTAATTCAATGGGAAATTCGCCGAAAGATAGTAGATTTATGTCCGTCCGGACGTACAGACAGACGGACAAAAAGTATGAAAGTTGGGTATCTGAGGTCATAGCTTTCTAACAAAAAAAGAATTTTTAAGATCCGAGGGATAGAACCGATTTTGGAAGAGGGATACGGACAGACGGACAGACAGACAGACAGACAGACGGAAAGACAGACAGACATACGAACAGACAGACGGATGGACATCTACCGCATTTCAATACCTACAATGATTTAAATGACTCAAAATTGAATTTCAATGCTAATTCAATGGGAAATTCGCCGGTAAATAGTAGATTTATGTCCGTCCGGACGTACAGACAGACGGACAAAAAGTATGAAAGTTGGGTATCTGAGGTCATAGCTTTCTAACAAAAAAGAATTTTTAAGATCCGATGGATAGAACCGATTTTGGAAGGGGGGGGGGGGGGTACGGACAGACAGACGGACATCGACCGCATGTCAATACCTACTTTTTCATTTTTTTAATTCTTTCGAATTAAAAAAAGAAAAGTAGGCTAAAAACTTACTTTATACACCGAGGAGCCACACATCCAGCAATCTCAAACTTAAATAATGTAGCTTACTATAGCAGCTGTACTAGATACCTGTATTTTTATTTGCCAAAAATTTTGTTTTGTGTTGGTGAAAAGTTCGGGTGCCTGACCACTAGATATAATTCAGTACTAAAGTATAATTCAGTTCAGTCAGCAATTCTAATTATTATACATAACATCCGTAAATATTCTTAACAGACGATAAATGACCACGTTCAAAAACTATATCACTTATGGAATTTAGGCTAAAATAAGATACACTGAAAAAAAAAATCAATTTTATTGAAATTTCTTTAACTTTTGTCGGTTTAAAAGCGATTGCAGGATTAAAGATTGCAGGTTCGAAAATTGTCAAAGTTAAAACTTTTTCTCAATTTCATAAACTACGAATATATCGAACAGTAGAAAACCGTATTTTAGCTGGAATTTACCGTATTGAATGCCAATTTACCACCAATTTACGAGTTTCTTTTTGGCGGCAGCAGTTGCCAGTTAAAAACCGTTAATATGATGGGAATTATTTTACAGTCTAATAGATTTAACATACCTCCTTCAAATATATCGGCCATATAATTAAATCCACTATTCCTCTTAGTGAAGCAGTCCGACTTGGCGAGGATTGTTTCACGTACAGCTTTAGACGATCCTAAGTTGATGTACATCGTTCCAGTACACTTGAAGCTGAACACGTCTCCGTACTTCTTTTTGAGTTTCTCGAACTGCAAATGAGTGGCGTTGTGGTCTATGAATGGCCAGAATCCAAGGAAGGGCACTCCCAATGGTCCAGGGGGTAGGCCTCTGTTTTTGGAGATGTAGTACGCCACTGCGACCAGCAGTGTTGCGGTGGCCACTGTTAAAAACGATGGAGAAAAACCACTGGAGGCATTTTCGATTTTCCAGCTGAGATCCATAACAGCAGAGCGGGTGAGAAAATCTGCGAAAATTAAAGAAAGGTTGGAACTTTTGGATTTACATTACTAAAAACTTTATACACTCCCCCAGAGACAACTTAAAATAGAAAGTTCTATTATCGTTTGGTGTTTGGTAAAATTTTCCAACACATATCGTTGGTCAAATGACATAACCACGAATGTGCAGTTCTACATGGATTAGCGGCTTTTGAAAATTAAAACCACTTCTCGGTTCAATTGGCTCTTTTTTTTTTCTCCGGTTTCAACCGGGACCAGTTAAAAGTTACTAAAAACTGGACCTTTGAAAAACTGGTACCAGTTGCTGGGTTGGTTAAACGATTCCGGCTGTCAATTTAGGTTAGGTTTGAATTATCGTCGCACTATATCTACAAGAAGGCTATTGGCGACGGGTGTCGTAATTTATAACCAAACTCATGTGATTAGTCAACACCTGAATAGGCACCCAACGCAACTTTTAATGGCGACATCGTACACAGCATCGGGACTTTGGAGCATATTTAACGTGTACTAACTGTACTGTTACGCGTACTAACTTGTATACAAGGATTTGGGCGACGCTAGTCGTAATTTAGAACCACAATTACGTAACGAGCCGATAAACGGTTTCGCTACTTCAAAAATATCTCGAAAGTGTGATTTTCGAATTGCTCCAGAAAAACATAAAAATCGTAAAAACGCCTTATCAGAAGGAGTAATTTATAGTAAGACGCCATTTTACATTTATAAACAATGAAATTTAAATTCAAAGTTACATGTGTATTTTAATTAAAAATTGGTTCAAATGTTTATTCAAACCGGTTCTTCAGTCTAACCGGTTCAGCTAAAAAACTGTTTTTGCCCATTTAACCGAAGCTAAAAAACGGTTTAACTGTTACCGGTTTTCCATCCTTGTGTTTTTGCGTTTTGGTTTTGTCAATTTACATTCGATATCAGAACTACCCTTCATTACTAGAATGGACAATTACAGCGTTTTCCACAAACATATTTATTCGATTAAGCATATTAAAAAACCTTTTAAACTCAAGTATTTCTGGTTTTAAAGACGTATTTATTTTTAAATTCATTTTTAAAGTAATGATACGTCACTCCGGTTAAACCTCTCTTAGCATAACAGATGACGTCACGGTTGGCTTTTTTTTTGTTCTTGGCGTGTTATTTCGTATCACGTTTGACTGTATCGCATTGGAAACTGTGAAACGTGCTTTCATCCTTATCAAACTCTTAAAAAAGTTATGCCATTTTACAGAAACATGTTATGTTCATTCGGTTAATTAATCTAGTGTGTGTATTTTAACTAACAACCAAACTTGGAACCAGCTATTTAAATTCCTTGATATGAACTGGTTAAAAATAATATTTTCTTCTTCTTTTAATGAGGTTTCGCAGAAATTGTAAGGTTTACTATTTTAAAAAGTGCATTAAAGCATAGATCGAAACATCGCCAAAATCATAACAGTTGACGTCAGTGCTGTTTTCAGTGACGTACATTTTCGGCAAATTTTAAATGAATTTTTTGTTGAAATTAAACATATTTGTGAATATTGAACCTTATATTCGGAATCTGCAGCTTCTAATGTACCAGAAAAACATACATATTCTGAATTTCGCGTTTCATGCAACTTGTCCATTGACGAATTGGTAGATAACATATTCAGGTTTTATGACTCATAGCTACAGAGCGCTAAGTGTTAATAATGATCGATTATTAGTTGCTGTAAAATTACTCTGAAAAATTTATATTTGCATTATCCATTAATCAATCAAATTCTAGATAGGATCTCAAAAGCATAAAAAGCAATCGTCATAAAAACTAAATTATATTACGACTTGAAAAGACTTTTAAGGCTGACTTCTAAGCTGGCACCTAACGCAACCTTATAGCAAAGGAAGTATGAATTTTGGACCATGGTGTATTTAACAAGCATTACAACTATACACACAGCAAAGAATTAACAAAAGCACAAAAAGAATTAAAATGATTGTTTAAATAAACGAGTGTGTTTTAAAAACGAATGAGTTTTAAAAGTATATTTCTTTACTTTGCAATGCTTTTTCGTGGTGGAAAAAATCATAAAATGTCAACTTAAAGCGACTTACCTCAAAATTGAAAACTTATCCAAATTCACATTTCTGTAATAACTTTACATTAAAAAGCATCATCTAAGTCTGAATTCACTATATTGTGTTTTAACGATTTTTTTTACATTAATTAATGATACAGATTTTGTAAACTGATTTTTATGAACCATATAATAAATTACTAAGTACGCCATCCTGACGTCATTTAATTTACATTTTTCAAGTGTAATTGTTCTTAAAGTAGGCCAACAAAAATATTATCAAACATTATATTTGGTAGAAAATTAAAATTAACAAAAAATCAATGAATTAAAAATTACGCTACTTTTAGCTTCCACACTACGTTTATAACGTAAAAAGTGGAAGGTTTTATGATCGTTCAGTCCGTCTGTCTGTCCGTCCGTCTGTCTGTCCGTCTGTCTGTCACCCACTTTCACAGAAAGAACCACAAGCCCCACAGACAAGTGGGATACGTCATTTTGAAGCAAAAAATCAGATTAGGCTACATTCCAAATTTCATTAAAAAATTTAAATTAGAAGTTTATTTAAAATTTAAATTACTAATTTTTTTTTTATCTACATTGAAATAACATGCAAATTCTATTTTTATTCATATTTTCACTGTTGTCATCCACAAGTCCCACAGACAAGTGGGATACGTCATTTTGAAGCAAAAAATCAGATTTGGCTACATGCCAAATTTCATTAAAAAATTTAAACTAGAAGCTTATTTAAAATTTAAATAACTAAAAATTTAATCTACATTGAAATAACATGCAAATTCCATTTTTATTCAATATTTTCACTGTTGCCATTTCGTTAAACGTACGAGAAACTTTTGTTAAAATAAAAATAAACACACTTGAAAAAATATTTATTTATGTGATATAATTCGGTTTGGATTGTTGTATTATCACAATAGAGTTCTTTTAATGGTTCTATATATATGTATGAAGAAAGATGCAAATAGAATTCTAACTTGGCATAAAAAAAATATGCTAAGTTTCGCTTTTATTTTTAAAGCATCAATTGTACAAATTATATATTTTTTGAACTGTAAATTAATTTAACAAACTATAAATAAGTGAATTTTCGAAAGAAATGTAAATGGGAAATTGTGGCGACAAAAATATTTATTAAAAAGATTACATAATTATTCTTCGAACTTTAAACAAATTTAGCAAACGATAAAGTCTAATTATTAAATCTGAGAAAGAAGATTAATGAAAATAGTTAATTTTGGCGTTTAAAACTTTGAATTACAAATAGCTAAAGGCCCTGTTTTTATTAGAATTTAATCACATTTGCCATTCGCAACAATCGCTCGAGAAACTTTAATTCTTTTAGACAATAAATTAAAATAAATTTATTTATGCGACATCGATCAGTTTGAAATGACGTCAAATATATTGCACTACGGAATCCTTGTATGTTGATATGAAATGTTTTCATTCTATTTAAAAGCGAGGAATATGACATATTTATTCTTTAAAATATAAATTGATTTTTGCAAACGATAAGTAATAATTATTGAATTTTCGAAATAAAATAAATGAAACTAGCCAAATTTAGATTGTAAATGTTAAATATAGAATTAATGTTGTGCTTGGCGCGTTTTTTTCCTGTTAAACACAAATATGTGGAAGCGAGTTAAGTGACAGATTCTGTTACAAACCTACTTGTGTACTTTAATAATGAAAACTATAATGCAAAACAATCGCTACTAAGTTTGAAGCATAGCCTCGAAGTCTAGTAAAGACGCGTATGGTAAATACAATAAAGCTACCAAAGAGAAATGACAAAATATTAATTTTTTTTTTCAGAATGACAGTTTTATGTCAATTCTTACATGTCTGTTTAATTTATATGAACATCAATAATTTTTAAGAAATGCAAACAATTTTTTCAACTCAGGGCTGGATTTAAGAACATGCCGCCTACTAGCTACTAGCTTCATTTGACCACTTTAAGTTCATATTTGCTTTATACATTTGTTTTAAACAACAAAAGGATACATTTAACTTGTGTTTTTTGTCTTTTTAAAACATATAGTTTATTGAGTTTAGGTAAAATGAAAAATTTAGCAGTCAACATAATAAATTAAGCTTTAATTTGAATAAATTGTCAAATGTACGCCTTTTTCAAAAAAATTTGGCAGCAAACTATTTAGTCTGTTTAAAAGTACAGCCCTACAATAACCAAATGAACAATCAAATAGAATTAAACTTACTTTTAAGATATTCTTCTTCTCTCTCTACAAATGCATGTGCAACCGCCTACGTCTGTATCCGCTGCGCAAATCGCAAATGTCGTAGTAAGCTTCGGTGAGGATTGTTTTTTTATTAAGTGATAGAAAATATGTCATCCAAAGTTGGGTAGATAGCGCTATAATAGAATTATCAAGTGCATTCTTTCTTTTCTTTTAGTTCAGTGATAAAAGTGTAGAACGAGAAAAAGTTCTGAAAAGTCTAAAAATATCCTACTTTCCCGTTACTTATTACTCCCAGGAATCCTCATATTATAAGTGTTATGCGTAGTGACTATATCTTTATATATAAAAGAAAGTTGTGTTAGTGGGACCATTTATAACTCAAGAACGGCTGAACTGATTTGGATGAAAATTGGTGTGTGTGTGTGTGTGGGGGGGGGGGGGGGGGGTAGCTTAGAACCAGGAATAGGCTATAGGATACTTTTTATTCGAACCCAAAGGGTGTAGGAGTGTAAACGTGAGCTGATTTCCCCATAGGAATAGCATTGTAATATTAGAATTTATACTATTTAATTTAAAGTAATTTCAGCGCATTCAGCGTGAACGAAAATTAAAAAAGAAAAAAAAAAGAGCACGTCGGTTTAATTTGCTGGATTGTTATTGGCTTTTGAAAATTAAAACCACTTCTCGGTTCAATTGGCTCTTTTTTTTTCTCCGGTTTCAACCGGGACCAGTTAAAAGTTACTAAAAACTGGACCTTTGAAAAACTGGTACCAGTTGCTGGGTTGGTTAAACGATTCCGGCTGTCAATTTAGGTTAGGTTTGAATTATCGTCGCACTATATCTACAAGAAGGCTATTGGCGACGGGTGTCGTAATTTATAACCAAACTCATGTGATTAGTCAACACCTGAATAGGCACCCAACGCAACTTTTAATGGCGACATCGTACACAGCATCGGGACTTTGGAGCATATTTAACGTGTACTAACTGTACTGTTACGCGTACTAACTTGTATACAAGGATTGGGCGACGCTAGTCGTAATTTAGAACCACAATTACGTAACGAGCCGATAAACGGTTTCGCTACTTCAAAATATCTCGAAAGTGTGATTTTCGAATTGCTCCAGAAAAACATAAAAATCGTAAAAACGCCTTATCAGAAGGAGTAATTTATAGTAAGACGCCATTTTACATTTATAAACAATGAAATTTAAATTCAAAGTTACATGTGTATTTTAATTAAAAATTGGTTCAAATGTTTATTCAAACCGGTTCTTCAGTCTAACCGGTTCAGCTAAAAAACTGTTTTTGCCCATTTAACCGAAGCTAAAAAACGGTTTAACTGTTACCGGTTTTCCATCCTTGTGTTTTTGCGTTTTGGTTTTGTCAATTTACATTCGATATCAGAACTACCCTTCATTACTAGAATGGACAATTACAGCGTTTTCCACAAACATATTTATTCGATTAAGCATATTAAAAAACCTTTTAAACTCAAGTATTTCTGGTTTTAAAGACGTATTTATTTTTAAATTCATTTTTAAAGTAATGATACGTCACTCCGGTTAAACCTCTCTTAGCATAACAGATGACGTCACGGTTGGCTTTTTTTTTGTTCTTGGCGTGTTATTTCGTATCACGTTTGACTGTATCGCATTGGAAACTGTGAAACGTGCTTTCATCCTTATCAAACTCTTAAAAAAGTTATGCCATTTTACAGAAACATGTTATGTTCATTCCGGTTAATTAATCTAGTGTGTGTATTTTAACTAACAACCAAACTTGGAACCAGCTATTTAAATTCCTTGATATGAACTGGTTAAAAATAATATTTTCTTCTTCTTTTAATGAGGTTTCGCAGAAATTGTAAGGTTTACTATTTTAAAAAGTGCATTAAAGCATAGATCGAAACATCGCCAAAATCATAACAGTTGACGTCAGTGCTGTTTTCAGTGACGTACATTTTCGGCAAATTTTAAATGAATTTTTTGTTGAAATTAAACATATTTGTGAATATTGAACCTTATATTCGGAATCTGCAGCTTCTAATGTACCAGAAAAACATACATATTCTGAATTTCGCGTTTCATGCAACTTGTCCATTGACGAATTGGTAGATAACATATTCAGGTTTTATGACTCATAGCTACAGAGCGCTAAGTGTTAATAATGATCGATTATTAGTTGCTGTAAAATTACTCTGAAAAATTTATATTTGCATTATCCATTAATCAATCAAATTCTAGATAGGATCTCAAAAGCATAAAAAGCAATCGTCATAAAAACTAAATTATTACGACTTGAAAAGACTTTAAGGCTGACTTCTAAGCTGGCACCTAACGCAACCTTATAGCAAAGGAAGTATGAATTTTGGACCATGGTGTATTTAACAAGCATTACAACTATACACACAGCAAAGAATTAACAAAAGCACAAAAAGAATTAAAATGATTGTTTAAATAAACGAGTGTGTTTTAAAAACGAATGAGTTTTAAAAGTATATTTCTTTACTTTGCAATGCTTTTTCGTGGTGAAAAAATCATAAAATGTCAACTTAAAGCGACTTACCTCAAAATTGAAAACTTATCCAAATTCACATTTCTGTAATAACTTTACATTAAAAAGCATCATCTAAGTCTGAATTCACTATATTGTGTTTAACGATTTTTTTTACATTAATTAATGATACAGATTTTGTAAACTGATTTTTATGAACCATATAATAAATTACTAAGTACCCATCCTGACGTCATTTAATTTACATTTTTTCAAGTGTAATTGTTCTTAAAGTAGGCCAACAAAAATATTATCAAACATTATATTTGGTAGAAAATTAAAATTAACAAAAAATCAATGAATTAAAAATTACGCTACTTTTAGCTTCCACACTACGTTATAACGTAAAAAGTGGAAGGTTTTATGATCGTTCAGTCCGTCTGTCTGTCCGTCCGTCTGTCTGTCCGTCTGTCTGTCACCCACTTTCACAGAAAGAACCACAAGCCCCACAGACAAGTGGGATACGTCATTTTGAAGCAAAAAATCAGATTAGGCTACATTCCAAATTTCATTAAAAAATTTAAATTAGAAGTTTATTTAAAATTTAAATTACTAATTTTTTTTTATCTACATTGAAATAACATGCAAATTCTATTTTTATTCTATTTTCACTGTTGTCATCCACAAGTCCCCCAGACAAGTGGGATACGTCATTTTGAAGCAAAAAATCAGATTTGGCTACATGCCAAATTTCATTAAAAATTTTAAACTAGAAGCTTATTTAAAATTTAAATAACTAAAAATTTAATCTACATTGAAATAACATGCAAATTCCATTTTTATTCAATATTTTCACTGTTGCCATTTCGTTAAACGTACGAGAAACTTTTGTTAAAAAAAAATAAACACACTTGAAAAAATATTTATTTATGTGATATAATTCGGTTTGGATTGTTGTATTATCACAATAGAGTTCTTTTAATGGTTCTATATATATGTATGAAGAAAGATGCATAGAGAATTCTAACTTGGCATAAAAAAAATATGCTAAGTTTCGCTTTTATTTTTAAAGCATCAATTGTACAAATTATATATTTTTTGAACTGTAAATTAATTTAACAAACTATAAATAAGTGAATTTTCGAAAGAAATGTAAATGGGAAATTGTGGCGACAAAAATATTTATTAAAAAGATTACATAATTATTCTTCGAACTTTAAACAAATTTAGCAAACGATAAAGTCTAATTATTAAATCTGAGAAAGAAGATTAATGAAAATAGTTAATTTTGGCGTTTAAAACTTTGAATTACAAATAGCTAAAGGCCCTGTTTTTATTAGAATTTAATCACATTTGCCATTCGCAACAATCGCTCGAGAAACTTTAATTCTTTTAGACAATAAATTAAAATAAATTTATTTATGCGACATCGATCAGTTTGAAATGACGTCAAATATATTGCACTACGGAATCCTTGTATGTTGATATGAAATGTTTTCATTCTATTTAAAAGCGAGGAATATGACATATTTATTCTTTAAAATATAAATTGATTTTTGCAAACGATAAGTAATAATTATTGAATTTTCGAAATAAAATAAATGAAACTAGCCAAATTTAGATTGTAAATGTTAAATATAGAATTAATGTTGTGCTTGGCGCGTTTTTTCCTGTTAAACACAAATATGTGGAAGCGAGTTAAGTGACAGATTCTGTTACAAACCTACTTGTGTACTTTAATAATGAAAACTATAATGCAAAACAATCGCTACTAAGTTTGAAGCATAGCCTCGAAGTCTAGTAAAGACGCGTATGGTAAATACAATAAAGCTACCAAAGAGAAATGACAAAATATTAATTTTTTTTTTCAGAATGACAGTTTTTATGTCAATTCTTACATGTCTGTTTAATTTATATGAACATCAATAATTTTTAAGAAATGCAAACAATTTTTTCAACTCAGGGCTGGATTTAAGAACATGCCGCCTACTAGCTACTAGCTTCATTTGACCACTTTAAGTTCATATTTGCTTTATACATTTGTTTTAAACAACAAAAGGATACATTTAACTTGTGTTTTTGTCTTTTTAAAACATATAGTTTATTGAGTTTAGGTAAAATGAAAAATTTAGCAGTCAACATAATCAATTAAGCTTTAATTTGAATAAATTGTCAAATTTACGACTGTTTCAAAAAATTTGGCAGCAAACTATTGAGTCTGTTTAAAAGTACAGCCCTACAATAACCAAATGAACAATCAAATAGAATTAAACTTACTTTTAAGATATTCTTCTTCTCTCTCTACAAATGCATGTGCAACCGCCTACGTCTGCATCCGCTGCGCAAATCGCAAATGTCGCAGTAAGCTTCGGCGAGGATTGTTTTTTTTTATTAAGTGATAGAAAATATGTCATTCAAAGTTGGGTAGATAGCGCTATAATAAAATTATCAAGTGCATTCTTTCTTTTAGTTCAGTGATAAAAGTGTAGAACGAGAAAAAGTTCTGACAAGTCTAAAAATATCCTACTTTCCCGTTACTTATTACTCCCAGGAATCCTCATATTATAAGTGTTATGCGTAGTGACTATATCTTTATATATAAAAGAAAGTTGTGTTAGTGGGACCATTTAACTCAAGAACGGCTGAACTGATTTGGATGAAAATTGGGGGTGTGTGTGTGGGGGGGGGGGGGGAGCTTAGAACCAGGAATAGGCTATAGGATACTTTTTATTCGAACCCAAAGGGTGTAGGAGTGTACACGTGAGCTGATTTCCCCATAGGAATAGCATTGTAATATTAGAATTTATACTATTCAATTTAAAGAAATTTCAGCGCATTCAGCGTGAACGAAAATTAAAAAAGAAAAAAAAAAGAGCACGTCGGTTTAATTTGCTGGATTGTTATTTGAATATCAGTATTTTATTTGTTGATTTTAAATCTCATTATTTTTTTATGGTGGATCAGATTTCCCCAACTAGATTTTAATTACGTTTCCGAATTTAATTTAATTGATGTTTACAAATGGTAAGAAATGATGATATGGAGGAATATAGGTTAACCTAAAGAATCATGGCCGGATTTGGCAAATTTTCAAAAATGTCGCCAAGTCGAAGTGATAACAAACCCCGGCACTTGCCGAGATGGTTACCATCTCGAAATGACAAAAAAATACCACCTAATTTCAAAATGGCCGACTTAAAACAGCGGAAAGATTCATTAAATTGCAGACCAGATTTATAAAAAAAAAGTGAATATTTAAAATGACGGAGAATTGATTTAAAAAAAAGTGAATATTTAAAATGACGGAGAATTGATTTAAAAAAAAGTAAATTATTTAAAATCAGTAAGCATCTAATTAATAAAATATTAGTATAAGAAAACTTCAGAATAAATTATATGCGTTTAAGATTTAAATAGATTAACATTTAGAAATTGTCAATGCAATTGCTAATTTCGCCAAAGGTTGCCATCGGGGTTACCAGATTTTTCGTAAAATTGCTGGCCATGATTCTTTAGGTTAACCGGAATATATTCGGCATAAATAAAGAATTTGTACTTTATAAAACTTTTCCAACCATACAAGAGGATGAATGTCTGTTTTTTTTTCTGATGTTAAGATGGCGTAACGGTCGATTGAATTTTGTCATTGGCGGCTTTTGGCGAAGTTGAAAATTTCACGTAGGGTAGCTATTCCCATCCAGTTGTATGGGTTAGGGTTAGTTTGAATTATCGTCGCATTAAAGCTACACACGAGTGCTATTGGAAGCGAGATTCGTAATTTAGAACCACAGTCAAGTTACGAGCCGACACGTGAGTAGGTACCCAATGCAACTTTTAAAGGCGACATCGTACGCAGCGTTGGGAATTTGGAGGATATTTAAAGTGCCCTTCCTCTATACGGGGTATTATTCGTAAGACATTTTTTTAACTGCACGAGCCGTTCATAGGTCTGCAGTTATTTTGGCGATGCCCGGACCTGAACCTGGGACCTACCGCATGCAAGACGAAAGTCTTTACGGACTGGGTCCCCCAGCCCTATCGAGTTGTATGAAATATGAAGTGGAATGTTTACCACATTTGGGCAGTTTCGTTTTGCGCTAATTGGGAAATATAAACAGGCCATTATAACATATAGCACTTCTGGCAATTTGAATAGGGCCCTATGGGAAAGCCCTCAAACTCCGGAAGGGCCTGGATAAAATCAACCCCTCATATCAGAATGGGAGGAGATTATAATATCCTGATGGAGTGGACCACAGTGGAGGGATCAATTGGTATAAAATAAAAGTTTACATAAAAAAAACCCTACTAATTAGGGTTATTAAGGGTGCACCCGTGCAACGCCGGGTTTATAAAGTTAGTTATATATATAAACCGACAAATAGACTAAAAGCATAAAAAATGGGTCTCTGTCATATATTTTAAACAATAGAAAATAAAATAAAATTGAAATTGAAAGATTTACGGACGGATGCTCAGATTGCAATCTACACGATGCCCGAATATCCACTTTAATTTTGTTTTTCGATATTTTTTTTACAAAATGTGGAAGTCATTTTTTTACTAATTGTTGGGGAGACCGGGGCTAGTTTTCCCATGGGGTAAGTAGTCCACCAAGCCTTATACAAGAAATGGGCCATTAGGAGGCGCCGAATGGCTGCTTGGTTTATGAAGCAACCCTTTTTATGTCACCCACAAGAATTATTGCTTAGTTGGTGTTGTAATATTGTCGTTACAGCATTTGTTTTGATTTTTTCAACGTTGATTGAATTTTCATACTTACATTCAAATCTAAATCAAATGTACTTTTATTAAACTTACAGTTTTATCATTGCGTATACTAAAAGGTGGCCCCTCTCTCTACGTAACTGTACATTCGTTTTTAAAATAATTTAAAATTCTACTCGTCAAGGTACCATTAACGGCAAAATACAGGGTGAGGCAAATAAAACCGGCCCCAACGTGGAGATAAGAATACGACAGAAATGTTGCCAAGTCAAAACCCAATACAAAAACAGGTTTGCTAACATGAAGCCATTGATCGCTTCAATATTAAGCCCAAACAAACGCTTGGCGACTTATTTGCCGGCAACTACGCTATGGTTGGAAAAGCTAGTTGAAATGAAATATAAACAAGGTTTGTAGAGCTGATCAAAAAAGTTTCCACTAGTGATCATTTCGATTGTTATTTATCGTAAAGAATCGGACCTTTTTGTTTTTGTTAATGCAAAACATTCTAAATTGATTGTAAGACCCAGAATCTGGTGTTCATACCCGTTTCAGAATGTTTTTGAACTTGTTGACAGCAGATCCTGGCTGACGCCATTTCGTAACTGATCGTTGCCTAGTACTCTTTTTTTGCACTTTTACACATTTAAATTCTTGAACAAACAACTGGTCACATTTTTTTTATGAATACGTTTTAATATAATTTTCTACAATGAACACTCTCTGATGTACAGTGAGTTTCATCTTCACCTGTGAATTGATCAACTTACACTCACACAGTCGCAACTCACACTGACGCACTACGATCTTGACTTTCCAATAGTCCATGAGTAGCTCTAATGTGATGCTAATCCAATCCAACCAATGCAAAAACAGGTTTGTCAAGTGAAACCATTACACGCTTGAATAATCTTATTTCCACTTGAAAGCTTTCAGGCGGCTTCAAGAGATTTTCTCGCCAAGTATTTCAACATATTCCTATCTCTAGACCGGGGCCGGTTTTATTTGCCTCACCCTATATGGCGACGGGGCATGTTTTCCAAAATTTCACGTTGCAAGATTTCCAAAAATGCCTTGTAGAAAAGCATGCTCCAACCTTTGTAAATTAAGCTTGATATTCCAAAAACCAAATTATTTTTATCGTATGAACACGTAATGAAAAAAAGTGTTGCTCTAGGTTCAAATTTTTTTTCATAGTAATGAAAAAGGAAGCTGAACGAACTCGTACCATTTCATGAAACAATATATGTCACTCTAAAAACTATCAGGAATGGATGTAGTAGCCGAAGAGCAACCAGAAACTTAAATATTCCCCATACATCGTGAATAATTACACTGTAAAGTAGTAATGTGTCATGTTGCACCCAAAGTTTTGAGTCAATTGATTTGTTAAAAAAATGGGAAGCAATCCCACCAAACTTTAGTCAATCAGTATTTTGTTATCTTTAACAATACTTACACAACCTCTAGAAAAGAGCACCAAAGTATATTTACGCAAAAGGGGAAGTTTTATTTAAGTTTAAAAGGATGAAGTAATGACCTTTAATGAAATTGGTTAAAATAGTTTGGTATAATAAACTGGCTTTTTTTTTTTAAAAAATGCCTGTATTCTAGGTATACTTTGGCTATTTTATACTACAATAAATCTACATAAAAATTACAAAATGTTTTTCAAATGTGTAAAATCTTTTTAAAAAAATAGTAATAAAAAATAATAAAATATTAAAAAAATAATAAAATAGGAAAATTTGCCCCATCACTTTTTGACAGTCTGGGAAAATTTACCCCGCATACGGGGCACGTTTTCCAGCTCAACATGCTTGCATTTAACCACTTGCTGCCAAAAATTACATTTACTTTTTGGAAAAGTAGTAATGTTAATTTGTAGATAAGCATGTGAGGAATACCATGAAATCTTGTTTACTTCAAAATAAGTAAAAGTAAAAATATACAATCAAAAAGAAGAAAACATGGAAAACTAGCCCCGGTCTCCCTTAGTGGATATTATAACACAAAAATCTATTAAAAAAAATATGATTTTTACACTACGAATAAAATTAGTGTTAGAGTTATATTTTTACAGAGACACTAAGTGATTCATTGCTGATGCGAGGACTTGAAATTAAACTCCAATATTACACTAACATTGGTAAACTGAGTTGATTGTGACAAATATTCTCAAATATATGCAAAAAATATTTAAATTCCGATATTTATATACACATACACATACACACACATACACACACACACACACATACACATACACACACATACACATACACACATACACATACACACACATACACATAAACATACATATATATATATTTTTCATTTCACTATATCAGCAGTGACAGAGTAGTGCAGTGTCAGATGTTACAGAGTGGACATTGTAATTATTTTCAATTTTGTTGATATACTCAAGAAAGTGTCATAGTTAAAATTTTAGAATTTTTAAAGTTAAAATTACTAAATTATGTGATAAATATTTTAAAATTTATCCATTGGAGTCATTTAAAAACAATCGGTTTAACCGTTGGACTACAATTTAAGCAGATGTTTTGCGGACTAAAAGAAATGGATACGCAAAATTTCAGAAGATTCAAATAAAAAAAAACTTTTAATTTGGATATGTAAAAGATTGTTTAAATTCTTGGCGATGTTTTTTATAGTAACATACTCATACAACAGAACTTTAATCCAATGAACCTCACCTACATGTATCATTCTCCCCCAAAACTAAAACAAACGGATTTAGCCACACGTTTTTTCCGCTGAAAACTTCATGACGAAAAACACAAACACAACATATCAACCTCACGTGTCATCAACGCGTTTGTGTATGTCATTATTTATGTTCACACTCTTGACTCATGTATCTTTTTTACACCCATGCCCAATAGTATAAACGCATGCAAAACCAAAAAGATTGCATGCCTTTTCCTTTCCAACTGTCTGGATGTATGGCGCACGGTGTTCTTGCTCAATAATATAACGCATGCCCTACCGAGTCAGAAAACCGAGTGTGGACGTAATGATAAATAATGTCCATCACATCAGCTGAGGGGCGAGAGTCCTTCAGCAATCTGAAGAAACCGAGTCAAGGCCAAGGGATTTCTTCCACCCACGGAATATTTGACTTCTGGGCGTATGGCCATCTTTGGTCGAAAACACCGAGAAATGGTGTTGGGATGACGTTGCGTCTCCCACGCCAGGAGTTTACATCCGAGATGTATGTTATTGCCTTTTCGCTTCATCTGGTTTTAGGGATATGCAGGGCAGCTAATGGTCCTCCATTTATGACCACAGATAGTGCGACGAAAGTTCAAGGTTTTTAAGGTGTTCGATATAAAGGTTTTCTTTATAAAAAATATATTATTGGAAGTGTGATTTGTTGTTTAAACGGACGACATTTCTTTTTTGATGCATTACCTCTCTGTCCAGCAGCACAGCACTATTGGTGACGGGCCTCGTAATTTAGAACCATCCCCTAGGGACGAGGCTGACTTCTAAGCTGGCACCTAACGCAACCTTATAGCAAAGGGCGTATGAATTTTGGACCATGGTGTATTTAACAAGCATTATCACCATACACACAGCAATATATACTGGCTGAATTTTTGTAAAGCACGATAGTTTATTGATGTCTATGACAAGGAAAGAACTTACGAGTTATCCTCTGTGACCACTGTCACCCCAGCCACGAACTAGAGAATTTTTTTTAAATAGAATTTTCTTGTAATTATATAATATTATTTATACATGGTATAAAATATTATTTATTTGTACTATAAGCGATGGGAATTTTTATCAGGGTGTGGACAAAATGCGCAGATCAAGGATTTTTTTGCCCAGTCAGAACGTTACTTAAAGCTTGGTATGCTAAAATTGTTTTTGTCTGTAAGATATATAACATAAATAGGTAACAGAATAGTAAAAAAAAATATTAAAAATGATTAAAAATTGTTAAAATTCTGAGTTTAATTAAATGCAAACAGAAACTATAATGTATAATTGTAAAATAATTAAAATTTTTCCTATACCTCAACCTAACCTTTCAAAGTGTCTGCCTGAAAAACATGAACTCTAAGGGTTTTTAATATCCTCCGTAGACGATGCTAAATTTTTTTTGTCTGTAAGATATATAACATAAATATGTAATAGAATAGTAAAAAAAAAATATTAAAAATGATTAAAAATTGTTAAAATTCTGAGTTTAATGGAATGCAAACAGAAACTATAATGTACAATTGTAAAATAATTCAAATTTTTCCTATACCTCAACCTAACCTTTCAAAGTGTCTGCCTGAAAAACATGAACTCTAAGCGTTTTTAATATCCTCCGTAGACATTATTGTTGGAAACGTCGATGTTGCTATTTAGCGTCGATGTTGACTTTTTTTAAAAGGGAAATCCAATTATAAATTAATTTGAAATTTATATTTATCGAACGAAATAAAGTGAATGTTCCAGTTCGAACTAATCAGCAAAAAATATTTTTACAATTTTTGACACAAATGATTCCTAGTTTAATTTTTTTAAAAATAAAAATGGTTTCAGAAGAATATTTCATTAACCTGTATATTTTGAATGTATGTTTAAACAAAGTAACGAATGCTTAAAGTAAGTAACGAGTAACCCATAGTAACGAATAGTAACGAACTAGTAACTGAAGATATATTTAGTTCTAAGTGTGCGGATTTGTTAATTTTTAATATTTTAATAGTAAGACTCTCAAATGCAGGCATATACTATTGAGCATATGTAATTTATTGTAGTTCAAACAACAAAAGTTAAAATTGCCTCACACTCTCACATAAACCAAGCAACAAAAAAAGCACAAACTTCCCCGTGCGTGGACAAACATGGCCACCTCTCCCACACTTTCAACAAGAAATTCTTACCTGTTTAAAACCAGAACTCCGTTCTTCGAGGCGCTCTTTTTACTCTAACAACAAACACGGCAAGAACTCTTCGTTGGATACATTCTTATATAGCCTTTCAGGTATTCATACATTTGTATTGCAACAATTTTCATTAATTTCCCATAATTTAAGAGTAATTAATCAATATTAATCATTAAAATGTATAAATTCATTAGTGATCTCTCTATGTTAGATTTTTATATATCGAGGATAAAGATCATTTAATCTGAATGCTCTAATTGCAAATTAGTATTAATTTCCGTACAATTCTAGAATTTACCAATTTTTTTGTCTTAATTATTCTGGCTATAAATTCTTATACGAAATGAAGGTGATCGTAGAGCTTCTTATATTGCAAAACTGTTTTAATTTGTTTAAAAATTCAAATTATATAAATGTTTTATAAAAAACATATCATCAGAAACAATTACTGTAAAAACTCCTCTGTTTATTATTTTAGTAGTATCGATTTTTTTTGTTTTGATTGACATTTCGTGTTTGACAGTTTCACTTGGTCTGTTGAACGTAAATAAGAAAAAACTTCTTTTCACACCATATTAAAAAATATACATTAAAAAACAATATATTTTTTTAATTCTAGTTAAAAGACAACCCTTTCTTCTAAAATATTTTTTAACTGATAAAAATCAACATAGTTGTGTATTATTGAATTATCATTCATTGTAAACAATTTTACACACCAACCATTTCGTTTCCATCGTTCGACTGCTTTTGTTTTCATTCTTAGTTATACATCTATCTGATAAAGGTCGCCCTGCTGTCCCCTAAAACATGTCAATTTTCAAGCAATAAAGCTATTTTTGCCACGGCTAAACGTTGTTTTCTTTTAGAACCATAGATATCATAGTTAAAGTATTAGATTGGCAGATCACGTGACCTCCAATGCTAACGACGGGACGCGCATGGAGACCAGAATAAGAGGGCGATGAGGCCAGTGTTGCCACCAGTTTCCGGACAAAAACAATAGGAAAAAATATCATTTACTTCTAAAATTACAAAACAATACCATAAAAATTTTAGCTAAAATTTGGAATCTTTCTAGTGACTTAAAAAAAAACGTGAAACGCTTTGCTAGTGTTTTTATGGTGTGTTTTTGTAATTTTAGAATTAAATAGTATTTTTTCGTAGTGTTTTCTCCTAAAACTGGTGGCAACACTGGCCCCATTGCCCTCTTATTCTGGTTCCTTGCGCGTCCCATCGTTAGCATTGGAGGTCACGTGATCTGCCAATCTAAGACTTTAATTATGATATCTATGTTTAGAACCTTCTCGGTGTATCATAGTTCGAAGATGCACACACTGTAAAAATGCATTAGTTTTCACAGAAAAAAACTGTCTGCTGGTGTGCCAGAAAAATACCGTAAAATTTACAGAGATAATCTGTTTATTTTATATGAAAATATTTGTAATTTTAGCGCAAAACCTGTTTTTCACAAACGTATTGTAAAGAAAATTCGAAAGTTGACCTCCACCCAACATCAGCCCAACGCTCTCAAAACTAAGCTATTTCGGTCCACGGAGCATCTACAAACAGTTGAATTGTTTGGTTGGTTACAGTCTAGTACTCAAAGTGGTTAAAAAACTGTGTTAAAAGAAAATAACAGTATTTTACTGTAAATCTATGTTTTTTTCCTAAAAAAATAATTTTTTTTAAGTGTATGCATTATTTGAACCTATTTTTAAGATTTAAAAACCAATCATGTCCTACTCTACCCGAACTTCCCTGGTCCGACGCGGCGGAGACTGGTTCGACGACTTTGCCTTTCCGTCCAGGATCCGGGACCAGCATTTCGGGCTGGGCCTGTCCGAGCTAGACCTTGATGATGCACCCCCTTCCTACTACAGGGGATACTTCCTGAGGCCCCAGAGACAGCTCAGCACTGGGGGAACTTCGGAGATAAAGGCGGAGCAAGACAAATTCCAGGTAGGTTCTATTTGAGTAGTGAAAGACACTTCCAACTTGCCAGATGGAGTCTACTTGTACTAGAAATTCGTGTGCCTAATTTAAAGTTTTTTGCTCTTTTACTTCGAGCTGTAGAGTTGTTTCAGGTAGAAAGACAGGCCAATGTTCCAAAAATCCCTTTTGGGAATCAGCACCCTCTAAAACGTGTAGAAAACACAAAATCTGCATTTCGGATTTTCGACTCCAACGCAATAGGTAGCTCATATAATAATAATAATAATAATAATAATAATAATAATAATAATAATAATAATAATAAACTTTATTATCACAAAAAACAACAACAACAAATTAAATCAAACGAACGCCAAGGGGAAACATGGAATCCCGTATAGGCGGAATAGAAAAAATGTTATATTATTTGAACAGACACACACACACACACAAATAACATAGAGAAATTATGAAAAATAATAAATAAAGCAACAACAAACTGCTTAAAAAAATATACAGAAAAGTTTGGCAATAAGCTGCATACCGAAAGGAAAAAAAAATTATGAGCTTCAATGAAGTGAGAAATAAAGATCTAAGTCGTCGATATTGATCAGAAGATTGAAAAGTTTACATTTAAAGGTAGAATAATTATTAATATTTATTAAATCGATGGGAAGACTATTGTATAATTTAGGAGCGAGGTAGAAGAAATGTTTACAAAAGATATCTTTATGGAAATTAGGGATTTGAAAAACATAATTTGATCTAGTGCTATGGAGATTAACTTTAAAACTGCAAATAGATTTATTGCGATGGAGATAAAGTATAATACGAAAGAAGGCGTTATGTCGAATTGGTAATATCTTAAGAATTCTAAAATTAAGAGGATGCTATTATGTCATTAAAAATTATGTCATTAGTTTCTAAATTATGTCATATCTAAATTAGTAGTGCAGTGATTAAATAACAAATTACGTATTTATTATCTTATCTTACGTACTTATTATACGTACTACTGCTTTTTTTTAATCTGAACTGCGAAATATTGTTGGGCATGTCTACTGCATCACAAATTATCAACAACAAAAAATCCCCGGATAGCAAAAATATGTGTACATTTATTTGGTAATTCTGATGTAAAGGATCCTATGGCCAGGTCTAGCTTAGGTCTACACTGTAAAAAAAAGTCTGCTGTTTTTATGGGAAATGAAATGTCACTGGTGCGCTAGAAAAATATAGTATTATGTACAGAGAAAATCGGTTTATTTTATACGAACAATTTGTAATTTTAACGCAAAAGAAGTTTTTAACAAACAAATAAAAAAAAACCGGAACTCTACCTCATTCCGCCATGAAATATTTCCCCCCGTCACACCAGCGACAGGCAAGAAATAAAAAATAACTTTTTACTTTAAAATACATATTTTTGACAGAAAAAACTATTTATAGAAAATAACAGTTTTTCATTTACACATGGTTTTTTCTTGTAAAATAAACAGATATTTTTTACAGTGTATAAACATGAACTAGATCTAGAAGCCACGAGCAGAACCTTCTAGAAAGGCCTAGGCCGTGTCATTTAAAATTCATCTATTTGCCCTAATATGGCGATCGCCCTCGCATGAAAAGTATACCCATCGGGATACTTTTCTTTTGAAATGACAACTTCAAATCAAAAATTTGATCACGCCTTCGTTTCAAAACTGCCCGAGTTATGACTTAAGAGACATTCAGTTTTAACATCAATACTCCCACGTTGACTTGTCTTGAGTGGGAAGTCTCGGTCTTCGACACGTGTTAGTCCGGACGATTCGTCGGTGAATCATCAACGCACCTATTAAGGGGGAGGATTGGTTGGTTGGTTGGTTGGTTGGTAGACACATATATTCAGGTTTGTGTGCTTGGTCAGCGATCCGCTTATAAACCTTCGTCAAGTAAGACAGACACAACAGACAACACACACACATAAGTGGATCCATCTAATTTTTAGAGACAGAGGCCAACTAGAGGATCCCCAGAATTGGCTTGTCACCCCCAGAGGTATTGATTTGGTATGGGAACTTAGAGGACTTTCGGACGCAACAGATTTAACGAGCACGTACTCCGCATATACTCGGTAGGTCTTCAGTGGTACCGGGACTCGATCGCAGGACCTTCCGATCCCGAGACCGAGACGCTGACCACTAGGCTCACTACGGCCCCAAGGGGGAGGAATTAGGGATGCCTTTCTAAAACTTTTTATTGTGTTGAGTTGAGTTTGAATATTGTCGCACTAGAACTACACGATGGATCTTGGCGACGGGCATCATCATTTAAAACCACAGACAAGTGACGAGCCGACACCTGAGTAGGCACCCAACTAAACTTCTAAGGGCGACATCATACGAGCCGTTCGGACTTAAGGGCATATTTAACTTGCTATTGCATTGCACTTTCACAACATCCGACTGATGACGACGTCAGCCGATATTGGGCGGCTCCACGTCAAATGGCCGAGAGGCCAAGAATAGGCGTTGGATAAAGTAAAGTAAAAGTAATATTTAACGGGCATTGCTCCTTCTACACCGGGTATTATTCGTCGGACGTTTTGGCCAGCAACTGTTGATAGGTCGACAGGTATTTTGGCAATGCGGGCCTGAACCTGGGACCTTTCAAGGCAGGGCCGGATTTAAAGATTTGCCGCTTGTAGCCTACGATCGATTTGCCGCCCTTGTCACAATATTCAATATATATATATTTTTTTATTGTTCGGCGTCTGAATATGGTGTTTTTCCTTCCCCCACTTCCGTTGTAAGATATCCCAGATATAGTTTGCTTGACAATTTTTTTTCCCGTCTACATATCAGAATCATCCATGTACCTTTAAACTCTAAATCGAAAACGAAATATTAGGCGAATTCTTAAACTGTTCTACTATTTTTCTTTAAACTTCCAAATCCGGAGGGAGGGGGGGGGAGGGGAAGGCTGCAATTGCCTTCGAAGCGGCCATGTTTCCTACTAAATATTAGTACAATATATACGTTTACGGTTAACGCATTAATGTAAATTATTCTTCTTACTTAAAATATTAGTATCTTTATAATATTTTTTATTACGATGCCTCTTTAATTGGTCGTAAAATTTGCCGCCCCTCAAAATTTTCCGTTCTAGGCTACAGCATACTTAGCCTATTTAGAAATCCGGCATTGTTTCAAGGCAAGCTTCTTTCTGACTGTGCTCCCAAGTCGCAACTTGTTATTGTAATAAATTTGGTTACTAAAAACAAAACCGTACTTGTCCGAATTTCACCAAATAACTTTTATTCTACAGTTCAGCGATATTGACAACACCCAGTTGGCAATTAAACAAAAGAAAAACTTCACGAGTAAAATTATTTGTATAAATTCCATCTTACTATTTTATAGGTTGTATTTTTAAAAGCTTGCATAATTTTGGTGGTTTTTTTATGAATTATCTTAAATCATATTTAATTAAAATCTTAAATGAAATTTCACTTAGCATTTAAATGTCATTTAGAATATTAGTAAAAAAATTCCTTAAGTTTTAAAACACAGATATTAAATACCTGAAGGACTACACAATCAACTATATCCATGACAACTTATAAAAATTTATATATTTAACTCAGCCTATGAATCTATACATATTTAATTCGTACGAAATTAACTTAATAAATAAAATATTCAAAGAAAATCTTAATTTTCCGCATCAAAAGCAATAATGTTCTTAAAAAATTCTAGTTATTTGGAAATAATTTTTAGTTTAAAAAAGAGAATTAAGATTGAGCTGTAATTTCTTAGAATTTTTTTTCCAAGTTCCTTTTTGAATCTAATTTAAACCCATGTATAAAACAACTTTCATTAATTTTTATTTATATTTCTTATTAAATATTTTAAGGCAAATTTAATTTTACAATATTTTATAAGCAATACAAAAATTTATGTATAATAAAAATATATTCATTAAATTTTATATACCGATCCCTGCGTTGAAGCTTTTCTGTAAGGAGCCGATATGCAAGGTAAAACCAGTTTTACAGTTATGGTCCTTTGAGGCTGTTCTGTAACTAACCCAGGCTCTTCAAAGGTCGTATTGGGTTGTTTGTTATACAGGGTGTCCGTAAAAGAATGTCCCAGTTTTAATGGTATATTACAGGAGTTTATTTTATACTAAATATAACAAATCATACATGACATTGAAGGAAAACACCTAGTTTTTCCTATAAGTGCTCAATGTGTGCGCCTTTAGTGATACGGCACACATCCAAACGAAAATGCCATTCTTCCCATACTGTCTGCAGCAAGTCCGGAGTAATGGAAGCAACAGCCTGTGCAATTCTACCTTTCAAGGTTGGTAAATCGTGGGGTAGGGGTGGAACGTAGACCCGATATTTTACGAAGCCCCAAAGGAAGAAATCACAAGGCGTGATGTCAGGTGAACGAGGCGGACTCGGAAATTCTTTAACGGTCACCCTGTATGTTGAATCCTCCGAATATAGTAATAGAGTGTCATTCCAAAAGCCACTGCGTGCGATGTTGCGTATTGACATAAATTTATGTTGAATGCAACGATTTTTGCCACAATTGTAGTTGAATCGGAGATTGCAGTAACCACTTCAGTCAGAAAAAGAGCAGAAAAAGACTAAAAGATCACACGTATATCAAAATATTCATAATCTTTTTTTAGGTAGACAAGCACTTGAACTATGCAATTAAAATAAATTAAATAGTTTTACAGTTATAACTTAAGTCTTCCCATCTCTTCAGGTTACTCTTTTTATGCTACAATATAAATGTTCAAAATCATGTATTAACTCATTAAAGACGTTAGGCAATAAAATTTGCCATGCAAAATTGTTTCTGCTTGCGTTTATTTATATTTAAATAAACAATTTATAAGACAAGTGAAAACTATAGTCCTGAAAAATTCATGTAGTACAAATGAAATTACACGGATTTAAAAAACTTAGTCAACGTTTGTATTCGGTAAGAATTACATTCACAAATAGGTCTTCAAGGTTTTAGTTTTTAGCCTACTTTTCTTTTTTTAATTCTTCAGAATTAAAAAAAAGTGAAAAATTGGTATTGACATGCTTACGATGTCCGTCTGTCTGTCTGTCCATCCGTACCCCCTTCCAAAATCGGTTCTATCAGTCGGATCTTAAATTTTTTTGTTGTTATAAAGGTATGACCTTAGATACCCAACTTTCATACTTTTTGTCCGTCTGTCTATACGTCCGGAAGAACATCTGAGTACTGTTTGTCTGCGAATAATTGGTTTTAAAAAGTTTAAATTACGACTGGATGCTGCGTTATTGGCGATTTTTTCCTACTGCGTATAAACCTTTTGTAGATGCGGTCT
This sequence comes from Oedothorax gibbosus, assembly GCA_019343175.1. Classification (NCBI taxonomy): domain Eukaryota; kingdom Metazoa; phylum Arthropoda; class Arachnida; order Araneae; family Linyphiidae; genus Oedothorax; species Oedothorax gibbosus. The sequence continues at coordinate 49,553 of JAFNEN010000837.1, forward strand.
AGGTGACAGCTACTGTTACACACATACTTGTCTTCCGATTAGAATATTAGTAGGTATTTAAGTAACGGGAAAGTAGGCTAGTTTATTTATTTTAGAATTTCTTGTTTTTAACATAAATTTTGGTCATCAATGAAAAAAAAACTCATTTTCCGTTTAACCTTTCTTTCAGGTCCGCCTGGACGTGGGCCACTTCGCCCCTGAGGACATCACAGTCAAGACCGTCGACAACCAAGTGGTGGTCACTGCCAAGCACGAAGAAAAAGTGGACGAGCACGGGTACGTGTCCAGAGAATTCACCCGGCGCTATGTTTTACCCGACGACATCGAGCTGGACCGGGTGGCCTCCACCCTGGGTGCGGACGGGGTGCTCATTGTAGAAGCGCCCCGAAAGAGGGCCGCGCTACTGGCACCCAACGAGAAGTCGGTCCCCATCAAAGTGCAGGCGAGCCCGGTGGCTTCGAAGGTGACCACTAATATCCCGGTTGAGAGGGAAACGGCCAAGTGATGTGTTTTGTATTGTTGTGTTGTGATGGGTTTGGTAATAAAGTATTTTGGTATCTGCTTCTTGGGTTGATTTTTTTACACACATGTATTTTGCACTAGAAAAGTGAATGGACAATGTGAACAGGGCGGAGAGTGTTTTTGTTTGTTTGAAAGAATGCAATGCTTGACCTAACTGTAGCTTCACTGTAGGCGTGACTGGTGTAGTGTAGACAAATTATCTACCGTGTGGTGTGTTTGTGAGGTATAAGACAACGTTTGACGAAGTTGTGTCGTCACCGTAGGCGTGGCCATTCCAGTTTTCCATTGATTTTTACATTCATATATATTGGACTGAAAAGTGACGTGACTGACAAAATATAACTTTTTTTTGTGTGTTAAAATTACACTTATCAGGTATAGCTCCCTTCTTAATTCGTTCCTGTTTAGTTATAATTGAACTGTTTGTTAAGCAATATATTCTCTTCGGTCTTTAAGAAAAATTCTATGGTGCAGACGGTTCAATAAAAAAGACAATTCTATTAGGCGGCACTATAACCGTAATTTCAGACTAAACAACCCCCAAATTAGATAAGCACGGCTACGTTTCACGCAAGAAGGCCGTCGAGCTGGAGCGGGTGGCCTCCACCCTGGGTGCGGACGGGGTGCTGGTGGTGGAGGCTCCAAGAAGGCCGCGCTACTCGCACCCAACAAGAAGTCGGTCCCCATCAAAGTGCAGGCGAGTCCGGTGGCTTCAAAGGTAACCACTTATATCCCAGTCGAAAGGGAAACGGCCAAGTGATGTAATGGGTTTGGTAATACAGTATTTTTTTTTTTGGTATCTGCTTTTGGGTTGATTTTTGCATACATATGTATTGCACTAGACTTTTTGCACTCATAAATCTTCTTCTTCCGCACTATAGTTGTTTTCCAACCAAGGCTGTCACAGTCAGTCAAAATCATCTTGAACTATATATTTACTATATATTTCACTAGAAAAGTGAGACGTAACTCTCAAAATATAACTTTTACGTTAAAATTACATACAAGGGTTCTTGCTTGAGTACAAACTTGCCAAAAGGGATGCCCTTTACCATCTTTCAAATCCAATAAACTACCAGCTGAGGCACTTTCGCTTTAAAAAAACTTCAATTATAAAAGAACTATTTGGTCCTCCTAAAAAGCAACAATTGTTATTCAGCAACGGAACCTAGCTCTCCTAGCTCACTTTCAGGTGACAGGTCTTCGCTTGCCTGCTTATCCGAATTGCAAGTGGTCACTTGAAATGTTTAAAATTCTCTGGAGGTTAAAAATGTTTTTAAATAACTTTTTAGTCAGGAGATATGAAGAAGACGCAGCTCTCTCTTTCTAATTCAATTTAGTTCCTGTTTAGTGCTAATTGTACTGCTTGTAAAACAAGATATTCTCTTCGGTCTGTGGAATAAATTCTTTGAAGCCGATGCATGGTTCAAAATGAACACGAGACTGCACTATAACTATATACACTGCTAAAAACAATTAGGGGAGTACTTTGCTTTCTTTTTTTAATTGTTTCAGTCCCAACTTTATATTTTTTATTCTAAAAAACTAAAATTTGTGAAATAAATTCATTATGCATCCAGAATGAAATGGTAAAAAATAACAGGGAAAAAATATAAATTTTTTTAACTAAAATTTAAGTGGAAAAAATTGGAATCGTAACTTTTGAAGAAATTATTACAATATTTTTTCAGAACTTTATTTTTTAAAAATAGTCCAAATAAATTTTCAAACATCTAAAAATGCAAACGTGAAGAATTTAGGGTCAATTTATTTAATAACATTGTGTCAGAGTGAATTTTATTATACCACGTATTTCAAATTTTCATTTAACTCTTCAAAAGACATGATTATTCCACCTAACGATAAATAAGTACGATCTTAACTTAGTGAGAAAAAAAATCGCCAGCTGATGATTCTAAATGGAGTCATTGGGGGTGAAAGGGTTTAAACCATGCACTCCCCTAATTGTTTTAAGCAGTGTATGAAGCCGATGGTTAAAATGAACACGTGATTCTATTACATTATATATTTTCCAACTAGAAAACCCTCAAATTGGACGAGCACGGCTACGAGTCTGAGGACATAGAATCTGATCGGGTGTCCTCCACCTCCACCATTGGTCTGGTGGCGTGCTGGTGGAGGCACCCCACAAACGATCGCCCAGTGAGAAGTTTAGTTATAAGTCGAGTGCAGGCGAGTCTAGTGACACAATGGCTTAGTGGTAGTGCTTCGCATTGCCACGCAACAGCGTCCGGGGATCGAGTCCCGGATTGGGCGATGTTGACTCTTCCTTTTATCTCTTACGTGGGTCGATAAAATGAGGACCATGCATGCTTGAGAACTAAACACTGGGGGTTCCAGAGTGTGGCTGACAGCCTTACCGGACACATTCATAGCACCCCAGAGCTTTGGTCAAGTAACCTGGAATGGGTACAACAGGCTTTGGCCCAGTAATGGGCTGTTGCGCCGAGGAGTTTAGTTTAGTTTTAGGGTCGATAAAATGAAGACCACGCATGCTTGAAAACTAAACACTGGGGGTTCCGGAGAGAGGCTGACCACCTTACCGGAACATATCACAGCACCCCAGAGAACTTGGTCTAGTAACCTTGAATGGGTACAACAGGCTTTGGCCCACTAACGGGGTGTTGGGCCGAGGAGTTTAGTTAGCAGGCGAGTCCGGCAACCACCCGTATTCCGACCGTTCTAAACGTCATTTAAAAAATATTCTATTATTTAAAATATATGTCAGAGACCCATTTTTTGTGCTCTTGGTCCAACTGTCGGTTTATACATACATAATATAATCACTACGCATAACACTTATAATATGAGGATTCCTGTGAGTAATAAGTAACGGGAAAGTAGGATATTTTTAGTGTTTACAGAACTTTTTGTTCTTCTACACTTTTATCACTGATATGGGGACGTAATCTATCCAATTTTAAATGACATATTTACTATCACTCAATAAAACACAATCCTCACCGAAGCTTACTGCGATATTTGCGATACAGATGTAGGCGGGTTGCAAATGCATTTGTAGAGAGAGAAGATAAATATCTGAAAAGTAAGTTTAATTCTATTTGACAGTTCATTTGGTTGTTGTAAGGCTGAATTTTCAAACAGACTAAATAGGCTTTCAGCCAAAGTTTTGAAAGTTGCGTAAATGTGACAACTTAAAATTAAAAAAGTCGATTTATTATGTTGACTACTAAATTTGTAGTTTTACCTAAACTTAATGAATTTTATGTTTTAAAAATACAAAAACACAAATGAACTTTATATTTTTGTTGTATAAAACAAATGAAGAGCTTAGTTTAAGAACGTGCTAAGTGACATTAAAAAAAATTAAGATTTTTGTGTCAATGAACATATTACTAACTTCTTTAACACTTCTCTAAGTTTTAAAGTTTTTCATAAACTTTAAGTGAAACAAGTTTTTTGAAAATGAAAATCTTTAAAGCTTATTTTCTCGTTTTCACCTTTTGTCACTTAGCACGTTCTTCCACTAAGCTATTCAAAGTTATTTAAGCAACTAGTGCCGAAAATAATACTTTATTAAGCGAGTGGCTTTTATTTCACGAGACCGTAGGTCGAGTGAAATAATGACAAGAGCTTAATAAAGTATTATTTGGCACGTGCTTGCTTACAATATTTTTTATAATACCGTGCAAAAAAGTATTTCTACCAAGAGTGATTTTCATGACATCATTTAGTTCCCATGGCGATATTCGGAGGTTTATACTATTGATGGTGTTGGCGTGAAATTTGTGTTCTTACTTTTGTCTTATTTAATTTCCTTTAATAATTTTTGTAGTACTTGTAGTTTCCATGGAGATATTAGAAAATGCAAAAGTAATGAACCAATAGAAATAAGTGAGTTTCATGACATCATTTAGTTTCCATGGAGATATTCATGACATCATTTTGTTTTTCTACCAATTAGATACTCTTATTTACTTTATCGCACTAGTGCCTAAAGTACTACTTTCGGCATTGTCTGTGACGTAAGCACGTAAAGTGTCATTTTCGCAACGATTTATGAATGAATATGATATAAAAAAGTGAACTTTTTTGCACGTTGTTTTTAAAAATATATTAAGCAAATATGAACCATTAGAGGGGGTTTCAAATGAACGTTAGCCCGTAAGCGGCATGCTCTTAAATCCGGCCCTGAGTTGTGAAATCGTTTTCATTTCTTAGTAATTATTTATAATCTTGTAACTGAAACAGTCATGCAACGATTGACATGCTATTTGTACAAAAATTAGTAAGTAAGAAGTAGAAAGTATTTTGTCATTTCTCTTATTGTATTTACCATACGCGTATTTACTAGACTTCGAGACTATGCTTCAAACTTTGTATAGCGAATAATTTTTTGAATGTAGTTTGCATTATTAAAGTACAAAAAAATAGGTAATTTTTAATTTATTGGATTATTTTTGTTCGTTACTTTTGATTTTCTAGCAAAAATATTTTTGGCAATGTTTTTTGGCCCATTTTAAGGATGAATACTGCTGGAAAATGTAAATAAAAGGACTAGCAACTTCTAAAAATAGATTTCACAATCGTGTACTCTGTGACTTATTATACGGCTAAAAAAACAGCTTTACTAAACCTGTAGCATTAATTTATGTAAAAAAAACGTTCAAACACAAGTAGTAAATTTAGAATTATGATGCATTTTAATGTTAAGTTATTTTCAAAAATTTGCATTCGGATAAATTCCCAATTTTGAGGTAAATCACTTTAAGTTGACAATTTCATGATCCCCTCCCCCAAATAATCACTACAAGGTAAATATTAAAAGTATAGCATACTTTTAAATCACACACATTTAAAGTATCATTTTAATTCACATTTTCTTCATGGGTATAATTTTTATTTTAACTAGCAACCAAACGATCATGAAAGTTTCTATTTTGAGCTTCCTATGCGAGAGAGGGGTGCTTAATGTTTAAAATACAATACAATTTTGTGTGTAGTCATGTAAATCCAAAAGTTCCACAACCTTCCTTTAATTTTCCAGATTTTCTCACTAGCTCTGCTACTATGGATCTCAGCTGGATAATCGAAAATGCCACCAGTGGTTACTCTCCATCGTTTTTAACAGTCGCCACCGCAACACTGCTGGTCGCAGTGGCGTACTACATCTTCAAGAACAGAGGCCTACCCCCTGGTCCATTGGGAGTCCCCTTCTTTGGATTCTGGCCATTCATAGACCAAAATGAAATTCATTTGCAGTTCGAGAAACTCAAAAAGAAGTACGGAGACGTGTTTAGCTTCTCGTATACCGGAACGCTGTACATCAACTTAGGATCATCTAAAGCTGTACGCGAAACAATTCTCGCCAAGTCGGACTGCTTCACTAAGAGGAGTGATGGTTATAATTTTATGGCCGATATATTTGAAGGAGGTATGTTTAGCCTGTTACACTTCAAAAAGAAATCCCGTCAAAAGTACACTTTTTAACTGGCAGTCGCCAGAAAAAGGACCCTTAAATTTGATTCAAACTCTGTATTCAATGCGGAAAATTCTAGTTAAAATACGGTTCTGTCCCGTTAAATATATTCGTACTTTATAAAATTGAGAAAAAGTTTTGTAAACCGTCAAAAGTTAATTTCCATAAAAGGGACTTTTTTCAGTGTACTTTGCAGATTTTAACCTACATTCCATGAGTAATATATTTGAACGTGGTCATGGGTAACGTCCGTTAAGAATATTTACAGATGTAGATTATTATAATTAGAGTTGCTGAATTTATTAGTGAATTAATATCTAGTGGTCAAGCACCCAAACTTTTTACCAAAGCAGCATAATATTTTTGGCAAATAAAAATACAGGTATCTAGAACAATTGCTTAAGAAGCTACGTTATTTAAGTTTGAGGTTTGTTGGATGTGTGGCTCCTCAGTGTATAAAATAGTTTATTTTTAAAAAAGGTGTCCTCATGCAACACAGCGAAGAGTGGAAGACCAACCGCAAGTTCTTTCTGCAGTCTTTTAAGGAGCGAGTAGCGATGTCCGTCAAGGACTTGCTCTCTGGATCGCTGTACGACTCGGTCAACTCCACCGTGGCCGAGTTGAGGGAGAAGACCGGCCAGACGCTCAACATCGTCGAGTTGCTGCTCGACAAGTGCAACGCGAACATCAGACTTACGCTGTTCGGGGAGAGCGGGATATCGGAGGAGCAAGTCAGAGAAATCAACGAGCTCTATGTGGCTATCATGTACTGCTTCACGTCTCCTCTTTTGCTTGTTTCTGGAAACATTGGAAAGTAATAATAGCATATGTTTCTTTTCTGTTGGATATATGGTATAATCACGGATTGTTGGTTTAAAAAAATAGTTTTATCTCTTGAAATATAATAAGTGAGATCCTGACTAAGTAAATTGTTTGATACATTTCTTACTATGGTACAATCTTTTTAGGCATTTTCGAGCCAATTTTTGGTTATTTGTTTTACCAAAGAGGTTCTACATAAACTTCTGAAACTGTTAACACACTGTTGTCTGTAACTGTTTGTTTTTACACACTCATTAATTTTTTTACTTTGAGTAAAGTTGTAAATTTAATGCTTTTTACATACTTTTATAATAATTTAGAATCCTTTAAGAAACATAGAATTAATTATTTTTAGATACATCATATTCCCTTTTTTCACTCCGGGTTACAAGGAAGCCAAAGCAAACAGCAAAAAGATCGAGAAAATTCTGTACCAAATAATCGACGAGCACAAGGCGACTTTCGATGAAGATCACGTACGAGACATCATCGATGAGTACATCAGAGAGAGGACCGTGAGAGGCAGAAAAGGAGATCCTACTGCTCAGCATTTCACAGGTGCATGCCGCTATTTTTTTTATCGTTGAAGTTAATCACTAGTCCTTTATAATATTGAAATTAATCACTATAGTCTCTTAAATTTCGATCAATGAGGAATGAAGAATGAAATATTTTGGATGGGCATGTATTTGGTTTCCTATTCGATGTTATAGGCTTCACAGAATCAGCCCTGAAGATATTTCTAGAGCTATAACTAAACTTAGGTCCCCAAGGGGTTTGTCCTGGTATAATTTCCCTACTTTTAAAAAGAAATCTTGTAGGGATATTTTATTTACCTATAGTTTTATGCCTAAGGATCCTGAGTTTCATATCTGCTTTGTCTTCATAATGTAATTTTGGAGATTTTTCGTGATGGGGTTTAGATTAATGTGACATACACTGATTTTTAAAAGGCCTTTGATGCATAAGATTTAGACATTGTTATAAATAAACTTTTTCGAATTAATTTTTCACAGTGGGTTCTTATTTATCTGATCACATCAACAATGTCCACTATGGGGAGGCCATTTGTGCTGATTGTAATAATTCTTCCCGTGTAACCTCAAGGCTCGGTACTCGGTTCACTTTTTTTTTTTTAAGAATATCTTCCAACCAACTTCATTAATTATAACTGTCGTGTGGAAATATTCTTAAACTCAAAGTCAATACATGTGCTATTATGTATATTTATAGAAAAAAAATTGGTCTGTTATCTATCTATCTAGGATTCTGATGTTCTTGATAGAAAACAATCCCTAAAAGACTTTAAGGTTTTAACTTGATTAAATTTTCCGTGTGTGTTCTAGATAAGGGCCTGATGTCCTCCCTCATGCAATTCCTTGGTGACGGCGTCTTTTCCGTGGCAGCATTGATTGCCCTGTACATCCACGCACTTCTGGAACATCCCGAAGAACAGGACAATATCTACAGGGAACTGATGGAAGTTGTCGGCAAGGACAGGCAGCCCACGTTTGAGGACAAGAACAGACTGAGCTACACCAACGCCTTCATACAGGAAGCACTCAGAGCATCGGAATTGATAGGCCTGTTTCCAGGTCTAGAATGCACTCGTAAGTAATAGAAAACGAATGGAGTTATACTTGTTTCTAATTATATGATGTAATGGACTTAATGTAAATCAAATCGTAGAACAATGAAATATGTTTCACTAGATCTAGATCAATATTTGGCATAAGTATTGTGTAATTATGTTGCTTCTATTTTTAATGTATCTATTAATTTTTGTGCATACACTAGAGATATTAATAATAGAATATACAGTTTAATAATAGAATATACAGTCCAATATAATAATGGAATATACAGTCCCGGTTATCCGAATCCCGCTTATGCGAAATTCGGTTTAACAGAAAGGCTCCTGAATTTTTGTTGTTGTTAAAATATGAAATGTACGTATAAATAAAGAAATACACACAAAATAAATGCGTACTTACACAAAGTTGGATTTATTTCTCAAAATATGCATTAATTTTTTTTGCTGCTTAACTTTGGTTCGTTTTAAAGCAGCCCTGTCCCGCTATCTTTTAAACAAGAGAACGTCTGTAGGTAGTGGCTTCATCTTGTACTTCTATGTATCTAAGGGCCTGATCTAAGATTTTTGTAGCTTCCGTATGCGAAATGCTGCACTTGCTAGACTCGGGCTCATCTTCATTATAAGGTTCGTTTTCGTCCCTGGTTACCGCCGCTACTATCTCTTGATCAGTTAAGTCCAGTTCGTCGGTTTTTGAACCGAGCCATTCTTCTACTTCATCGTCGTACCCAGGAAGATATATGAAAATTTTCAATCTTTATCAAATTTTCTCTTAGCCAGCGTTTTTCTAGGCGTGAAGTGGATGATTCCCGATTATCCGAAAATTCCTATGGAATCTCGATTTACCGAAAGTGCTCCGGTCTCAGACCTTTCGGATAAACGGGACTCTACTGTATATAGCTTTTTAAAAATACCAATTCTCATGTATTTTTTTCAGAAGAAACAACAGTTCGAGGATACCGAATACCGAAGGGATCAGTTCTTGTCCTCAACTCGTTTAACATGCACAACGATCCTGAAGTATACGAAGAGCCGCAGAAGTTCAACCCAAGACGCTTTGTGGTCACAGAAGGAAAGCGTAAGCCGGAACCACCTGTCACGTTCGGAGTCGGTAAGTTTTATTCAAACATTATACTACAATTAATTTTTACATACCTGACGTATATATAGCTAAAACCCCTCAACATCCCAACGGCACCATTCTGTCTTTCTCATAGCAAATGTTTGGCACAGCAAATATCTTTCCATGACCCTTTTACCTTTTCCCATCACCCATTCTCGCACCTAATTGGTCAATGGAACTGAACAAGCTATTACAATCTGGATCAATTCCTCTTCACAATTTACTCTCAAAGAGAAAACAAGTTAAAAGTTCCTGTCCAGCTATGAATAAACGACTTTGACACTTTAGCTCCGCAGGATTTTTGTTTCCGCGCAATAAGTGATAGGAATATCATTATCAAATCCTTAGTTGTACGTCCGTCTGGGCCATTTTAGAAGTGAAAGGTTTAAAGTACTAAGTTTCCCTGTCAGCTTCTTTTATGTCATTCATGAAGTTTGTTTTAGATTTTACTGAAGTTTGTATAGTAACTATATCAAATGCATATGCATGTTTTGCAGTGGTTCCGTTAACCTTTCACTGCACGATTTGTTTTGTGCACGAAAACTTGAGATTTAGTATCTTAAGTTAGCCATACTTCGAAAAATATTTATTAATTACACTTATTCTTTCTTTTTATTTCAAATAGATGATTTATCTAAAAAGTAATAAACTAAAAATGCCCCCAAAAAAAGAAAAGAACTATATACTAACTTTTTTTTAAAGCGATTAATTGTTTTACGATAAAGACAAGCTATACGTTTGTTTTCACAAAAATCCCAATCAACAAATGCGAAATAGGCTAATTAGAGCTGACAAAAACTCTGTCAATCAACAAAACAAAGGTTAAAAGTTAACCGCCAGTTATTTGAGTAGTTTTCATTCATATGATTATTCAACTTAGTCGTAATTTGCAGTACAGAATAGGTAAGTTTCAGCTAACGAGATAGATCGACCTCGAAAATATTTACCATGTTTTCTCAATAGATGCTTTATTGCTGTAATAATAAATGCTCCAAAGAGAAGCTAGAAATAGCATCATGGAAGACGATTACTTACCTTAGCCTCTGTCATCAACAAAAAAAGGTTAAAGTTAACGCCAGTTATTTGAGTAGTTTTCATTCATATGATTATTCAACTTAGTCGTAATTTGCAGTACAGAATAGGTAAGTTTCAGGTCTTGAGTAACAATAGAAATGTTGAAATTTTTTTTTCTCAAGTCTTGATTGACGAATCATTGCCACGTGAGAACAGAGCAGCAATCGGAGACCTGTCGAAGGTAGGAAAGCTGGAAGGAACTACGTCACCATAAATAAGCCTATTAACTTTTCTAAATAGCATGGAATTTGAAAAGAAAAGTAGATCTATTTGCTGTATAGGCTCAAAAGAAATTAGTATCAAATATGGAACACTCTGCGATGAAGGGTTCATATCATAACTTTAATATAGTTTTGCTTGATAAATTAAAAATTTTGATGAAATTAAATCGAAATTACACAGAAAGTCATAAATATTTATAATCGAGTTCTCAAACCAGATAATGAGTTTCTAAAATTTGAATACCGAGTAATTTTAATAAAGCTCTGAGACCTTTAAACTTAATTTCAGTTAAATTTGATTGAAACTATTACAAACTACACTTGGGTAATTTACGTTATATAAATCTTAATTTTGAATGTATATACATATACATGTACATACACATACATGCACACATATATTTATGTATCAATATATATGTAATATATAGCACAAATCTCTATAATGTTATAATATTCAGTTCTTTCTTAATAACTCTCAGATAATGTCTTGCTGATTCGTTGAGCAGTTTCCGCGTTTCAATAGCGCCTTACCGGAGCGTCACTATAGTTAAACTCAAAGTTTCCTTGCACAGAAGCCACGACCATGGGCGGAGCTATAAAACGTGCGGAGCAATCAGATGAAGACAAAATAAAACGGCTGAAATTTCCTCTTCATCTGATTGCTCCGCGCGTTTTATAGCTCCGCACTCCTAGGTCGTGGCTTCTATGCAAGGAAACTATGAGTTTAACTATACATTCTTTCCCAGAGAAATTGCAAAACATCAGAATTTGTTTTGACTCCACTCTTCTCACAAAACAACCATTGAAAATAGAGTCACTTCGAGATGTGACCTCGAAATGTAAGATTGTGTGCGCATTGGCGGCCTTTCTTGGCCCTCATTAATAGCCGTATAAAGGCTTACTTTTAATACCTGAGATATTTTATTTGAAATAATAAAAAATCTTGGACGTCCAATTTTCCTTCATTTCCAAAACGCATCTAAAGAGTAAGTCTAATCTTTTGTGTAATGGAGATTTTCTACATGTACACTCTTAAAACAAAAGAGTGAAATTCGCTCCTGGGCAAAATTAAAGTAACGGACGTACCTTTTGTAGAAATTATAATAATTGTTTTAAATGTTTTACTGATCAGTTATAAATTTAACTTAAAAATTTGGGTATGGTTATAAAGAGAAAAAAATTATCTTTCACATGATGTACAATTCCATTTCAATAGTTAAATTACTTTAACAGTGCAGGAATTTTTAGCCATGGTAACGGACGTACCTTTTTTGGACATGAGTTACGCAAGCATGTTAATTAAAGCTTAAATCCTCTGATTTGGTAAATCTCAAAGATTAATGTAATTTTTTTTCAATTATTTAAACATGTTAAGTTTCTAAAACAATCAAAAAAAATTTTGAAAAGGCTATTTAATATAATTAAAAAAATTATTTTGTATCGGTAACGGACGTACCATCAATAGTAACGGACGTACCTCTTCCGAATTTTCTTATTGAAAACAGTTCTATTTGAACAAAAATACTATTTTTTTGACAAAACTTTTTTTAAATATAATATAATTATACCTGGTTAAATTAACTCTTATTAAATTTTTCAATTTTTAATGATTTATTGTCTTATTGACAATGAAATTATTAATGTACATTTGAACAATATTTATATGCTGACTTTCAAGTTTAAAAAAAAAGGAACATATTTTTGTGAAATTAAAAAAGAATAAAAACGTAAACATTTAAGAAAATTAGGACACTAGAATGGAACTTGTAGAGTCGATGTGATGACTGGATATTTATGCGGACAAATATGCTAATTTTTGTGTGATCTAAACATTCAGAAACTAAAACATAACCTTCATCTTACAATTCATTTTTTTATCCATGCATTAGGAATTAGCTCCCTATGCACACTTTGTATCTGGGTTAACAGATTTTTTTTTTAATCGAAATTATCACAAACAACAGCCTGCCGACTTTGCAATTGTGTTTACTACAGATTTTTGTTTTCTAGGATATTTTAGCAAATTTTCTTTGTGCTCTCTTAACTGTCTTGCCCAGGGCTTGAGGTGATTTATAAGAAGCAAATCTACTACTACTACTTTCTTTGGCTTTGCTTCCATTCTTCCATTATTCAGATTTTTAACAACTTTTGCTTTTGATTTCCAACTTGCACTAATTTAATTCTGTCATTCTACATTTTTTTGTAGTTTTGCAATTTTCTTTTGGAGTATTTCATTTTCATATCATTCTTAGCCTTCATTTTCCTAAGTCTGTCATTTTCTTTCATATTGTTCTTGGTGTCCAGTCTGTTTACTGTGTTAACTATATCTTTATTTCTCCTTTGCTGTCAGAGGCATATTTAAATGTATCTAAATTTTACTGCTAAACCAGCTAATTATCTTTAAAATTTAAAACCAGGACACTTTTAAACAGAAACAGATTTAATGTTAACACTTGGACACAAGCTAATCACTAGACAGCTAATTTGTTTATTTGTTTCCACTACACTAATGCTGCTATTGTTTGGTAGCTAAATACGTGGGAAAATAAAAACCAAACTGTTGTCAAAATATGGTGTTTAAAAATTTAAAACAAAACAAAGATAATTTACTAAAAAATATATATTATTGCACGAGTAAAAAGCTTAAGACATAAAATATGTTGGGGTATATATAAAATAATGTTATTTTTAGTTTCTAACCTTTTTTATACATAAATAACATGAAAATCTAATGAATTGTCAAGTTTTCTGAATTAGGGAACTATGAAAATTCTTTTTACTTAGTATTATTAAAGGAAAATTGAAGTTTTGAAAAATTATGATTTCGGTAACGGACATACTGGTACGTCCGTTACCAATATTTTACCAAATAATATTTTTATATTTTATTTCTTTATGATGCATAATGTTACTAAAGTCAAACAATAAGTAAATCCAAAGCAGGAAGTTTTTATCTCCAAAAATAAAGTTGTGACAGTAATATAAGCAAAAAATAGTAACGGACGTACCACGAAAAGCCAGAAAAAATTCACAGGAACATTTTAACAATACCAAACATGTTTAAAAAAATCTTTTTATCAAAATTGGATCACCTAACTATAATGCAAATAAAACATGTCAAGAGAAAAAAAAATTCAATATAATTTTCCCATTTAATTATAGTCTTTTCTATCACTGTTGTGCACTGCCCAATTCTGACTGACAGACACAGGTCTAAACATGTGCCTGACAATCAAAAAATACTAAACATATAAACATTTTAAACCAATATTCAAAATCTTCAAGCTTTTACCTTTAAAATGAGGTATAATATGTATATGTACTGTAATTTTGAATTTTTCAGAAAAAGTTTACTTTGAAAAAATTTTGCCCTCCTATAGGAGAAGTGCATTTTCGGCACCGGAAAGGAGTGGAAATTAACTCAGACTGAGTTAAAACCGCTCCTTTAAGGGTGTAGGACGCAGATGTTTTTCTTTTATTTCTTTTACCCACTCCGAAAAAGAGTGAAATTCACTCCTATAGGAGAAGTGCATTTTCGGCACTGAAAGGAGTGGAAATTAACTCAGACTGAGTTAAAACCACTCGTTTGTTTTAAGAGTGTATATTTTCATATGGCTTTTCTTTTAGGTAAGCGATCCTGCATAGGAGAGACCTTTGTCATGAACCAGGTTTTCTTGTTCCTGACGTCGTTGGTCAAGACTTTCCACATATCGACCGCGCCAGAAGTCACAAATAGACATTCGGAACTTTTTACGGAAGGAAAACTCAGCATTGTGTTGCGACCGAGAAATTAAAAGATCATTCCTTACTCAATGCCATACTGGTGTGTAAAACGTACTGGATGTACTGAAAAGACTTAAATTTTACTCAAGAACGACACATTTTGAAATACATTCTTTGCAATAGTGTGTCCTAATTTATGAAACAAGTGGTACAAAAATAAAACGCATTGTACAAATAAAAATACTTTACAATATTCACTCTAATATGTATGATGTGTACTGTATTGATAATAAAATCAATAAATGTATAAAAAATGCAATGTTCGCAGAAATATTTCTATGCACGTTCCTCCTTTTCTAAAACGTGGAAAGGTGTCAACATAGAACTGATTTAAGTGTAGAAGTGGAAACCCCATTCAATCTTTTCAGGAAAACGGTTTCTAAAATAAACCACGGGACTGACAACGAAAGAGAGGTGGTTGGCAACTTAGGACCTACTGGCGAAACAAAGTTGACTTGAAAAATGATAAGAAAAAATAGATTTCCCTTCGGTTTGTTCTATTGTAACATAAAAAATTAAATTATTATGATGTATTTTTTTTAAAAAGCGGTAGTATTGAATAAACAAAAAAAAAGTTTGGACAGCAGTTAGTAAAAATTCAATTGCCAAATTACGTGTCTCACGACCAGAAAAGTTTTTTTTTTCACCCTCTTGGAATAGGGTTACTGCCACGCTTTTATTCCAATAGACAACTGGTACAGCCACGCCTATGCTGACGTTACAGCTAACAAAGCTTGTAAAATCGATAAAAAAATATTCGTTTTTTTCCCCTTTCCTTTCCGATTATCATTTTAAGAAGGACTGTCAGTCGCATAGAGCTAATGCATTAGTTTTGAAATCACAACTATTGCAAAAGAAATGCTTTGCCATCTTATGAGATTTCACCAGGTATGGGAATCATCATAACATCAATTTAAAACAAAATTGAAAAGAAAATAACATCCGGTTATTTAATTATTAATTGATAAAATTTTAAAATAGTGTCGCCATCTGCTGAATATTTAGAGCATTTTAAAACTTCAAAAATATATAATTAAATAACTATATAACATTTTCGTTTCAAATTTGTTTCATTTCGATGTTATGTTGATTCCCATACCTGGGGGAAAAAGGCTAACATGGCAAAGCAATACTTCTGCGGAAGTTGTGATTATAAAACTAATACATTAGCTCTATGGGACTGACAATCCCTTTTAAATGTCAAATTTAAATTGCATTATCAAATTACTTTTTAAGAATTCTAACATAAGTTATACTTTTGTTTGTAAAAAAATTGATCTGTACATTTTAAAATTGATTTCACAGAATTTTTTTTAAAAAAAAATCAGAGGCGTGGAGAAAAAAAGGTTAAGGAAAAATGACAGGTGAAATTGTTCAAGAGATTAAACAGTGTTATCGTGATAGTTAGTGATATAATAGAGACTGCACCCATAGCTACCGATTATAAAAAATATCGTAATCAGTTTGATATCTAAGGTATGAATTTCTTTTTTACAGATGATAACTTAATGTTTACACATAAAAGTATATAATAGTTCGCCGACCGGCGGCGCAACGGTTAGGGAGCTAGCCTTTGGAGCTTCTGGGTTCGGGTTCGAATCGAATCGGTGCCGTGCTCAGAGCAGACATTTAGATTTTGCGGCCAGACATTTTACTGCATTTTAGTGCTCAGAGCGGACATTATTTTGAAATAGGCGAAGCAGCTGGGTGGAACTCATGTCAGACAAAATGCGGCCATCTTTGGTCACTGAACTGTTAATTTAATATTTAGCACTTTCTATATGTATTAGAATAAATGTCAGTTTTGTTTACATGTTTGAAAGTTTTTATGATTTACTTAATTACTTATTCTAAGAGTAATATTATAAGATCTTTGATACTCTACTAATGATATAAAATCTACCTAAATTTATTTCTTCTTTCACTTAATATTGTTAAAATAAAATATTTATAGCTCTTGTAATTGTTAAAAATTAAATTTGGTGATTAAATCGTTAATAATTTTTTACCAAGAAAGCGGCAAGGCATATTTTTTGCATACAATTCTGCTTAGTTTTAATTTACATTTATTTTTAATGCAGTTTGGAGTAGTTTCATTATTTTTGTTATTAATAAATATTTAATTATTCTTCGAACTACAAATAAATCGAGCAGACGATAAATAATATTAAGTTATCTGTGAAAGAATATTAAGGAAAATAGTTGATTTTGGCTTTTAGAAGTTTAAATTATAGCTGGATGCTGTGTTTAGCGATTTTGTTTCTAATGTGTGTAAATCTAGTGTATAAACGGTTGTTGATGATATTTACTGTTATGAACCTAGTTGTTTCCCGATTAGAATTTCAGTAAGTATTTAAGTATCAGGAAAGTAGGCTATTTTAGTTCTTTAATAACTTCTTGTTTAAAATACATCTCACCAGAAAAAAATAGGTTATAAGTATTTTTTCAAAATAATATCAAAAATACTAGGCCACAATAAGTACAGGAAAAATTAGACGGATGACAAAACTTGTAAGCTTTGCATTCCAACTGTAGTCTTATCAAATATTTTACACAAGCTGTTTAGGGAGTGGCTTAGTGGTAGTGGTTCGCATTGCCACGCCCAGGTCCGAGGATCGAGTCCCGGATTGGGCGAGGTTGACTCATCCTTTCATCCCTTCAGTGGGTCGATAAATTTAGGACCAAAGTCATCCTAATTAGGGACAACTAAAACACTGGGGGTTCACTTGTCGTTATGGTTGACCCCTAACCGGGAAAACAAGAATTTGGCCAAGCCACCCCAGACAGGCTCTTGGTTACGTAAGTTGAAATGGGCACGGCAGGCATTGGCCCACTAACGGGCTGTTGCGCCGATAAGTTAGTGTTTAGGGATCTTACTAAACTGGAAGGAAATCTGTACACAATCAGTTGACTAATATTTCATTCGGCGGATAGCTGCATTATCTTTATTTTATAGCAACTACTTACTTTATATAGATACAGTAGAACTCCAATTATCCGAAGCAATTGGTACCTATACACATTCGGATGATCATGAATTCATATAATTAGAGTTAATTGGAAGAAAGGGTATATTCAGTCAATTACTAAATTATTGTTAGGTTGTGAGATCATGTAGTTCTAGTTTCGGTCGTTATCAACCAAACAAAAAGAAAAGCTTATAAAGGTGCTGTTTTGGCAGTTTGAGGTTTTGCTTTAGAATGTTAGAATCTTGGTTTTACAAAAGTTTATGGGGCCGGGATAGCCTGGTCGGTAAGGTCTTGGACTGGCATCCCTAAGGTTGCGAGTTCGAGTCCCGCTGCCTTCCGAAGACCCCGTGTACGCTAATGGTGACTGGTGCACGTTAAATCCGTCGTGGTCACAAAGTCCTCCAAGTTCCCATACCAAATCAATACCTCTGGGGTGACAAGTCAATTCTGGGGATCCTCTTAGTTGACCTCTGTCTCTAAAAATTAGATGGATCCACTTATGTGTGTGTGTTGTCTGTTGTGTCTGTCTTACTTGACGAAGGTTTATAAGCGGTCTCTGACCAAGCACACAAACCTGAATATATATGTCTACCAACCAACAAAAGTTTATATGCGACACATAAACTTTTATACTCGGCTAATAGGGTATTCGACTGTATCGCTAAAATACCTTCCAATATTAAATTATTATAGTTTGGACCCAAAAATAACAAACGTATATATTTTGTGCAACAGAAATATTTAAATAATTAATAAAAATCATTTTAAAATGGCTTTTTTTTCATCGGTACGTCACGTGATCACAAACACGTCGATTTGGCTGACGTCACTAGTATATATAAACAAACCGGTGTGATGTTTTTTTGCTTGCAAATAAACTGGATTTAATCTAATTTACTATTAAAATAAGAATTATATAAAAAATGGAAGGAGGTTTTACAGAAGCGGATAGTTCAAATTTGCTTAAAGTAGATTCCAAAATGTATTTCAAAGTTTGTTTATAGTTACTAGTGACGTCATAGATATCACATGACAGCCACAAAGCGTTTTCGGGCGTAATTTTTCGACCTAATTTTAAAATTCATTTTTCTCCCTTTTTATGAGGTATTTGAAAAAAAGGAAAAATACGGGTCTAATATTTTTGGCATAAGAATATTTTAAGCCAATACATTTTTTTAGTCAAATACCCTATTGAAAGTAGTGAAGTGTTACAACCCCAATTTTTTTTAACGTTTACTAACTTTCAAGAACGCACGAGGAGCATTAGAGGATGAGCTTACTTTAAATAGGAACACTTAAAGAAAGCTTTTCTGCACAGTAATTTTACATGCATAATTTACTTACTAAATAAATAATGCTCCTTGCAAATATAGATATATGACAGTATTTCATTTCTGACAGATCATCTGAAATAGTTTTTTCTTTGACAGTTTAGTATTTATAATTATTATTCATTTTGTATATAGTCATTAGCTAAAAAAAAAGAATATTACAATTGCGATGCGTATTTAGCATTTCAAGTTATAAAACATAACCTTAAACAACAAGAAAAACTATAAACTAACACAAAACGATATTTTTGCTTCCAGTCTGGCCATTAGCAACAAAAACATATAACTCCATTTTATCTATATTCATACAAAAATCATAATTACATTCGATCATTATTATTTCAATATGCTAATAACAAATTTTTGAGCAACTAATATTTAGCAATAATTTTAATAAAAATGCTGTTATATAAAATTGAATAACAAAGAAATGGCCTAGGTAAATAATAAACTTAATTTTAACGTCCATATGTTTTCCATTATTACCATTAAAAAACTGTTACTTCAAAATAAAATACTTGACATAACACTATTGTGTTTATCATATTCATTCAGTTAATATTTTTTTTCAAAAATTTAGTAATATTAAAATAATTTTTCTACTTAAGTTAAGGAACAAATACTCTAACTGCAATAGACAGAAGAATTATGTTACTTATAAGAAATCATTTTCATATTGGCATATATAGTACACGAATAATTTTCAATTTTCGTTTTCTCTAATAAAAAAACATAAAAAAATAAATAAATAAATATAATATTGATTACTATATATTACCATAACCTTTCCGTTCACGGAATTATAGAGATCAATAATGATTTCACTTTTCGATAATTATATGGTTTTGAAAAATTATAACAAAATATTCAATAACCGTGTTTAATAACAGTATGGCCCCCTGGTGGCCGAGAGGTGTAAGCGACGAGCCTCTAACCGAGAAGGTTCTTGGTTCTGTCCTTATCCTAGCCATACTATAGACGTATTCGTGCTGGTGGAAAAAAATCCTCTAAAAATCACCGGGGTGCCCGAGTACACTGCGATATACGTGTTCGTTAAATCTGTGGGGTCGAATGTCCCGACGGCGTTAGTGTACGATGTTGCTTGAAGCTCCGTTAGGTGCCCGGTCAGGCGTCGACCTCGTCACTTGACCTGGGTTCTAAATTACGAGGCGTGATTGACTGTGTTAAAGCTCCTAAAGGAGGCTAGAAATAGGCAGTCGGAATCGATTACATTACATTGTAACAGTAAGCACTTTGATATTTTTTTATATTTCCATGAGAGTTGATAATACGTGATTGGCCTAGGTAGAACTAGGTTCTTTAATAGATCCTAGTACGGTAGAGGCCAGTTCTGGCTTGGATTCCACCAGCTGATCCCACTCACCAGTTTGAATCACCCGAGAAAAGTTATCTCTGAAGAACACCTTGGATGCATCCATCAGGTCTAAGTCATCATGCAGATCGGCGAGGACCAGGATTCTGCAGATAGAACTGACCGCCAGGCTTCCAGACAAGATGGCTGAACATTCTTTTCGCAGACTGTCCACTTGGTACTTTTCGGCCAGTGAATAAATTCCAAGTACCGATTCCCAGTCCTTTTCAGCGATTTCCCCGGTGTAGAGGAACAAAAGAAAGTTGTTGAAGGTGGAGTATTCGGCGTCTTCGATGGCGATGTTCGTGGAAAGTTTCTCGACCATGTCGTGTTCCAGCATTTTGCAGAAGACTGGCGAACGTCTGCAGACAATAGCCTTGTGAACGGGGATGGATCCTTCACCCACAGAGAACGTCAAGTCGTGTGCGGGCCCGCTCTCGAACATGGTTTTGAAGTTCTTCACAAGTTCAACGTGGCTCAACTGGGATTTTGTCACTGTTGAGGAAGAAAGGCTTGAACCTGTGTCATGACCTGAAGCTGAAAATGTTGCTTTCAGGATAAGCTTATCGTCGCATAAGTCAATGAGTTTGTTATCCTCATGAAAAGCAAAGAACTCAGATTTTTGTGCCGTTTTTCTGAAAAAAGTTAATAGCACTCTTCTTTTTATGGAAGTATTCTTCGAAACTTGGGCAAACACAGTTTTAGCGCTGGTAATATTTTTACCATTCACAGTACAAAGTATAACATTGCATTCTAACTTGAATAAATGGTATGTTGTACTCTGTGCAGTTACTTCTACATCCTCTTCTAATTTCGCTGATACTCCTCCAAAAGTAATTAAGCCCCCCCCTTCCCCTTGCAGGTCTCACCTGGTCTTCGCCTGGTCTCACCTGGCCTCCATTTGGTCTTCGTCTTGGATGTTCAGATTCACTTCCAAAGTGTAATTATTTGTAAAATTTTGATCATACTGTTGCACATTCAAATCAAACTTGAATCTTTTTAAACCACTAGGAAACAGTTCAAATGAAGGTCCCACTAAGGAGTCAGTAATTTTTGCAAAATTTTCTATTGTCCATAAAAACGTATGCGCTTGCACAGGATTAGGCGTGTGTGCAACAGTTTGGAAAGCCATTACCTTTGAATATCAGCCGCCGGGTCCCAAGTTAAGTCTCAGACAGAAAAATATTCTACCTCTATGATTTTACCAGATCGGATAAGTGCAGAAACTTGATTGACAAATGGAATGACTGTCATAATGTAGGTGTAGGGATTGTAGGTGGTTCCAGGGATGATAAAAGAGACAATAAGATTCGATAGCAATTTTAGACAATAAGATTCGTTTGTATAGCTTTATCAAGGGAAGTCGAGGCCATTGAATCCGGTGAATATATTTTAACTTGTAAATAGATTAACTAAGTAAACCATTTTAGTTATTTTTCAAGAGTAGTGGTTACACGTTCTGGTTTAAGCAGTTCCATTTTTTAAAAACATGTTCTTTCCCCAAAAACACAGGCAAAGGGCACATCTGATATGAGAATATTATCTAATCAATAAGTAAATTCTAATTGATACAATTTTCTGACAATAGCTCCACTGATATAAAAATACTTATACGACATAACTATAATTTGGAGGGTTCAGAATACAAGTGAACCAAGTTCACTATGGACCTATTGGTTCACTTGTATTCTGAGCTCTCCATTTACTTATGTAGCAAAATAAGTGGAGAGCTCAGAATACAAGTGAACCAAGTAAATGGTGGAGTTGGTTCTCTTGTATTCTGAACCCTCCATTTGTCGAATGATTAACATTGCTTTCATTTGGATGCATTAGTTAGCATTTAAGCTAAAATTTTGAAGTTCTGGACTTTGTTTTTGTAAAGCGTGGCATTGCATCAGATGAAAAAAAATTACCACCCGGTCCTAGGATACAGCCTTAGTTAAATCAACAAATCGGGAGTACCGGCGTCACTAATAGTCATTGTGTTACTCTAGTGTGACACTAATTTAACAGAAAGCCAAGCAGAAGCCGACCATAATTGCCTTAGTTTCTACTTTAGTACTTTAATATTCTTTCTTTTATTTTTTTTAACTTTCGCCAAAACTCGGCGATTGGCAATTTCTTTTCATTTTTATTCCTTTCTTCAATGCCTGTCACATACCTCGTATACGTATCGCTAAAAACAGGCATTAGCGGTCTCAAACAAAACAAAACCGGAAGGGAAGAAAAAAAATTTAGTTTTAGTATGTGGTCAACGTTTCGACCTTACAAAAAGGTTTTTTTTCCTTAAAAAAACAGGTTCAACATAACTACAGCCTATACACGAGTGGAACGGCCACGCTCACAATGACGCTCAGTTACGTCAAAGTTGTCTTAAAACCTCACAAAGTAAACCACCCGGCAGCGAATTCGTCTAAAAAAGAACTTTCGCGGCTTCTGAAACTACAGTTAAGTCAAGCATGGTCTACTCTCTCGTAAACAAATTACACTTCGCCTTGTTCGAATCGTCCTTTCAATTTACAAGGCCTAAAAAGCTCTCCCAAACACGTGCGTGGATCCGTGGATGGACAATTTGACGTCATTCTTCTGACTGCCGAAGATGAAGAAGGTTTCTTTCTCTTGGGAACAACGACACACGCTCCAAAGACGAAGACGGTCCAAAATTACGAAGCCTTTTAACGATAGTATATACTTCTTCTTGTGCGGCATTTGTTTTGGCATTAATTCAATCAAATGGACATATGCCTTCAATTAAAAGTATTATCTTGTGGTGCCATCTATTGAGCGATAATTTGCCCCACTTCGTTTCGAAAAGAGATAAAATAAGTAAACCCAAACACAAGAAAGTTTAGAGCGACGCCGACTTCGTTGTGGCACTGAAACTACTTTACTTACTTGAGAATTAGGAAACTAATCAATTTGAGGTAAGTTCATTTCAATTAATTGGTTTGAATGTTCGTTATAGTTTTTTTTAAAAATAATTTATAGGACTTCAATGGGCATGTTTCACGCCGTGAGTGGCAACAGTTCCATCGGTATTTTTGGCCTACTTTTCTTTTTTTAATTCGAAAGAATTAAAAAAATGAAAAAGTAGGTATTGACATGCGTTCAATGTTCGTCTGTCCGTACCCAATTCTAAAATCGGTTCTATCCATCGGAGCTTAAAATTTCTTTTTTTGTTAGAAAGCTCTTACCTCAGAGACCCAACTTTCATACTTTTTTTCCGCCTGTCTACTATCCGTCGACTAATTTCCCATTGAATTAGCATTAAAATTCAATTTTGAGTCATTTAAATTACTGTTGCCCAATCAACAATGGCATGAGAAACTTTATTAATTTAAAAATATTTGAAGCAAAATAATTGATTCATGAATCTGTTTGGAATGACGTCATAAAATGTAGCACAATGTGGTTCTTTGATTATTCATTTATTGTTTACCAAGAAAGCGGCAAGGCATATTTTTTGCATACAATTATGCTTAGTTTTGATTTACATTTCTTATTTTTTTTAATGCAGTTTGGAGTAGTTTCATTACTTTTGTTATTAATAAATATTTAATTATTCTTCGAACAACAAATAAATCTATCAGACGATAAATTATATTAAGTTAATTTGCGAAAGAATACTAAGGAAAATAGTTGATTTTGGGTTTTAGAAGTTTAAATTATAGCTGGATGTTGTGTTTAGCGATTTTTTTCGAATGTGCATAAATCTAGTGTAGAAACGGTTGTTGATAATATTTACTTTTAGGAACCCGATTTTGTTTCCCGATTACAATTTCAGTAAGTATTTAAGTAACAGGAAAGTAGGCTGTTTTAGTTCTTTAAGAACTAGAGTTGCAGAATAGTTCTAGAAGTTCTAGAATTGCATTGGTTTTGAACAAAAATGATAAAAAAATTTCCGGCAAAATATAAACAACTTTAGGCTGTGTCCTGACTACGACATCAAATGCCACAAATGCAACAAAGCTTGGCGACCGCCAAGGGCGCCAAGCGACGCAAGAGCATGTGGCTTACTCTGCCAAGTCGCCAAGTTTTGTTGTATTTGTGGCATTTGATGTCGTAGTCAGGACACAGCCTTAGAAAAACATATTATGAAGACCAACAACAATGGCAGAAAGTACTTTCAGTGAGGATGAAAATTAATTTCCTCAGGTTATTGTTAAATTCAGTAATATTGTTTTTGACGACTCAATTTAATAATTTATTAATTTAAAACTGTGTTGATCAGAACATCATTAATAATCGATGTACTATATAATGATCTAACTTTATAAACCATATTATAATTTGAAGTAAGAATTATTGTTAAGATTATTAAAGTAAGATTAATTTATAATTAGTTAATTCAATTTAGAGTTATCTTAAAATTTTGTGTAAAAGCGTAAAATTTGAGTATTAAGAGACTAAACTATTATAACCAATGCATTTTTAGACATTTTAACTGCTCACTGTGAAAAAATAACATACTTATCGCTTGAAAATTAATTATTACTAAATTTAAAACTGCAAAATGTCATTACTTTGAATAAGAAATAACTCCACGACTTTCACCTTTGAACTATTTTGTCTCTGAAAGTTAAAATAACTAATCTAAAGTAACTAAGTAGTGAAGTTTTGGAGTTATTTCTTTTTCAAACAAACGATTCATATGTGGTTTTTTTCCACTCGCGTGTTTCAAAGCACGTTTTCAACGATGATCATTATTTTGGCCTTGAACACTGCGGTTAATAAACATTGTAATTTTGTTCTACTACTTTACGCTACTAAGGTCATTTCAACAACTGCATTAAAAAAAATTGTTTGTGACAGAAATTGTTTCCACACAAAATTCATGCGCCTAAAAACAAACACGGCATTTAGTTTTATAGATTAATCTTTTATGCGTTAAAATTAAATAAACTATTTTCCCTCGAAAATTAAATAATTATCGCTTATCGCCTGCTAATTTATTTGTATTTCGAAGAATATATATATGAAATTTTGCTCACTCTTAAAAAGAAGTATCATATCAACATACAGCATTAAAACTGTCTACCACCTCAAATATATAACTAACTAATTGATTTTTAAATAACATTAAAAACAAACACTGAAAATAACTCATAAAAAGGAATAATTAGTATCAAGGCGTCATTATTCATTAATAAATCGTGCAATGTAAACAAAAGACTACATCTGTTTTTTTAAAACAAACAAATCGAACACCTTGTGCCTCATTCTAATTAAATAATGCGAACCACAAAAGAATCTCATGTGATATACAATAGCGCACTGTACGCGGAAGAGACCTATCACAAAAATACTAGCTTTTCAGAAAAATCGTCTGAAGTTTATTTTTTCCATTATAGAAAAAATAACGATTCGCTTACTGTATTCCAAGTATTCTACCAATTGATTTAAATTTTGTTTTAGCATTTACAACTCGAAAAGTCATATATGTGCGATAGTTCACTTTTCCGCGGAGCGTGTGCGATATGACGTCATTCCAAACTGATTTATATCACAAAAATAAAGTTATTTAAAAAAAAATTTAATATAAATAATTCTGCTTTTAACAAATTTTTATATCAAATGGTTTATTATCTCTCTTTGATAAAGGAGGTTTGAACACGAGGTAATAAAATATTTTCTTTAGTTTCGGGTTTCACAATTTAAGAAATGTGGTATTTACTGTTTTCTTTTCTAGTGATTTCAACAAAAAAGCTTTATCCATATTGTGAGTATTAGTTATAGTTATTAATGAGATTGTTCATAAATTTCTGTTAACTTTACATTACAGGATTTTATTTTAAACTGGATTTTGATTTATAATTAAACAAATTTAAATGAGCTTAACAGGAAAGTGCTCTCATATATATTGTACTAAGTAAGTATATCAGCAACAAAATTCGAGAAAAGAAGTTATATTAACAAAACTTGCAAACACCTTAAAAAGCTTCAACATTAGTTAGGTTAGGTTGTACGTTTTAAGGCTGACTATTTCTAGCCTCCATCGAGCTTTAACACTTCCAATTACGCAATTAATTAATTTTATTAAGAATTTAAAACCTTGGTCAAATTACACCTGAGCGGGCACCCAAAGCAAAACAGTGACGCCGTGTGCTTTCTCGGGACTTTCGAATTCACATATATAACAAGCACGTACGTCGCAGTGTACTCAGGACAAATTCAGACACACAGAAAAAATATCTATGCTGTTATGCCGGGATTCGAACCAGGAACCTTATGACTGCCTGGTCCCTGACCATTCAGCAGTCCAGTCGGCTGAATGATTGGTATTAGTGAAATTAAATTTCTCAAAATACTTTTGTTTAAATTCAACAAGGTATCTGTAAGAGGCGTGGTTTTAAAACACAAGTTATTTTTTTTAGTTCACAGATAGGTTGCAACATGGATATAAGCTGGATAACCGATAATGGTTCTTTTTCACCTACTACTTTATCGGTAGTCATCGCTACACTGGTGGCTGCAGTGGCGTACTACATCTTCAAAAACAGTGACCTGCCCCCTGGACCCACTGGTGTTCCATTCTTAGGGTTCTGGCCCTTCATCGACAACGTAGGATTCCCCCAGCAGTTCGAAAAACTCAAGAACAAGTACGGAGACGTGTTCAGCTTCACGTGTACCGGAACGCTGTACATCAACTTAGGCTCGTCTAAAGCTGTACGTGAAGCAATTATCACCAAATCGGACTGTTTCAGTAAGCGGAGTGAAGCGTTTAACTACATGACTGATATTTTTGAAGGAGGTAATGTAAAACCCCGATTGGAATCATCTCTCCTATTGTTTAGTATTGTAGTAATCAAAAGTTTAATTATATATTTGATGCATTTTTGCATACAAGAAAGAAAACAACCCAGAAAGTTTCAACATCACTCTCCTAACAATACCATGCCGTAATTATATATTTGTTCCCCAAATGTGAAACTGCAAAATTATAAAAAGTTTACTGAAATTTGAGGCCAACCCACAAACTTTGCATATACAGTCCCTGGACAAATTTTTAGACGCACTGTATTTTTTTAGTAATGATGAAAACATACCAAAGAATGCCATATCATTAAAACAGATGTCGATATATGTATTAAGTATAGCAGATAGTATTTTCTATTCGATAGCTTAAGTTTAGGAACACAAATGTCCTTCTAAAGGTATTTTGTTCATCATTGAATGATACATGAAATCTTGCAGTGCGTCTAATAATTTATTGTCCCAGGGACTGTAGGTGACGGAAATTCTTGGGGCCCTAGTCCCGAGTCTATAACTTGCTAAATGGAAGGTCAGGCCCTGTTTATATAGAATCGTTTGCTGTAGGGCAACCATCTGGGTCTTCTTCTACCTATTTCACTGATTTAACCCTTTATCTAACTGACGGCACTTAAAATACCTTTTATAAAGGAGTTTTTTTATTTTCATTGTTCAATTTAAAGAAATGGGAATGAATTTGATGATACTCGGTTATTGACATTAGTCTACAAAGAGGTAAGTCTCGAAAATTTTACTATGTTATTCTGCTCACTACGGTTAAATTTGCAGATTGCACCGATGATGAACTTCTAGTGCCACCACTATTGGCGTGAAATACAATTTGTGTAAACATAACTTGTCCTTAAAGTGAATCCAAGATCCATAGTGGTGCAGCTAGAAAGTTCAGTTCGTGCATACTGCGCCAATTTAAGTGTATATGTCCTGACGGTACTCAAAAGTTTCATTTAAAAGACCGTTGTTTGACTTTTTATTGTTCGTTTGAGGGAAAATATCTATAGTTTTGGGGCTTGGATTAAGGCATTATTCGGTTTCAAAACATTAGAGACTCTATAGATGGTAAATCATCGATTCATCCAACAAAATTTCGTTGTTGATCAGTGTATTTTAGATATTATAAGTAGAAAGGATGATAAAAAAGACAATAAATTTGTTATGAAGTGCATTTTATGTTCCAATTTTTTGGTACCGTAATATATTATTATTATTAATTACACAGTTAACTTTAAAATAGGCATCAACAATTAATTAAAATTAAATCTTAATTGAATGCATAACGGGCTCATGTATTTCATAAAGCAGTTCTTTCCCTGTAGGCATCTTCCTCCAGCACAGCGAAGAGTGGAAGGCCAACCGAAAGTTTTTCGTCACCACCTTCAAGGAGCGCGTTTCTTTATCTGTCAAGGACTTGCTCTCTGGATCGCTGTACGACTCGGTCAACTCGACCATGGCCGAATTGAGGGAGAAGGCCGAACAGACCGTCAACATCGTCCAGGTGCTGGTCAGCAAGTGCAACGCCGATTTCAGGCTCACGCTGTTCGGAGAGAACGGGATATCGGAGGAAAGGGTCACGGAAGTCAACGAGCTCTACGAGCCTGTTATTGCTTTCTTCACGTTTCCCAATATAGTTGTCACTGGCAGCATTGCAAGGTACACTGCGAAAAAAATTATTGTTAGATAACAGAACATTTCTGGCAGCAAAGTTGCCGGACAATATCTGTATGCTACGCACAAAATCTGTTGACAGAATTTTCCCGTAACCAAGTAGTACGGAAAATATTCGTGCCTAACGGATATTTTCTGTATTGCTATGTACGTTAAAAACAAGAAAAAAAGGCACGCCATAACCCGTATTCGAACCCTCGTTGACGGCATAGGAGCCATACACACTGACCGCTACACCTTCGAGGCCACGGAAGTTCTTTGTATATATCAAATTTAATTTTCCGTAATCAAACTGAAAAAAATCTGTTTTCAACAGGTGCAATCTGTATAAGCGGTTATAGACTTTATCTGCTTAAAGGAAAAATGTGTTTTTTGATAATTTGAGAAGCAATTTTACGTTAAATTTCTGTACTTTTAGAGAACAGAAATTTAATGTGTGGAAATAACAGAAATATTTTGGTTTTTTAAAACATTTTTTTACATTGCATAGTGTATCCTCTTCACTCCTGAAAAAAATTCTACGCATATTTTCGTTAGGCTGTGTCCTGACTGCGACATCAAATGCCACAAATGCAACAAAACTTGGCGACTTGGCAGAGTCAGCCACATGCTATTGCATCGCTTGGTGCCCTTGGCGGTCGCCAAGTTTTGTTGCATTTGTGGCATTTGATGTCGTAGTCAGGACACAGCCTTAGATAAACATATTTCAAACAATTATATTTTTAGAAGTATGTTTTGCAAGAAGTTTTGAAAAAAAAAATAGCATTTATGGGGTCACGTCAATTAAGCGAAATTTGAGGTTTTGAGCAGCAAAAATCCACATTTTTTGTGCGCTATGAATGAACAAACAAGCTCTGACAGTTTTTTGGGATTATTACTCCATTCTCTCTCTAATTTGGCGCCCGGATGGCCGAGTGGTTTGGACCATTACGCTAGCAGTCTGCGCGCTGTAACGAGTGCGGGTTCGATTCCCGCCTTCGCCCTGGGTGTATATTCCTTTCTCTGTGACAATAATTTTTTTTTCTGTGTCTGTCTTACTAGACGGCGGCTTCATAGGCGGGTCTCTGATCAAGCACACAAGCCGGAATATATATGTACCCAACCCACCCTCTCTTTTTGTTTTGTCTTGATCCAAAATGTCTTATAAATTAACTTCCGAATTAACTTAGTTTCTAGCAAGATATTCGAAATCTGCTTAACCCTCTTAGTACGTAATTTTTTTTAATCCAACTAATAAACTGCTTCGGTATTTGTATTTTTGGAAAGCTTGAATATTCCAGTTTACTATAGAAAAGTTAGTTCTAATTAAAAATTGTAAACCGCAGTCGTGAAGTGAAATCTAAAAAGGTTCACATATGAAGAGTACAGGGGAAAACCCCCTTCATAGGCATGGAATCTGTGCGTATTGAGGTCTGCTTGGCGAGTAGTGATGATCGGAAACCGGGGTCTCTCTCCGCTCTTCTTCCGCGGTTTAAGCGCCAGACTATTGTAAACTCGTGCGCCGCTTGGTAAAAACCAAAGCAAAACTGATTTCTTCACACTAGTTTACGCGATGACTCGCTATCTTCGCCAAGCAGACCTGATACAGACAGATTCCCAGGCGATGAAGGGGTTCTTCTCCCGTACTCTTTATATGTGTACCTCTGGGCGAAGAGGGTATACATTACTCTGAAAGTTCGAACACCAGTCAATGTCCGATATTATAAACGTGACTTAAACATTATTAGGCTATGTCCTGACTACGCCACAAATGCCACAAAGGCAACAAACGCAACAAAACTTGGCGACTTGGTAGAGTCAGCCACCATGCTATTGCATCGCCTGGCGCCCTTGGCAGTCGCCAAATTTTGTTGCTTTTGTTGCCTTTGTGGCGTTTGTTGTCGGAGTGAGGACATAGCCTTACGAACATTAACCGCAATTTTTAAGTTTCTTTCGAATAGCCATGCACTCCCATTTCATTTATAAAACTAAAACTCTAATGCTCAACAATTGTGTTTTTTCCAGATACCTGATACTGCCCTTCACTCCGGGCTACAAATTAGCCAGCGCGAACAGCAAAAAGATCGAGAAAATTCTGTACCAAATAATCGATGAACATAAGGCGACTTTCGATGAAAATCACATGCGAGACATCATCGATGAATATATCAGAGAAAGGATCGCGAGAGGCAGAAAAGGAGATCCTACTGCTCACCATTTCACAGGTGAATGCCGCTGTTTTAAACAATTATTTAGAATTGAGGGTGTGAGACACTTATGATCGTAGAAGTCCTCAGCCCCAAGTGCAATAATCTCTAATAATAATATTCCGACAAGTTTATCGTTTCTTCATGTGAATTTGTCAGATAGGACAGATGTCGGAGAAGGATTACTACGAAATATCGGTTTAGGACCGTGAATTTCATAAGCAAGAAGTGGCGAGAATCAGGAGTGGATGCCTCAGTGAGTACGACACGGCGGAGATTACATGAATTAGGTTTTCGATCGCGTGTTCCCAAGAAGTTCCTTAACCGTTTCTTAGTGCCAAAAAAACAAAAAAGACGTTTGATGTGGTGCAGTGAGAGGTTGTCTTGGGGCATCCAGGAGTGGGAAAAAAGTACTTTTTTATAATATCGTGCAAAAAAACTAACTTTTTTAAATCAATAATCGTGGCAAAAGTGATGCTTTTAACAAAATCGTGTTTCAAAGTTACTTTTACGCACTAGTGTGACAAAGTAAATAAGAGCATCTGATTGGTATAAAATCAGATGTTCTCAGAATGAATGAAGAATCAGAAAATTCTTTATTTAAACGTGATTTTTTATTTGGCGTCTTATTTCCAATGCCAATTTAAGAAATACTTTTTGCACGTGATTTTAAAATAATCATTAATATAAATAATCACCTTCAAATCATTTGAACGTGATGATAAAATAACTAATAAGACAATCACTGAATGCCAAATTAATAAATACTTTTTTTTCGCACGTTACTATAAAAAATAGTGTATGACAACACGCTGAAAATAGCCTTTTTTAAACCCGTGAATTTATTTCACTCGCTCGTACCTCTCTCCTGAAATAATTTATTCAACTCGTTTGAAAAAGCCTTACTTTTCCCACTAGTTGCATAAATAACTATTTAGTGATGAGTCGGTATTTTGCGTTTATGTCGGTCCTCAGAGTAACCGTGTTTGGCGCTTTTCTCAAGAAGCTTTTCATGCAAACTGCTTGAAACTTACAGTTAAGTTCAGTACCTCAATAATGGTTTGGGGTTGTTAAAGTGCCCATGGAACTAGGAACTCTGTGTATGTTGAAATGCATTGTCGATTCTGAAGCACACTAGGCAGTTCTTGATAATTATATGATTCCAGCGTCTAATTGAAGGGGACTTTATTTTCCAACAAGATTGTGCATCATGTCATGCATCGAAAACTACCATGTCTTGGGGGGGGGGGGGGTCGGATGAGTGTTTTGGTTAAAAATTGTTTAGTGGTTTACTTTTTATAAGCATTTTTGAGAAACCCTCAATATTAGTTCTTACCTAAACTTTACTTTTCTTTTGCGTTTCCTGAAATATAAGGTTTTTCAACAGTTAGGAACATTTTTCTCAGGAACTATAGAAGATATCAACATATTTTGTTTTGTTATTTATGCCCCATTAATAGTTCTTTAATTTAAACTGAGGAATTTTAAATATCTCTTCTAAAAAAATTAGATAACTTTAAATCTGATTTTTTTTGTATTTTTCACTGCAATTTTTTTTTTAAAAATCACTGTAAAAGTATTTTTTAATATTTAAAAATATCATCAGTTTAAATCAAAGAGCTATATGTAAGGACCAAACTATAAATTTTTTTATAATGATATCTCACATAGTTCATGAGAAAAATGTTCCTAAAGTTAGGTAAATTAACATGGGCGAGATGTGTAGAACCATCCAACTCCCCTTAAGAACAACGAAATCCAAGTTTTTCCTTTGCCAGCTAATTCACCGGATTTGAACCCCATAGAGAATATTTGGGTTTTAATGAAGAAAAATACTTGAAATATTGACCCCAAAGGACAAAAATAAAATTAAAAACATCATGCAATTTGTTTGGGATAATATCAGCAAAGAAAAGTGTAAAAATTTAGTGGAAAGTATGCCGGATCGTCTGCGGAATGTAATTAAAGCTAAGGGCGATATACAGGTGTCGGCTCGTCACTTGACTGGGGTTCTAAAATATGACGCCCGTCGCCAATAGCCCTCGTGTAGCTCTAGTGCGACGATAATTCAAACTAGAGTAAACTATAAGGGCGATATAACTAAACACTGATTATTCTCACAGGTACTAGTTTGAATAGTTTATGATACGTGCTTACACATTATTCTAATTTTGAGGAAAAAGATTGAATGTATTCTATTTTTAGGATTTTTTATATGCAATTCGTTGTAAGATTTTTTTAAAACCATGCTAATTATTTTAGGTCATATTCGTCAACAAATCATATGAAATGTGACGCGACACGAAGAATTTGTCTATCTTTAACTTTCTGTTTAATAAATACGAAATTTCAAGCAATTGAAACATGTTTTTCTCATTATTCTAATATTCTAGAGGTGTGTTGTATTTCTAGATAAGGGCCTGATGCGGTCGCTCATCCAATTCATTGGCGACGGCGTCTTTTCCGTGGCTGGATTCATCTCCGTATTCATCTACATGCTTCTGGAACATCCCGAAGAACAGGAAAAGATCTACAGGGAATTGGTGGAAGTGGTCGGCAAGGACAGACAGCCCACCATCGAGGACAAGAGCAGGCTGACGTACACCAACGCTTTCATCCAGGAAGCATTAAGGACGTCGGACGCCATAGCTTCATTACCAGTTCTGGAGTGCACACGTAAGTATGAGAACCAATTCAATTATATGTACTCGTTGGTACCAAGAAGGACAATACCCTCTGAAGCTAATCAAGCCTTGGGGTAGGGTTGATACATATATATTCCGGCTTGTGTGCTTGATGAGAGACCCGCTTATAAACCTTCGTCAAGTAAGACACACACATAAATAATTTTTACTGTCACAGAGAGAGAAATTACACCCAGGGAGAAGGCAGGAATCGAACCAGCACCCGGTACAGTGCGCAGACTGTTAGCGAAGGCAGATACCTTAACCACTTGGCCACCCGGACCCCCTAATCAAGCCTATCAGGTCCTGATCTAGGAAAACTCAGACTATAGCTACAACAAATTGTGGGGGGCCCTTTTCGGAAAATTGTGTATGATTACCTGTGGTGCTAATTGGCCGATGCATCCTATTTTCAGCTATCATTTTATTGGTTTCCTAAAAATAACGCTCATACTAAACACGTAGGGTAGGGTAGGTACATATATATTCCAGCTTGTGTGCTTGATCAGAGATCCGCTTATAAGCCTTCGTCAAGTAAGACAGACACAGAAAGAATTTTTACTGTCACAGAGAAAGGAAAGTACACCCAGGGCGTAGGCGGGAATCTACTAATCACGTTTGGTCAATATCTGAGTAAAATTCAAGCTAAACACCAAATTGGTTGCCACAGAAAATGTTAACATTTACTAAAATTATTTAGTAATTTTTTTGTTCATTTTATTTCATTTAGCATAATGCAAATAAATTTTAGTAGCCCTAGGACAGGGCTTCATGGTAGAATGAATCTTGGTATTCTATGACGAAGCTATTTGAACGGTCAATTAGCACTGTTGAAGAATCACAGCACTGTTGAAGAGTTTACCATGTCTGGCAAACTCACTTAATAGCTTTGTCAAATTTTTTGCGAGTTGATACCGGTAGCCACTTTCTCCCTACCTATTTCCCCAAAATATGTTGGTGTGCCTCAACCTGCGTATAGGCCTGCTTACCACTAGTAAGTGTTCCGGCGCAACCTCAAGAAAGGGTGACCCGACGTACTGAAATTTGCAGTACATTACTACTTTTTAGGTTTTTGTCTTGCCTGTTCCAAAAACTCCTAAAATATGTAAAACGTCCTGTTCGTTTTTATTTGTACAGCAAAATGTCCTGCATTTTGTGTGATAATTAAAATTTCTCTTTTAGAAACATAAGCAGGTCATTTTTTTTGGTCGACGACTCTTAACCGAACCTGAATAAAGCAAGAGAACTAAGACTATATACTTTCAATTCTTTTAATCAATCAGTAGTTTCCGATTAATGGCAGGCAAGAGCTTTACTAAATTATAACCTAAAAAGTTATTAAATAATAAGTTTTAATTTTTATTTGTGTGTCATTCTCTGTAAATGGGACAAATTGCACTTTTAAAAACTGAAAAAAAAAATATTTTTCTTATTGAATAATTTTCTTTATATGCGTGGCACACATTCATATATAGTAAAAAAAATGGTTCAGATCCATTGGATGTTAATTTTTAAAAAAAAATACATATTTTTCATACTTAACAACTGACGTAAACTTCTTTAGATACTGAGCATGCGCAACTGACAATATATATGCGCCTGCGACACCGAAAACATTGCATGCCTTTTTGACTTGCCTCAAAAGTTACGCATGGTGTTTCAGTTCAAAAACGCATGATTTAAATCTATGTGGGGTTAAGTTTGGTTGAATAAAAGGCGCACTAAACCTACAGTAGACAGTGTACACGATATATATCTCTATAGGAATGCGAGTCTTTTCTTTACATGGGAAAGTTTGGTTGGGTTAGTTTGAAATACCGTCAAACTAGAGCTACATGAGGGCCAATAGGCAACTGGCGTCGTAATTTAGAACCACAGTTGAGCCGGCGCCTGATAAATGGATAAGATTTAACTAAATTAATACACTAATAAATCACAAACATGCATATATAATTTGAAAATAAAGAGCAAAGTATCCGAGACATCGATTTGTCCCTTTTACAGAGAATGACCCTTGTTCTGAATTGTTTAAGTGGCTTGCACCATATTACAAGACTGAACCTTGAATAATACTATAAAATAAACCTTATGCCGTTCAATTATATATTTTTTGTGCTTCTTATTAACGCTGTACTGTACTGCATTGAGGTTGAAAATATCTGATCACCTTACTTCAAAGTTAGCTTTACCATGGTCGACTCAAGTGATAAGGCCAGAGAAGCTTTCTTTGACGTCTCACTATCCGTCCGGTTTGGGTAGTCGGCTTTCCCGAATAAACGAATAGGTTCATTACTATTTCTTCGGAAAAACTGACAATCCAATCCGGACGGATACCGTTACATCACTAAAAGCTCCTGCAGCCTTAAAGTTAAGTAGGCTATGTCTTTACTAACTGATGTACAATACTTTTTGTAGAAGACACAACTATTCGAGGATACCGAATACCGAAGGGATCCGTTCTCGTCCTCAACGTCCACAACGTCCACAACGATCCTGAAGTTTACGACGAGCCTCAGAAATTCAAACCGAGTCGCTTTGTAGTTACTGAAGGAAAGCGTAAACCAGAACCACTTCTCACATTCGGTGTCGGTACGTTTCATTCAAATAATAATACATAATTTATAAAATTTTAACATTCATGGTGATGTCAAACTCTTAATTTATGTTTATACAGGTAAACCCGAATGTGTTCCCGCTTTTACTAATCAGAATTTCATCAATCACCCAGGACTATTTGTGTAATAAGTTCGTTATATTAATTTCAATTACTAGGGGCTGGCGCCCCTAGGCGAGCAAGCTCGCACATCACTGGATTAAAGAATGTCACATTCTTACGAATCACTATTCCTGAGATATCACCATTTCAAAAGTTGAAGTCGCATTCAACATACTATGCACACATTTCAGCACCACCTGTGAATGATACGCGGATCGTTCGTATGTCAATTAATTGCTGATTTTGTTAAAGGGACTATTTTAATTTACGCAGTGTTGGTTGAAGGTGTTAAATGACGCAGTGGCGCCTCCCCTCCCCTCCCTTCCCCCCCCCCCCCCGTGATGTTATGCAGAAGCATTTGATGTTCTACCTTTCAATTTTTTCTCAGTTAATACTCGCTGAATTTTTAAGGGTGTGAGCAGTTAGCTAAGTTTCTCAGCATGAGACAAAATGCCATTTAAACCGAAGTTTTCCAACAGCATTAACGTTTTGTAATGCTTTGTAACTTGAAATTTAATTGAATTAAAACCGATTTTTTTTAATAAATAGCAAGAATAAAAACAAGTTGCACGTAAAGTTGCACGTAAAGAACTCCAAAACAGAACACAGCAGACGAAAAACCCGCGCATTGAGAGTGAAACTGAAACATTGAAATCGCAGAAGAGAAAAGCGGAAATCTGGACGTCATACGAAACAAGCCAATTCCATTAAAATGAAAAAAATAAAAGTTCATTAACGTCTTTTTTACAAACAAATAAAAAAACTTTAAATACTCTCAAATACAAAGTAGCCATAGTAAAGAAGAAAAAAAAATACAAAATTATTATATTCATTGTTAAACTGTTACCTCACGCCGAAAACTTCCGCTTCATCTACCTATACTAAAACTTCATCTACCTATCGCCGAAAACAGGCACCTATTTTTTGGACTTAAAATGACTAATTTGTACCACAATATTTAATTTTTTTCATTACGTTTGCGTTATTGTATGTATTTTCATAATTTACTAGAAATATATTTTATTTCTTTAATTTCTTACTAGTAATCTTTATAATTACTAAAATTTTAAAATAGTTTTGTCAAAAATTATTTTAAAATTTTTAGTTGTACTACTTTTTTAAGTAATATATTGGCCGCTTCGCGTCCGGTTCGCTGCGCTCGCTGGTGAACGTAACTTTTCCAACCCAACTTTGCACAGGCCTATGCATATTTTACAATCCAGGTCTGTATCCATGATCTATGAATCACGTTAAATTGCTGTTCCACAATTTAGCCAAATTTCTCCGCATGAGACAAAAAAAACCATTTAAACCGAAGTTTTCCTACAACATTGACGTTTTGTAAGGCTTTGCAACTTAAATTCGAAATGATTAAAAATTCCTTTTCAAAAAACCCTAATTCCTTTATTAGACCAGGAACGTGCGATTACTACCTGAAATATCATTCAACTTATTCATACATACGCCAATACATATTAACTTTTAATCTATGTACCTAAGCCACCTGCTGGACTCGAACCACCTGACCATTCGACACACTAACAAAAAAAAATACTTGGGGGGGGGGGGGGGATATAATAAAGGTTTCCCCAATCCCCACTCTCCACAAATATTCCAAACGCATCCGAAAGAAAAAAGAACATTTTTTTTTAGAAAAGAAACCAGTCACTTTTGCCACAAGAAAAAAAAAGTAGGAAGAAGATTTAACACCGTGACAATTTTTATCAGTACTGAAAATAAAAGAAAACTTAGTAATCTTATGTTTGTGTTACTAAAAAAAAGGGAAATTTAGTGATTCCACTTTCGCAGAATTAACCTAGCATGTTTTCACTCTTAGGTTCTTTTTAAAAACAATGGCTCACTTGTTTTTTTATAAGTAAAAAAAATGTTTAATTTTTTTCATTGCGTTTGTGTTATTGTATGTATTTTCATAATTTACTTTAAAAATATTTCAATTTCTTTTCAGTAATTTTTATAATCTACTAAAATTTTAAAATAGTTTTGTCATAAATTATTCTAAAATTTTTAAGTTGTATTACTTTTTTAAGTAATAAAACTTTATTAAAGTTTTAATCCTTAAAAAAATGATATTTCCGATCGGATTTTTTATTTTACGTTCATTATTATATATTTTATTTATATTTGCCTGAATTCTTCCACGTGTAAAGCAACTTTTGTAAAAAGAACATGTTAAAGAACTGTTCTTTTTAAAAGAACAGAGCAGAGAGCAACAGTTCTTTAAAAAGAACATAAATATAACATCTCAAATCACGCATTTCTTCCGCAGACGAAACGGCGCCTTTTATTTTCTCTCGTGATGTTATGCAGAAAAGAACCTCGTATTCGTTTTCGTGTGACTTATTTTAATTTTTAATTAAAAAACTAATTGAAAAAAAAAAAGAAAATTTCGTCCCGAGATATAAGGGAGACACACATTCCAGAAAAAGAATGGAGTTCTAAGATGAATATTTCATCCTGTTATGGCTCCGGACGTTTTAAAATAGCTTATTTTTTTAATATAGAGAGATTCAGTTGTGGTAATTTAAATAGGGGATTTTCAAGTTACCTTAGTCATTGATAAGTTTGTAGCATATAATTGGTATCTTGCATGCAAGTCTTTTTATGAAATTTTTGGTACATCTATGACTTTTACCGAGTTGGAAACTAGGTAAAGCAACGGTGGGTTGGGGGGGGGGGGGGGGGCTAGGTAAAGCAACGGTGGGTTGCTATACCTATCGAGTTGTAAAGAATATGAAGTGGAATATTTACCTCATTTGGTCATATTCGTTGCTTAGCAACATAACTCAAAATTAAGACCGGCCATTTTATCACAGCTGTTCTAACTTTTTTTTATGTAAAGCTTGAATTATTTAGTAGATCTCTGTATATGTATTGCTTTTTTCTAGGTAAGCGAGCTTGCATAGGAGAGACTTTCACAATGACCCAGGTCTTCTTATTGGTGACCACGTTGATCAAAACTTTCCACATATCGACTCCGGCTGACGTTAAAAATCACGAATTAGAACTTTTTACAGAAGGAAAACTCATAATTGTTTTGAAACCGAGAAATTAGAAGATCTTCCATTACTCAATGTGAAGCTGAAGTGGAAAATGTACTAAATGTACTTGTGCTGTAAAAACGCAAATTTTGCTCAAGAATTATATCTTGAAATATATAAGTTGTGTGACTTGATTCGTGAAACAACAAGCTATTAAGGTCAGACAAAACATAATTTGAAATTTCAAAACGTTTACTTTATCGTGCCTCGTTAGTTCTGAGAGTTGGTTAGGTTAGGTTAGTTTGAATTATCGTCGCACTAGAGCTACACGAGGGCTATTGGCGACGGGCGTCGTATTTTAGAACCACAGTCAAGTGACGAGCCGACACCTGAGTAGGCACCCAACGCAACCGGCTGAGAGTTGGTCTCCCTCTATCAGAGAAATAGAGGTTTTAGTATGGATATATAGTTTTTAAAAGGGATAGTGTGTCAACTGCTATGGTGATAAGGGTTCCTCAAAACAAGGCATATTTAGGGATGGAAAATCAGAAACGGTTAAACTGAAAACCATTTTTTAGCTTCAGTTACGCCGGCAAACGCTGGTTCTTAAGCTGAACCACAGAAAACCGGTTTATTTCTAAAAACCGAACAATCTTTAAAAGTAGTTGTGCTGCGAGATCCACAACCTCTTTTAAGGGATGTTCGTTTTACAAAAAAACTGCGAACTTAAAAGTAGTAGCTAGCAGCATCTGCGCTACGAATGGAAATATACTTAATCAGTAATTTAGAGCTAATTAAAGCAATTTTTAAAACATATTTAGTTCTCTTAGAGCGAGCTTTCGTATTTTTATGCCGCAAAGTACATACTGTGCGTGCTCGCGCGGTTGCCGTCGCCATTGTGGACAGCAGTGTAGCAGCAGACGGACGACAATTTTTTGATCAGCACCCCATGATTGGTGTACCGTTTTTCCGAACCTGATTTGAATGCCCTTGCCGCCTCTAATTAAAGCAATTTCTAAAACATATTTAGTTCTCTTAGAGCGAGCGTTCGCATTTTTATGATCATATGCCGCAATATACTGTGCGTGCTCATTTATGCGCGGTTGCCATTGTGGACAGCAGTGTAGCAGCAGACGGACGACAATTTTTTGATCAGCACCCCATGATTGGTGTACCGTTTTTCCGAACCTGATTTGAATGCCCTTGCCGCCTCTAATTAAAGCAATTTCTAAAACATATTTAGTTCTCTTAGAGCGAGCGTTCGCATTTTTATGATCATATGCCGCAATATACTGTGCGTGCTCATTTATGCGCGGTTGCCATTGTGGACAGCAGTGTAGCAGCAGACGGACGACAATTTTTTGATCAGCACCCCATGATTGGTGTACCGTTTTTCCGAACCTGATTTGAATGCCCTTGCCGCCTCTAATTAAAGCAATTTCTAAAACATATTTAGTTCTCTTAGAGCGAGCGTTCGCATTTTTATGATCATATGCCGCAATATACTGTGCGTGCTCATTTATGCGCGGTTGCCATTGTGGACAGCAGTGTAGCAGCAGACGGACGACAATTTTTTGATCAGCACCCCATGATTGGTGTACCGTTTTTCCGAACCTGATTTGAATGCCCTTGCCGCCTCTAATTAAAGCAATTTCTAAAACATATTTAGTTCTCTTGGAGCGAGCGTTCGCATTTTTATGATCATATGCCGCAATATACTGTGCGTGCTCATTTATGCGCGGTTGCCATTGTGGACAGCAGTGTAGCAGCAGACGGACGACAATTTTTTGATCAGCACCCCATGATTGGTGTACCGTTTTTCCGAACCTGATTTGAATGCCCTTGCCGCCTCTAATTAAAGCAATTTCTAAAACATATTTAGTTCTCTTAGAGCGAGCGTTCGCATTTTTATGATCATATGCCGCAATATACTGTGCGTGCTCATTTATGCGCGGTTGCCATTGTGGACAGCAGTGTAGCAGCAGACGGACGACAATTTTTTGATCAGCACCCCATGATTGGTGTACCGTTTTTCCGAACCTGATTTGAATGCCCTTGCCGCCTCTAATTAAAGCAATTTCTAAAACATATTTAGTTCTCTTAGAGCGAGCGTTCGCATTTTTATGATCATATGCCGCAATATACTGTGCGTGCTCATTTATGCGCGGTTGCCATTGTGGACAGCAGTGTAGCAGCAGACGGACGACAATTTTTTGATCAGCACCCCATGATTGGTGTACCGTTTTTCCGAACCTGATTTGAATGCCCTTGCCGCCTCTAATTAAAGCAATTTCTAAAACATATTTAGTTCTCTTAGAGCGAGCGTTCGCATTTTTATGATCATATGCCGCAATATACTGTGCGTGCTCATTTATGCGCGGTTGCCATTGTGGACAGCAGTGTAGCAGCAGACGGACGACAATTTTTTGATCAGCACCCCATGATTGGTGTACCGTTTTTCCGAACCTGATTTGAATGCCCTTGCCGCCTCTAATTAAAGCAATTTCTAAAACATATTTAGTTCTCTTAGAGCGAGCGTTCGCATTTTTATGATCATATGCCGCAATATACTGTGCGTGCTCATTTATGCGCAGTTGCCGTCGTCGCCATTGTGGACAGCAGTGTAGCAGCAGACGGACGACTTTTTTTTGACCAGCACCCCATGATTTGTGTACCGTTTTTCCGAACCTGATTTGAATGCCCTTGCCGCCTCTAATTAAAGCAATTTTTAAAACATATTTAGTTGGGTGGATTCACATACACACAGTGTAAAAGGAAAATAAATAACACGCCAGCAACCCTTCTTGAAGGGTTTACTATTCTACGATTTTCTCAGTTCTTATGGTGCAGACTTTTGTGGATGTTTGTTGAATATAATTAACATGGTTGGTTGGTAGATATATATTCAAGTTTGTGTGCTTGGCCAGAGACCCGCTTATAAACGTTCGTCAAGTAAGACAGACACACAACACCCACAGATAAGTGACAGATGCTGCAATCTATCGCCACCTCCACAATTTAGACATGCCCCTGAAGGGGAGGGAAATAGTCTCCAGGGACCTGTACCCGTAGGAAACTGCGCCATAACCGCCCACAGGACTTTCGGACCCACATATTTAACGAGCACGTACTCCGCATATACTCGGTGGGTCTTCAGTGGTATCGTGACTCTGTCGCGGGAACTTCCGATTCCGAGAACGAGGCCTTAACCACTAGGCTATCCACGGCCCTATAATTATCACATGACAACGCTACATGTTTTTGTAAATAAAAGTGCTATTTTATGCAAACTATTGTAATTATTTTGTATGACTCATAACATAAAATAAGAACCGTGTGGCATTTTGGTTATGCTAAGATTTACAAATTTTTAAAACCTATTTACAATCTGCATGGAGCTTCAAAACTCAGAATCTTAACTAAGAATGTTTTTATTTTTATAATTTTAGGACAACATAAAATTTTAAAATAATCGATTCCCTTAAAAGTACCCAAGTAGCATTAATGCATGTGTTAGGTTAGGGTATAATGGTCGAACACATCAAAAGTAATAGACAAATTAAACGGGTGCCAGCGATAAAGTAGAACGGAATATTTCAAATGGAAACATTTAACTGTGTATACTGTGTTTTGTTGTCAAAAAATTCGTTTGTCATTATTCACTCAGTTCGGCGATATTTGGAAATGGGAAAATCTCCGGGATGTTCTATTTATATAACATATAATACAGGGTGAAGCAAATAAAAGTGGCCCCAACGTGGAGACAAGAATACGACAGAAATGTTGCCAAGTCAAAAACCAATACAAAAGCAGGTTTGCTAACATGAA
Organism: Oedothorax gibbosus; assembly: GCA_019343175.1. Lineage (NCBI taxonomy): Eukaryota > Metazoa > Arthropoda > Arachnida > Araneae > Linyphiidae > Oedothorax > Oedothorax gibbosus. The sequence goes on from JAFNEN010000837.1 coordinate 92,671, forward strand.
GCCATTGATCGCTTCAATATTAAGCCCAAACAAACGCTTGGCGACTTATTTGCCGGCAACTACGCTATGGTCGAATTCGTTTTAATAACATTTTCTACAGTGAATGCCCTCTGCTGTACTGTGAGTTTCATCTTCACCTGTGAATTGATCAACTTACATTCACACTGCCGCAACTCACACTGACGCACTACGATCTGAACTGGCCAATAGTCCATGAATAGCTCTAATGTGATGCTAATCCAATCCAACAAACGCAAAAAACAGGTTTGTCAAGTGAAACCATTGCACGCTTGAATAATCTTTTATTTCCACTTGAAAGCTTTCAGGCGACTTCAAGAGTTTTTCTCACCAAGCATTTCAACGTATTCCTATCTATAGACCGGGGCCACTTTTCTTTGCCTCTCCCTGTATTATGTACATGAAGTGATGACTTATCTTCTAATTCATATGATATAAACTACATAAAATTTCATTGAGTGTGAAAAAGTATTTTAACAGATAACTAAAAAAAGAACAAATAAAATTCAAGTGGATGAAATGGTAGGGTAGGTACATATATATTCCGGCTTGTGTGCTTGATCAGAGACCCGCTTATAAGCCTTCGTCAAGTAAGACAGACACAGAAAGATTTTTTACTGACACAGAGGAAGGAAGTACACCCAGGGCGAAGGCGGGAATCAAACCCGCACCCGTTACAGCGCGCAGACTGCTAGCGTAATGGTCTGCGATACAAACCACTAGGCCATCAGGGCCCCAATGTAAATTTAAAAAAAAAGAGCCACCTACCGGCCAGCTTGGAACTATTCCAGTTTTCCCCAAAACGGTTTCGATGCAGAAGAAGATCGACGTGGAGCTGGATTAGAGTCCGAAAACTTACGTACCGCCCAAATGCAAACGATCATTACCTTTTGACTTTAAATTAAATTAATGGGAATGTTTCCGATGGTGTAACGCTCTTGTTTTCATTTTTACCGTACTGAATTTCATTGTTTGCTTCGGTTTCACTCTCAAAATGACCGATATATAGATGAAAAGAATTTTTCATTTCTATGCAAGCTTTCTTTAACAAATCTTTTGAATAACCAACAGCACAGCAAGAAGTTGGCATTTAAAAAAATTAATAAGTAAAATATTTATAGAAAACTCATTTTCGAATACCAAAAAAAAGTAATTCCAGGCAATAAATGACTACATACCGTTGGAGCTGTTGCCATCCACGACGTGAAACAACAACATTGTGTCCATGAAATATTTACACTAAACTAAATCATTCGTTCCTGTTAATGCTTAAAACGTTTAATAAATAAAAATCTAATTAGGAATTTGCATTGGCGTGTTCTTGTGATCTTTTCGTTACTGTTCGTTACGAACTGTCGGTTCGTTACACTGTCACTGCTTGGCATCTTTAAAATTTTATAAAGATTTAAACATCTTTAAAAATAAAAACTTACAATTCAAAATGCAAACCTTATGTCCTACAAAACTTTCCTACTCTGCATTTACCAATAATTCTGTCTTTAAATGGTAAATAGGAAAAGCAATAATATTAAAGGTATTGCGATATGACAATAAACGCGTAATTTATTCTGTTTGCATTGAAACGGGAGATTTTTAAACAGTTTGTCCGTATTTTCAGACTTTTCCATCGACTCTTAAGAAAAAACAACTCATCGACACCAAACTCTCTTCTGATATCAATATAGAGATACAACCCTACCTATAGGATTTTTATTGGTGTCAGTAAGGCTTTATTGATATCAATTGAGAGTAATATCCTGTGGCATAAATTTTATGGATATCAGTACAGGCTTATTAATATTAATTGGGAACAGTAGCCTACTGTTAATTTGTTGATTGATGTCGGTAGAGCTTTATTTATATCAATAGGAAATATTATTAGTAGGTAACTGATATCAATAGCTTCTACTAACAACAATAAGGACATCTATAGAAATCATATCAATAAAGCTGTACTAATGTCAATAGACTTTTGTATTGATCTCTATGGACCATTTTTAGTAGGTAATAAGGACATACTTTGATAATAATTCTTATCAGATATATTTCTCTTAAAGGTTTATCCACAAAAGAAAAATGACAGTTTAAAGTATCGTGTAAAGATAACAGAGATAAATTTCATAAAATACCAAAATAGTAACAATTTCACTGATAAAACTAGCAAACAGCTATCGTCCACCCACATCATATACAAGGACAAGCGATTTTTTTTTTAATACAGTGGTAGTGGTCAATATTGAAAGTGCCAATTTACAGATGTGATCAGACCTGTGAAATAAATATTGTGTTTGGCGTCTTTTTTACTGTTGAACACAAATGTTGTGTGGAGGCGGGATGAGTGACAGATTCTGTTGCAAACCTACTTTTTTAAAACTATAAAACCTTTTCCAGTACTAAACAAACACAAAATTTGACGATTTTATTAGGATTTCAAGCAAAATAGGCGTTTATAAGATTGAAAAAGTAGTTTAAGGAAAAAAATTACAAAATCGGTCGTGACCTAAGAAACCATTTTCCTAATGGAAGTCTTTAAAAAAATCATCATAATGTAAAAAAATCTAATTTATGCAACATGCATCAGTTTTATATAATAATGTATCTTAAATTTGAAACATCACTTTTTCATTTAAATACAATGTTTAGAGTGAATATATATACAAGGACGGGTATTTCCTGTTAGAAACAAAATATCCACTTGACAGTTCTATTGAAGTACGGGTTGCGTCATGAAGGTTCAATAAGATAGCGGGGGCGTCGGGAGGAAAACACTGCAAAAAACTGTCTTTTAGATGATGCAATGATCACTTCATTTATACACCCAAATGTTTTTGGGGCCCGGATGGAATAGTGATTTGGATCACAGATCATTACGCTAACAGTCTGCGCGCTGTAACGGGTGCGGGCTCGATTCCCGCCTTTGCCATGGGTGTACTTTTTCTCTGATGCGTGTCAGTAAAAATTCTGTCTGTGTCTGTCTTACTTGACGAAAGTTTATAAGCGGGTCTTTGATCAAGCACACAAACCGGAATATATATGTACCAAACCAACCAACCTATACACCCAAACGAACTATATAGCTAATGACTTGGCACTATGTTGCTTTTTATAAAGTCAATAACAATAATTGACATTTATCGTTTGAAGCGAAATTTTAGGACCTTATATCGAATCAGATTTTGAACTACTGCCTGCAATTGCGTACCTTTGCGGGGCTTTTTTTTCTGAACGGGGGCAGCTTTTTTTGGCGGATAAAACCTTTTCAAGACTCGACATGCTCTCCAGATTTTAGAGACATTTTCTTCCGGCACCATCTAGACGGTCTCTCGCTACCACTTGATGCAAACTGATTTCAATAAATCCGAGGGAAAATTGTGGTGACAAAAAACATTAGAATTTTTGTGCTGGAAATATTTGTTTCATTATACTACACTCTTAAAACAAAAGAGTGAAATTCACTCCTATAGGAGAAGTGCATTTTCGGCACGGAAAGGAGTGGAAATTAACTCAGACTGAGTTAAAACCGCTCGTTTGTTTTAAGAGTGTAATGCCCACATTTTAATAGCTACCTATTCATACCTTCCAAAATATTAAATTAACGAAATTCATTCATTACTTTTTTAAACATTTTAAAGCCCTACACTCTTAAAACAAAAGAGTGAAATCCACTCCTATAGGGGAAGTGCATTTTCGGCACCGGAAAGGAGTGGAAATTAACTCAGACTGAGTTAAAACCGCTCGTTTGTTTTAAGAGTGTAGGCGACTTTCATACACCTTTAATTTTTTTTTTCTCGCCAAAGCATCTGCATCTTCTTTGGCCTCCATCATTTGGAAGTCCAGTGAAGAAAAAAAAAGTTATATTTGTCCAAGGCCGACATGATCAGATCAAAGAGTCCTTTATGAAGTGTCTCTCACGTGAATAGCTAGTGTTGACGGAAGAGAAAAGTCCTTGACAGCAACTACCCATTAGCAGACAGGAATAGTTTGTAATATACAAAATTTTATTTATTTTTTAACTGATGTAAATGATTAAATATGAATTTCTGTCAGAAGAACTATCGGCTAATTTCATGCAAAATTAATCTTTCTGTAGTGTAAGTCACCTGTGTAAAAAGTAATTATAACTACAACTTTCAACATTAAACGAAAAAAAATTGGTAGAATGGCCGATCTACACTTATTAAAACTAAATAATTTAACGTGTTTCAGTTTTTTTTCAAATTTAAAAAGCTTATAATCTAATCTTAAATTATGACTTACTACAGTTATATGGAATTACCCTATATCATTAGAAAAAATGAAGGTGATGAATATATCTATAGATAACAAGTGAATGTTGACTGAATGAACTTCTTGTTTCAAGTTCATTAGATTTAGTGTTATTTAAAATTCAAATTAAGAATACTTAAGAGTTTTGTGAAAATACGTAGAGAACTTTCGGATTTAATTAAGCCGGAAAAAATAAATTTCATTTTTGTAATTAAAAACATGATTTTACGAAGTTTTCAATTAAATCAAATATTTTCGGCAATATGATCATAAGAAATTTTAGCCAAACTAATCATAGCTGATATGATAACAATAATAAAAATAAAAAATAAATAACCAAATAATAAAATAATAATAATAATAATAATAATAATAATAATAATAATAAATAATAATAATTAATAAAGTTGCATTTATTGTAGTAGTGATTATCTATTGGAGAAGTAACACCTATTGGAAGTCAAACGAAACACATTGATAAACAGCGAGACTTTCGCCGCCCACTGTGACAATAACACGCACGAAATCAGATGGTCAATTTACTTACAGGGAAGAAGAACGCTGTTTTTTCTTCCAGGATATAAATAGTAGTAAGATTAGTAAGTTACATTTTAATATTTTTAGCTATTTATGCTTCAGTTAAATATATTTAGACATCTGATTAATCAATGGCTATTGAATTATTTGTTTTTTTAATGTATTATTTTAATAAATAAAGAAGCTTATCTGCAGTATCAATTTATTTTTACCAAAAGAGATTTTAACTGAACATTTTATTTTTTTTAAAAATATATTTAACTAATAGACGGTCATATATGGTACTTCTATACATCAAAATTTAAAACCTAATAAATTTATAAAATTTATGTATATTTTTTTAAAATTTTATATTTTAATAATTTTATAGTTTATAGTAATATGTATATTTAATATTTTTTATTGAAATATATATTTGGCTTTAAAACTTGAAAGTCGATGACAGATTTATACCCCCGTCTGCATGTCTGAAAGGGATATAATATGCAAATATAATAAAATAAATTATGTAATATGTAAATGAATCTAGTTATAGGATTTTTATGAAGCTTAGTTGCTAATAAGCATAATTTATCTAGTCGCTTATGATAATTATACTGAGTTGTATAGATTCCCGTTTAGATGACACAGTGCCCAAACTAATTAAAATAAAAAAAATTGTGGGTTTTAAGTAAGTTTCGGCAAATATTTTCTTGTGAACATGGATACAAAGTTGTTAAGTTATATCACTAGTTAGTAAAAAAATATGCTGCATTTCTGTGTTATTTCTCAGCCTTAGCAATGGAAGAATAGAAGACTGAAACGCGTGATCTCAGTGATTATCTTAATTTCATTATTTTTTTTCCTTTTCGTGCGATACTTAATAAAATATATAAATCTTCAAGACTTTTGTAAAAAAAAATAAGCTCGTTGGCAGAATTGCAACATTGCAGAAGTGTAGGTATTCAAAAAAAAAACTTTGGATGAAAGGTATTTTTGTATTTTAAATAAAAATAAAAGAAAAGATAAAGAAAGATAAAGAAAATAAAAGAAAAAAATTTAAGTCAAATAATCATGTTATATTACTCCGGTTCCCTCATCGGCAACTTTGTGGCCTAATTTTTCTTGTAATATTTCGAAAATGAATCGTTATGTATTTTGTTACATAGTAACACAGTTCTATTCCGACTAATTATATGAGTTATCAGAATAATTGTTGCCTCATTTCACACCAAAATATATTTTTTAGATTTACAGTCTTAAACTCTAATTCATCTACCATTTTTTAAAAGTAAAGCATATACGGAAATATTATGGTTTAAACTGATAAACACTGTATCAGACTCTGAAAAAAAAATAACATTAACCAATTAAACCATGAAAAATCAAAGTGGTGTGACGTCACGTAAAACGAATTGAAGGCAACGTGTTAAAAATAATAATACAAATACATGTTACGTATAAAACTGTCGGAACATTTCTGAGAAAGTAACGTTTTTTGCGGCGTATGTTTTAATAGCTTAAAACATACGCAGTACAAGCATATTGAAAAGTATGCTTATACTTGTAAATTTTTTCAACTCTATCAATATTTTGAGGATATCAATAACAATAAGTAATGTATTGCTTAGATTATATTATCTAAAGATCTCTTAAAATGTCCGCGTAAAATATATTTGTTGAGCTAATAGTTTCTTTATCGCTACGACGAGAGATATAAGTTTAAAAAAAAACATGTTATATGGGCCATTTTTTACGCAATCTTTTAGTTCTCACCCTAGATCATGTTTACAATTTGTTTCAAATAGCTTTAATATTATTAACGAAATTATCACATATTTGTGTATAGTTTGCCAGGAATATTTCAGGTGAGGTAAACATTATTTTTATTATTGTTATTGGTATTGTTGATGTCATTGTTATTATTGTGATTGAAAACCCTAAGTCAAATCAGTCATCCATCAATGTTTAATCTCTTGAAACGATATTGGAAAATCATATATTTTTGCACTTGAACAGTGAAAAACAAAGACAAAACTTTTATACACACTCTTAAAACAAAAGAGTGAAATCCACTCCTATAGGGAAAGTGCATTTTTGGCATTGGAAAGGAGTGGAAATTAACTCAGACCGAGTTAAAACCGCTCGTTTTAAGAGTGTAGGACGTAGATTGTTTTCTTTCATTTCTTTTACCTACTCCGCAAAAAGAGTGAAATCCACTTCTATAACGGAAGTGCATTTTCGGCACCGGAAAGGAGTGGAAATTAACTCAGACTGAGTTAAAACCGCTCTTTTGTTTTAAGAGTGCATGTTTTAAAGTAAAGAACGAATAAAAAATATGTTTCGAACGCAAGTTGCAAATCCTTTTATATTTTAATCTATTATTTTTTCCTGCATTCAGGCACTCCCTTCCAGGATGCAAATGGACTGGACAAACGACATTTACGGGGTCTCTCCAACCTCTCTAGTCATAGCAATAGCAGCAACAGTAATTGCAGTGGCGTACTACTTCGTCAAAAACAGTGGCCTGCCCCCTGGACCCACAGGAGTTCCTCTTTTAGGGTACTGGCCCTTCATAGATCACAAAAAAACTCACCTACAGTTCGATGAATTGAAGAAGTACTACGGAGATGTGTCCAGTTTGAGTGTAACCGGAACTTTGTACATCAATTTGGGGACTTTGAAGGCAGTCCGAGAAGCTCATGTTGCAAAGTTGGACTGCTTTACGAAAAGAGTGGAAGTTTTTAGTATAATGAGTGAAATGTTTAAAGATGGTAAGTTCCTGTATTATGGTTATCTTATTGTAAAGAAGTTATGAAAATGTTTAAAAGATGAAAAGCGACAAGGATAAAAAAAAATGTGGTCAAGGTATGATTCGTAGACATTAGTGCTTTAAAGTTCAAAATGACGTAGATAAAATAAAAAGTTAAATTCTTATGAAAGTCATATCTGGATTACTCAGGAATCTGAATGGGGTTTTCCTAAATATAGTGGGGCTGGGGAGACCAGTCGGTTAGGCATTCGCCTAGCATGCGAAAGGTCCCAGGTTCGGGTCCGGGCATCGCCAAAATAACTGCCGGCATATAAACGGCCCGTGCATCCAAAAATGTCCGACGAATAATACCCCCTGTAGAGAGAGTGCATGTTATATATCCTTCAAAGTCCTAACGCTGCGTACGATGTCACCCTTAACGGTTGCGTTGGGTGCCTACTCAGGTGTCGGCTCGTCACTTGACTGTGGTTCTAAAATACGAAGCCCGTCGCCAATAGCCCTCGTGTAGCTCTAGTGTGACGATAATTCCAACTAAACCTAAATATAGTATCTTTGAGTGTCTCAAAATACAAATTATAGGTATCCGCTAACATTACAATTGCCATAGATCCTTAACAATGTTCCAACCGCATTCAAATGTAAACGATACTTTTCGATCACCATTTTGTCTGGGGACTATGTCCTTAAAAACGAGAATCGTAATGTCAACTAACAAGTTTGCACGTCTATAAGTTATATTTATGTCTTTGTATTCTCAGGTGCGGCTTTCTGAACAATGACTATTCTCCTATTATTCTCAAGTGTTACTTTGTTGAACAATGATGTTTTAAAGTCAAACGAAAGTTCAATTGTCCATAAGTTACATTTATACACTGGATATTCTCAGGTGTTGCTTTCTTGAATTCGTGTGGACCAGAAAGTTAGGCACAAGTTCATAGCTCAATAAATAGCATTTATGTTCTCTCATTTTTAGAAGACGCTTTTCTGTACAATTACAATAGGAAAGTCAGCCGCAAGGTTCATATGTCCTAAAGGGTCTTGTATGGTAACAGATCTCTATACAATTCCAATGGGGAAACTTTTGACCCTGTTTTTAAATAGAGTATATGACATGTACTCACGAAAACTTACCAAAAAAATACAGAAGAAAGTTATTTTGCCATTAAAATAATTAATAAGTATAATTTTAAAGATATTAATTAGTTATAATTAAAACAAAAAGTTTTTGTTTAGATATTTACATGCCGTTAGTGCTGCCCTATGTAGTTTGTGAATAATTACTAAAAATTTGTTTTAATTACACCTAATTAATACATATCTCTAAAATTATACTTATTAATTATTTTAATGGCGAAATAACTTTCTTCTGTATTTTTTGGAAAGTTTTCGTGAGTACATGTCATATACTTTATTTAAAAACAGGGTCAAAAGTTTCCCCATTCTAATTGTATAGAGATCTGTTACCATACAAGACCCTTAAGTTACATTTCTATTCTAGCATTCTCAGGTGTCGCTTTTCTGAACAACGAGTGTTAGAAAGTAAAACACAAGTTCATATCTCAATAAGTAACATTTGTATTCTCGCAATTTTGGTGCCGCTTTCTAATGACTATAGGAAATTCAGCCGCAAATTCATACATTAATAGATTACATTTATTTTCTCGTATTCTCCGGTGCTACTTTCTTGAGCAACGACGAAAAAAGTCAACCGCAAGTTCATGTGTCCATAAATTACATTTGTATTCTCGTATTTTCAGGTGTCGCTTTCCTGAACAACGAGGATTGGAAAGTCAACCGCAAGTTCTTCCTACAAATTTTAAAAGAACGAGTCTCCTTGTCCGTCAAGAACTTGCTGTCGGGATCGCTGTACGACGCCGTCAACGCGACCATCGTCGAGTTGAGAGCGAAGCAGGGCGAGGAGGTCAACATTATCGAGTTCCTGACCAAAAAGTGCAACGCCAACATGCGTCTGGTGTTTTTCGGCGAAAACGGCATATCTGAAGAAAATGTCGCTGTCATCAACGAGAACTATGCAGTGATGATGGTCTGTTTTACTGCGCCCAATCTTCTCCTCACAGGAAACATTGCTAAGTAATAAAATTTACATAATTGAAGAGACCAGGGGAAAAAAACCCTTCATCGACAAGATATGTGTCAGTATCAGGCCTCTTTTGCGACAATAGCAAGTAATCGCCTAATATTGGTGTAAGGAAACCTGTTTCTCACTTTCTTCTTATCCACCAGCAATGATTTTGGGGAGACACGAGTCCCACGTTTGTATCACGAGAGAATAACCAAGGGAGAAACCAGTTTTCTGTCACCAATGACCGCCAAGCAGACTTGAATACGGGATTCTTAGTCAGTCAAGGGGTTTTTCTCCTGGACTCTGCAGTTTTAATTATGTCTATTTCAGCTTCCACACTACATTTATAACGTAAAAGGTGGAAGGTATTATAATCGTTCAGTTCGTTTGTCCGTCTGTCTGTCCTTCACTTTCATAGCCCAAACTACAAATGCTACAGGCAAGTGTGATACGTCAAAAAATTCAGCGCATCGAAATTGGAAGATATTGAAAATCTCGCATTGAAAAATTCGAATTCAAAGGACTTTAATTATTTAAAAAACTGCAAAATTTAATGCTCATTTAAAAAGCATAAGAAGCCATTTTTATTCGAATTTAATCACCATTGCCATTCGCAACAATCACTCGAGAAACCTTAAATCTTTTAAATAATAAATTAAAAGAAATTTATTTTTTTGACATCAATAAGTTTGAAATGACGTCGAATATATTTCACTAAGAGATTCTTTGTATGTTGATATGGAATGTTTTGGTTCTATTTAAAAGAGTGGAATATTACATATTTGTTTTTTGATATATAAATTAATTTTTTGCAAATGATAATAATTATTGAAGAAATAATTATTGAATTTTCGAAATAAAATAAATAAAACTAGCCAAATTTAGCTTGTAAATGTTTATAATATAATTATTATTGTGTTTGACGACTTTTTTCCTGTTGAACACAAATGATGTGTGGAAGCGGGCTGAGTGACAGATTCTGTTACAGACCTACTTGTTTCGGTAATATATATTCTGTATTTGTTTTGTATGGACAATTCGAACGGTTCGAGCGCGGTTTGTTTGTTGGAAAGAAGACAATACTTGACGTAACTAGGGCGTCACTGTAGGCGTGACCGTTCAAGTTTAGACGAATTATAGCTGCCGGTGGTTTGTGTGTGGGGTTTAAGACAACGGAAGACACAATTTTAGGCGTGGCCGTTCCAGTTGCCTATTGACAGCCAACATGTTAGTTGCAATTCTAATAATTAATATTTTAATTAAACATACCACACATAAATTCTCTGTAGAATATTTCGGCAAATTTGTTGAGACTCTTGCTTCAGATCTCTATATGTTTGGCACTCTGGACTTTACTTTAGAAATCTCTAAAATATTATCATGTCCTAATATCTTAGGATATTCGGACACTTCAATTCATTGACAAAAAGTTGACTTTAATACTACACTTTTTAAACTTTTGTCGCAAGAATTCACAGGAATCCTGGAACTTTTTCGCTTCTAGCATTATTTTAAGAGTGGATTCATATATTTCGCGACGTAACCACTATTTAAAAAAAAACCCGCAAAAGTAATGAACCTACGCTTCAAATAGTGGTTTCATGTCAAAGTTCCAAGATTTTAGTGCATTTTGAACATGTTTTTTTTACATTTCCGGTGCTTTAAATTCATTTTCAAACATGTAAATAATCTTAAATGAACCTTCTAACATTCATTGTCCAAGTGTGTTTAAAAGGATAACTGTTGACCAAAATCTTGAAAACCGAACAGCTCATTTTTGTATAATGCAATTATATTTTGTATCTACAGGGTGGCCCAGCGGGTAGTGTTTGAAACAAATGAAAAAAGAAAAACAAATAGGAGACATGAGAAGAATTTAATGACGCTTATTGAATGGACATGTTGGACAATTTATGATAAAGAGGTTCGAAGTGCCCGCCATCTTTAACAAGGACAGCAGTTAGGCGGTTCTCGAATCGAACCATACTCCATACTCCTTACCCATACCTTCCTCCATACTCCTGCCATACTCCTTTTGTTTGGCCAATTCTTTTTGTGGAACTTCTCACAAAAGCCAAAAAAAAGCTTCCCACAAAAGAATTGGTCCAACAAAAGGAGTATGGAGGAAGGAGGAAGATATTTGTATGGAGTATGGAGTATTGTTGTATTCGAAAACCGCCTAACTGCTGTCCTTGTTAAAGATGGCGGGCACTTCGAACCTCTTTATCATAAATTGCCCAATATGTCCATTCAATAAACGTCATTAAATTCTTCTCATGTCTCTTATTTGTTTTTATTTTTGCATTTGTTTCAAACACTACCCGCTGGGCCACCCTGTATTATCAAAAGACCATCTTCGGTACCATCAAGCATTTAACATGTATTTTTATTTCAATTTTCAGGTATTTGATTCTTCCATTTACTCCTGGGTACAAAGAAAGCATGGCACGCCTAAAAAAAATAGAAAAAATTCTCTACCAAATAATCGATGAACACAAGTCAACTTACGATGAAAATCATTCCAGAGATATCATCGATGATTATATCAAAGAAAGAATTGCCAGGCGGAGTAAAGGAGATCCCACTGCTCAATATTTTACAGGTAACAAAACAAAGTAATAATATTTTTGGAGTATTTGTATCTAAACCATTTTGCCCTGGTTACGGCATCCTACCATTAAAGCTCATATTTACATTACTTTTCATGACTAATTTGTGAGAATTGTAACTTGTTCAAGTTTAGTTCATTAACCCATAAAAGACAATATCATTTACGTTTTCATTTTCGAATAAAAACATTATTAATTTGTACTACATAAATTATTCAGGACTATACTCTTCATCGCCTTATATTTCATTTATTCGCCTTATATTTCGTCGTCAAGCAGGAAGCTCATTTTCGTGTGACAAATTTTCTTGCCAACCGTTAACTACGTTTTAACTTTTGTTAGTTATTTGGCAGTACATAGATTGTGATAACAATTGCCTTTTTTTACACTCTCAGAGGATACTTTTAGGCATTTGTGGTAGATTGATGACTCAAATGTTTAGAGGAGGTCATTTTGTTTGTTTAATTTAATGAGATTGAGCATTGGGGTTGCTTTCTCATTGATACATCAGATTAACTGGGGTGCTGATGCTCTGCTGAATACTAGTCTCAGGACTTTTGATGTGGTTTTATAAAGATTGTCAGATGTTCGTCCATAAATGGCGCCACGCCCGGTGTTACCAGTGAAGAGGTACGGCTCGACTTGGTTTTGATCCCGGAACCTATTGCTTGTAAGTCCAATACTGAACCGTCTGCAACAAAGTAATTACTCGGTTGCGAGGGCTAGTATTAGGTATATCTGGCTGTCCGCGTCAATGCATGATGAAATAGCAAGCAGCCGCAGCTGGTAGCCCCAATTGAAATTGCTGGTTTATGAATATGTGTTTCTCAAGATACAAACCGGTAAATCCTTTTTATGCTAATGTAACGTTATGAACTTTGTGAAAACCTTTATCATTTTCTTTCAAAGACAAATACTTGATGTCGTCTCTGGTCCAGATACTCGGAGACGGGGTTCTGTCTGTGGCCGCGTTCATAGCCCTGTTCCTCAAGACACTTCTGGACCACCCCGAAGAACAGGAGAAGCTGTACAAGGAACTGGTGGAGGTGGTCGGCCATGATAGGCTGCCCACCATCGAGGACAAGAGCAGGCTGACCTACACCAACGCTTTCATGTTGGAGGGCATGAGGGTGGCTGACTTCTTTCCGTTCTTTCCCAGCATGGAATGCACAAGTAAGCTATACTCAAACCTAGCTAGCGTCAACACTTGCTTGGGTGTATAAAAATATCAGTTAAAAACAGAATATTTCTCTCATATTTCTACAGATTTTTTTGTTTTCTAAAATTGTAGAAATTTTCTGTTAAATTACTGTACTCTGTAAACAGATATAATCTGTAACCACACTTATACAGATTGAACATGTTGAGAACAGATTTTTTTTCTGTTAGGTTACGAAATTAAAATTTGATTTATAAAAAGTACTTCCTCTGCCGCGATGGTGTAGTGGTCAGTGTGCCTAGCCCCTACGAGGGAGGGTTTGTATACGGGTTATGGCTTGGGGTTTTTCTTTTTAACGTAACTAACAATGCATAAAGTATCTGTTAGGTGCGAATATTTTCTGCATTGCTTTTCTACGGGAAAATTCTATCAACAGGATTTGTCCGTAGCATTATAGATATTTTCTGTGAGATTTCAGTTCATTCATTTTTCATATTTTTCAAACAAAAACCTGAGAAATGGTTCAACCGAATAGCGAAAATTTAGTAAAACATATTTCTCCACACAGCCGTTGCAGCTACTAGGAACCATATTTTTGGTGAAACCAAGCCTAAATTTTTTAACTGTGCGTGAATCATTTTGTTGCAGAGGAAACAACTATTTCCGGTTACCGAATTCCGAAAGGATCCGTGTCGCTCATGAACATCTACTCCGCTCACCACGATCCGGAGACCTACGAAGAGCCGTACAAGTTCAATCCTTCTCGATTCATAAAGACGGATGACAAGAAAAAGGCAGACCCTCTTGTTACTTTTGGAGTCGGTAAGCTTTTGTGTACTGTACTTAGGGGGCCCGGATGCCGAGTGTTGCATCGCAGACATTACGCTAGCAGTCTGCGCGCTGTAACGGGTGCGGTCGATTCCCCTTCGATCTGGGTGTATTCCTTTCTCTGTGACAGTAAAAATTCTTCTGTGTCTGTCTTACTTGACGAAGGGTTATAACGGGTCTCTGATCAGCACACAGCCGGATATATATGTACCTACCTACCCTATCCTACTGTACTTAGTGGTCATTAAGTAATGGAACTGAGTGCTATTTTTATTTAGTTTCTACAAATCAACTGAAAACAAAAACCGGTAATTTTTTACCCAGTAGAATTTGTTCAGTAATTTTAAACATGACCCAAGCTTTTTAAGTTTTTTTGTCCTGAGAATTTCGATTTCTACCGGGGTTATAAATTACGACGAATATTTGAAACTAAAACTAAACTAAATTACGACGCCCGTCGTCAATAGCCTTCTAGTAGCTCTTAAGTGACGCTAATTTAATTCAAACTAATCGAACCTTTGATTGCCACCTATTGGCAGAAGAGCAATCATAATTATTTAAATAAATGAGTACCTTTTAATTAATTACTTTCAGCTTACACACCACGTTTATAACTTAAAAAGTGAAAGAGTTTATAAATTCATTATCCGTCCGTCTGTCAGTCCGTCTTCCTTTTTTATAGCCCAAACTACAAATTCTGCAGACAATTGTGACACATAATAGTATTCAGCGCAAAAGAACTAGGAGACATTGAAAATATCAATATTTTTAAAATTTAAAATACTTCAATTATTAAAAAAAAATTAACAGATTAAATACACATTTAAAACGCATAAACAGGAAATTAAAAAAATATATTTTAAATCGTTATCGCGTCCGACAAATAATAAGAATTCGTGTATCAAATTTGAAGTTCTTTTAGAATAAGCACTTTCCAAAACGTGTACAAAACCAAAGTTTCCCATTTAGGATTTTCAACCATACTATCATAACCTCATATTTCAAGTTTGGCAACTGAAATTAAGAATTCAATACAATGCAATTAGGGGCCCGGGTGGCCTAGTGGGTTTGATAGCAGCCCATTACGCTAACAGTCTGCGCACTGTACCGATATAATCATCGGGTGAGTTCTCTGGAATGATTTTCCATCGTAAGTTGACTTGTGTCTCGATTATTTGTAGGAATTTTTCTATTTTTAGGGTGCCATGCTTTCCTTGTACCAGGAGTAAAAATTCTGTCAGTGTCTGTCTTACTTGACGAAAATTTATAAGCGGGTCTATGATCAAGCACCCAAACCGGAAATTACATGCATACCTGCCTACAATGCAATTACATTTTGATTTTTATTTCAGGCAAGCGGGCGTGCATTGGAGAGAGCTTCACCATGCTCCAGGTCTTCCTGTTCACCACGGCTCTCGTGAAGAACTTCAAGATTTCGGTTCCTGAAGACATCCAACAAAACACATTCGAACTCCTGATGGAAGGAAAGCTGAAAATCAAACTGGAACCAAGAAATTGAATATATTTTCCTGGTGTATTCCGTTCAGGAAACTGCCACCTGTCCGAACAGTTTTAATTAATATCGACTCGAACTAAATTTGAAGCCTATACATATTTTAGTTCGAGCTGTAGAGTGGTTTCAGACACAAAAACAGAATAAATGTTCGAAAACGACTTTTTTATATATATAATCAGCACCCTCCAAAACGTATAAAAAACAAAATCTCCATTTTGGCTTTAGACCACATCACAGTACTTCATTATCTTATATTTTATAGGGAACCGGATGGCCAGGTGGTTTGGATCATTACGCTAGCAGTCTGCGTACTGTAACGGGCGCGGGTTCGATTCCCGCCTTCGCCCTGGGTGTATATTCCTTTCTCTGTGACAGTAAAAATTCTTTCTGTGTCTATCTTACTTGACGAAGGCTTCATAAGCGGGTCTCTGATCAAGCACACAAGCCGGAATATATATGTAATAGTAGTAGTAGTACATTTTATATTGTAATTGAAAGCAAAAATCCTATCAGTTTTTGCACAATAACAGAGTCGCAATGACAAGTGACAGCTCTCTCGTAGTTGCGTAGGCGTGTATCCGCGTAGAAGAAAACAAAACATTAGACCAAGGCCGTCTGGATAAAAAGGCAGCATTGTGCTCTGGAGAGTGACGTATCTCATGTGGAGTTAATATGACCAGAAGCGCCACTTCCATAGTCAGAGTTGTCCTTCAATCTGAATCGGGGTGAAGATGACGGAAGAGACGATTCATAGAGATCCAGAATAGGTTACAGTTGTTACAATGTGTGTCCTAATAAAATAATGAAATATTTGTTACATTGCTTAAGATGCTACATTATTATTTTTTTAAAAATATTTTTTAAACGTAATTAAAAAAAATACAGAGGGGGCATATAAGTTGGGGATGGAGACAAAACTGCTGTTGGTGTGCGAAAAATGCTATCCAAGCGCTTTTTCAGTAGGGCCTTATGAGAATTCTAAAATATGTCGAAATTTTTTTAAAAATTATAGTTAGTAATATAAGTATTTTAAACTTAAAAATTTGATTGTAAATATAAAATAGAAATTGAAACGCGACACATAAAAAAACTTGGCAGAAGGAAATTCATAGTTTATAGATAAAGCAATTGTTGTTACGTGCGTAATTTTTTAAAAGAGAAGGGCTGGGGAGCCCAGTCGGTTAGGCATTCGCCTAGCATACGAAAGGTCCCAGGTTCGGGTCTGGGCATCGCCAAATAACTGCCGGCCTATAAACGGCCCGTGCAGCCAAAAATGTCCGACGAAAAAAAAACCGTGTAGAGGGAATGCACGTTAAATATCCTTCAAAGTCCTAACGCTGCGTACGATGTCGTCCTTAACGGTTGCGTTGGGTGCCCACTCAGGTGTCGGCTCGTCACTTGACTGTGGTTCTAAAATATGATGCCCGTCCACAATAGCCCTCGTGTAGCTCTAGTGCGACGATAATTCAAACTAAAACTAATCAAAAAGAAGATTTGGCACATCCGAATCCGAAGTGACGGGCATCGCGGCATCTTGGCAAAGGGACTCGCCATTGCACGGCTCTCACTTGCAAGGCACCCCTGGATAGTACTTCTGAAAAGTTGAAACTTACACACAACTGGAACATTCAAAACATAAGAGAATTAAGATATTACAAACATATATATATATTTTAACATTTATTTCGCAATTTAGCATAAAGAGTTTTTTTTTTATAGCAAATCATAACATACAAAATCCATAAATTTTTAATTGACACTATACAAAATCGGATGTTTTTTTCTCATTCCGTGTGGATTCTGGGTTGCAACAATATTTCCAATTTCCCGGTGGTCAAAAATTCATCTACAGTTGATGATTTAGCTCCTTCAGGTACGGAGAGGTGAAAATTCTGGAAGATTGTCGCCACAAATAAAAATATGTGCAGTTGTGCAAATGCTTCACCAATACATGCACGTTTGCCTGAAAAAAAGTAACATAGAATAGATTTACTTATACACTCTTAAAACAAACGAGCGGTTTTAACTCAGTCTGAGTTCATTTCCACTCCTTTCCGGTGCCGAAAATGCACTTCCCCTATAGGAGTGGATTTCACTCTTTTTGCGGAGTGGGTAAAAGAATTAAAAGAAAACAATCTACGTCCTACACTCTTAAAACGAGCTGTTTTAACTCAGTCTGAGTTAATTTCCACTCCTTTCCGGTGCCGAAAATGCACTTCCCCTATAGGAGTGGATTTCACTCTTTTGTTTTAAGAGTGATAGACTTCAAGTTATTTCATATATTGTTTTAAAGGTATAGAATGGTCCTTTGGAATAAAGAAGATCCTTAAAAAATGAGCTCACCTAGTTTGAATATGCCTATACAAACATTTGATGAATGTTTGATAAATTGTATGGGCTAACATTGCTGGAAACTCAGAATGTTGTTGGTCGATAATTTTGGTATTTGTGTCCTTAGAACGTTGACAACCAGCACACCAAATCGCTTTTCAAAACGATTGTGAATAGATGTGATTTTAGATTAATATGTTGGATTGAATTCCAATAAAGCCAAATTTAAAAAAAAAAGATTAATATGTTCTTATAAACTAGTTCCTTTAAATCTACAAAAACTATATATTTTGCGAATAAATCTAAGATGATCATTGTAAAGTCGTGCTATACATTTGTATTCATAAATGCAAGCTTATTTTTAGATACTTAAGAGTACACTTTAACAATTGTAATGAATCACAAGCCCGATTTCCTTGTTAATATGAATCAATTGAAGAGCTTAGTGGAAGAACGTGCTAAGTGAACAAAAGGTGAAAACGAGAAAATGAGCTTTAAAGTTTTTCGTTTGCACTCAGATCTATTGAAAACGGAACTTGTAAAGAGTAAACAGTGTATTAAACTTAATTTTGATGAAAAAGGGGAAACTTGTCATCGCTAAAGAAGTTAGTAATATGTTCATTGACACAAAAATCTCAATTTTTTCAAAAATGTCTCTTAGCACGTTCTTCCACTAAACTCTTCAATTATGGTAATTAATTCAATTTTTTTTGTTTTAACGAGAATAAGTCAGAAAAGTGCCTAGTAGTTTTGAATCGTAGTTAGATGATATTTAACCCATTAACTAATACCGTCACAGCTATGTCAAACCTTGTCTCATACCCCACAAATAAACCACCTTGCAGCTATTTTTTTCCAATTTAGAACGGCCACGTCTACGGTGACGTCATAGCTACGTCAAACATTGCCTTCTATCCACAGACCACTCTTCCCCGTTCGAATCGTCCATTTAAAGTCAACCAACTTTTTCCTTAGCAATACGAAATATATATGGCATCTTGTACTTCGGACTATAGAGAAAAGAGAATACATTAATTGTTTTAATTTACCGATTCCGAATGATATTGGTAGATCTTCTCTCTGCTTTTCTTCTTTGCTGACAAACCGGGAAGGGTCAAATGTGTCCGGATTCTCGTGGGTTTCGGGGTCGGTGTGAGCGGTGTAAAAGTTCATCACTGTAACTGCACCCTTGGGGATCCTGTAGCCTCGGAGAGTGGTCTCTTCTGAAATATCACCAAAAGATATAGCTAGATATTTGAATGACAAATTTAATTTGGGTACTGCAAAATGCTGTACGTCTGATACTTTAAATAAAAGCAATAAAATTTTATTGTCAATATTAATGTTTTTTTTATAAAGACATACGACTCTTTAACTATAACTACTTACTTTTATTATCAATATTAATGTTTTTTTAAGAAGATATATGACTCTTTAACTATAACAGTTTCACTTGCTTCAAGAATATGCAGATTATATAATCTGGTAACTGCATATTATAAGTATGTGCTTGGTTTTTAGTAATATCGGCTTGAACTGAATGGTTCCTGGCTTGAACTGAATGGGTTCCTGGCTTGAACTGAATGGGTTCCTGCTTGAACTGAATGGGTTCTGGCTGAACTGAATGGGTTCCGGCTGAACTGAATGGGTGACTGAATGGGTCTTGAAGGGGCCCATTCAGTTAACGGGCCCTGGATTTTCGATCCAGTACCAACAAATCTCATCATCTTTTCACCTCATCTGTTAACCTCAACACTTCTTGCAACTTGTCTGGGAAAAACGGAAGTCTTAGGCTGAAATTTAATTGAAACGCTTCGAATTCGCGCCCGATTTCCCCGCGAATACGATCGGTTTACGCTCTACCCTGCGAACGCTCTCGAAAAACCGTATTTAACTTCTCCAACCACGCTAATTCGTGCTTAAGGGCGTGTCATTCGAGCATTCTCAAGAATACTACGCCTGCCTCCTTTTACGTGAAGTTGACCAATGAAATAATTACTGGAAATATAGAGATGGCCCAATCAAGTTCCTTTAAAGATTCATCAAAAGCATTTACCTTCTTTTTAATGAATCGTTAAAAAAAAACAAATCTTTTTTTGGCCAAGCGAGTTGGAACGATTCTTTATCCGAACGATACTTGGTAATAAATTTCTTATCAGACAAATCTATTAGGATCCCCTCACAGCTTAATAAGTTTCCGGTCGGGGTTTCCTTTTTTCTTGTAAAAAAATATGGGGTATTTGACATTTTTCACCGATATTGAGAGCCAAAACAGTAAACAAACAGTTCGCACGCGATCGCTCGAATGACCTGAGACCAATCGTGGCGTGACGCCATTCGCGCGCTAAGGATTTGTTTCAGTTCAATTAGGAAGAAGCAAAATCTTCGAATCTCCACCCATTTGCAGGCGAATCATTTGCGTTGCGTTTCAGTTAAATTTTGGCCTTACTTTGATGTTTTTCTAACCAACTTTTAAACGAAACGTGCAACTACCTATACACCCCCTATTTATGATGCCAAAACCAGCCAAAGTAGAAGTTAAAGGGTTAAAAGACAGCATTCCCTCACTGGTGCATTCCTGAGTGGGAATGAACGGAAAGATGCTTTACGACGTTCTTATTACTTCCTGGATGAAGGCGTTGGTTGGTTGGTTGGTTGGTTGGTAGACATATATATTCAGGTTTGTGTGCTTGGTCAGCGACCCGCTTATAAACCTTCGTCAAGTAAGACAGACACAACAGACAACACACACACATAAGTGGATCCATCTAATTTTTAGAGACAGAGGCCAACTAGAGGATCCCCAGAATTGGCTTGTCACCCCCAGACTTTACGACGTTCTTATTACTTCCTGGATGAAGGCGTTGGTGTAGGTCAGCCTGCTCTTGTCGATTGGTTGGTTTGTTTTGGTGGCTTATTGCTTCGCTTGATGTGTGCTCTTACCAGACATCCTCCGTAGCAGTTTTTAAGTATGCATCTTACTTATATTGACTCTACACAGACAATACACGCCTCGCAATTCAGAACTCTGGTCAAGGGACGAGGTCGACACTTGAGCGGGTACTCAACGAAACTTCGAGCTACGTCGTACGCTAACGCCATCGTTCAGACTTTCGACTCCATAGACATAACGAGCACGTATATCGCAGTGTATTGGGACACCCCAGTGATTATTTAGAGGGATTTTCCTCAAGCACGTATTCGTCTACAGTGTGGCTAATACAGGGACAGAACCAAGAACCTCTCGGTGAGGATAGGCTCGTCGGTTATCGATCTCGGCCACTGGAGGGCCGTTAAATCTAGATAGTTGGTATATCTGATTCACTCACTGGTGCATTCCTGACTGGGCATGAAAGGAAAGAAGCTGGACGACGTTCTTGTTACTTCCTGGATGAAGGCATTGGTGTAGGTCAGCCTGCTCTTGTCCTCGATGGTGGGCTGCCTGTCATGCCCCACCACCTCCACCAGTTCCCTGTAGACCTTATCCTGTTCTTCGGGATGCATGAGGACAGCGTTGATGACGAAAGCTATGAACAAGGCCACCGACACGGAACCATCGCCTATCAGCTGGAGGAGAGTGGACACCAAAGCATCGTCTGAAAGAGAACAGTCAGGTTGAAATACCATCGCACAAGAGCTAACAAACAAAATCATTGCTGCTCAAGGTCTTGCATCTTACAATCAAGCCCTGATCTTTCATAAGGTCCGTTAGGCCCGGCCCGGGCCCCTAAATTTCAGCTTCTTTTAAATAAATGTTGTGGACCCTTAAAATGTTAGTTAATTTTGTGATTTTTTTAGAAACCACTTTATTTAGCATGAATTTGACTTAGACTTTGACTCAACATGATTGATCAGATCAATGTAAGAAGGAAGATAATAGAAAAAACTTAATACGTTAGCCAACTATCACTAAAATTAAGGGCCATCATACCCATAAATTTTCGTAAGGGAGCTCCAAAATCTTATTGTGCATATAGTCTGTGTTTCCCAGATCAGTCCTTGCTTACAGTGGATACCGGCCCATGTATATACAGAACGTGGCCCAAAAGTGAGGCTAGTTAATGCCGCCCCAAATGTACCATTGGTAAGAACTTTGTGTTATTTAGAACAGGTATTTGACTTGTCTTGTTTAGTTTTGTTGGTTGGCTAAAATTAAGCCTTACTACAGCGTATTGTATCCAAAGAGTGGCGATTTGTGGACTTTGTTTGGTTTAGTTTCGAGAAGGCTTCGGTTTATTTGTTTGATGCTCTAGAAATATGCAAATAATGTCACCTGAGCGGGTACCCATCGGAACTTCGAGCGACATCGTACGCTAACGCCGTTGGGACTTTCGACTCCACAGATTTAACGAGCACGTATATCGCAGTGTACTCGGGCACCCCGTTATTTTTAGAGGATTTTTTTACACTAGCACGATTACGTCGATAGTATGGCTAGGATAAGGACAGAACCAAGAACCTCCTCGGTGAGAGGTTCGTCGCTTACACCTCTCGGCCACCGGAGGGCCGTAAACCTACTTTTGGCCACCCTGTATATTTTTGTTAATACGAGGGCTGTTTTTTTTTTCAACCTCCGATGGGCTGTAACAAAAAGACGGGTCAAAATACAAAAAAGACCTTTTTACCAAAAGTAATGTACCTACAATACTGCTTATTTCTCCACATAATCATCTTGGCGATTAAGGCATTTGTTATACCTGTAAACAAGCTTTGAAATACTCTCTTCATAAAATGTAGCCGCCAATGACTGGGAGGGAGTTGTGATGGTTTCGTTTTAAAAAAAGTAAATTTGGAAGCTTTACGTCAATTTTTTTCTGTCCTCCAAGCCACTGCTAGTCCATAATTCACTTATGGTGAACCTTTGAGTTTCCCTAAACACTCGGTCAACTCGCTGAACAATACCGTCTGTAGCGACATACTTGCTCCTTGGTCCCCTTCCTCATGAATATCAGTATTGTTCAGCGAGTTGACCAAGTGTTCGAAGGTTTACCATAAGTGAATTATTGATAAGCATAGTGGCTTGGATTGTAGCGCTTCCAAGTTGACGTGGAGCTCAAAGAAACCGTCACAACTCCCTTCAAATCATTGGCGGCTACATTTTATGAAGAGGGTATTTCAAAGCTTGTTTACAGATATGAAAAATGCTTTAATCGTCAAGGTGATTATATGGAGAAATAAGCAGTATTGTACTTTACTTTTGGTAAAAAAAAATCTTTTTTGTATCTCGACCCGTCTTTTTGTTACAGCCCATCGGAGGTTGAAAAAAAACAGCCCTCGTAGAAGACCGATGAGCTCGCAAAAAGTGCATTCAGTGCAAAAGTTTTCCTCAGCCATTCAACTGCCCAACCCTCGTCGACGACAATGCAGTTGCCAGCCGAAGACAAATCGTCCAACAAGTTATTACAAACTCTATTCCGGAATTGAAATGTGACAGAGCCATGCCGACTATTATAACCAGACTTAGTACAAATCACTTAGCCCGGGAGCAGGCGCGGGTTATTGACGACACATTTTGATAGTGATTATTTTTTTAGGGGTATCTGTGCCGTAGATAAATTTAGGACATAAGTTGATCAAGTGGCTTTCTGACCAATTCTAAACGTTTGGAAAGTAACGTAAGAATATTAGATCTAAAAAAATCCTTGTGGTTATAAAATACCCACTGGGCTTTTTGCCGGGTTAAAGAGGATGAAGATTTCTGTGCACGGGCAGTGAAGTTAAACCAACATTTGTCCTCATTGCACAGAAAGCATCCGACTGTCTCCCCAACACATTTTCAGCTGCCCAGCAAACCAGTCCAAACTATTCAACTTCGGCATTAAAGACCCAGTTAACTTACTTAATACAGATACACTGTTAAAAATTATGCACTATGTTTCACCAAAAATATGGTTCCTAGTGGCTGCAACGGCTGTGTGGTGAAACGTTAAACCATATTTTTGGTATTCGGTTGAACCATTTCTCAAGTTTTTGTTTCCAAATCCAGAAAAATGGTTCAACCATACACCGAAAAAAAAGGTGAAACATTTCACCACACAGCCGTTGCAGCTACTAGGAATCAATATCATGATGAAACCAAGCACAAAATTTTTAACAGTGTAGAGTTGTCGAGGTTGACACAGTGCGAGTTCCAAATCCACAGAATTTAGTAAAAAATACAAATGGACAACTGGAACGCCTACGGTGACGTCACAGCTAAGTCAAACATTGTCTTCTACCCTACAAGCAAACTATGCTCCGTTCTGTTAGAATTGTCCATTGAATACATCTCGACATATGAAGAGTACAGGGGAAAAACAACTTCATTCTATAGGAAACTTCTCGTATTCTAGTGTGCTTGGAGGACATTGGCGACAGGAAACCGATTTCTTTCTCGGTTCTTCTTTCGCGATACAAATGTGTGACTCGTGTCCACTGATCTCTGGCGTGAATCAAGGTTGCCGTGAGAGAGAAAAACAAAGTGGGAAACCGGTTTCCTCACACCAGTATAGGCGATAACTCGCTATTGTTGCCAAAGAGGCCTGATGCAGACTTTTTCCTATGCAATGAAGTTGTTTTCCCCCTGTACTCTAAATAAGTTCATATTTGAAGTAAGACATCCACTATTTTACACATTACCTGTAAAATATTTAGCTGAAGGATCCCCTTTACATCTGCGATTATTTTCTTCTTTGAGGTAATCATCAATGATATCCCTAGGGTTTTCAGTGTCGAACGTTCTTCGATGTCTATCAATTATTTTATAAAACATGGATCGCGCTTTTTTGAGGCTAGCTTTAGATGCCTTGTATCCTGGCACAAAAGGAAAAATAAGGTACCTGAAAATAGGCGAAAAATAGCTATGTACTGCTTGAAATGACATTAATTTGATTCGGAATTACTTTTACACCACTTTAACTCATATAAATAAATGGCATTTTTAAAGTATTATTGAAGAAGTTTCAGTTGTATAAATTAACTTTTTAATATCAATTAAACTGTATTTATCATTATTACAATATTTTTTAAAAAATAATTTAAATTCTAAAAATAATTGTAATTTAAACAATTTTAATAAAAAAACTACTGTAATTAAAATTAATTTTAATAAAAAAGTTGAGGTATCCTCCAGAATTTTTTTAATTGCGCTCCAGATGCTCTTTGTGTTGAATTTTTAAAATCCCATAGAGCCTATGGAGATAATTATAGGTTAGGTTCGACACATGGACATATTTATTCACGCCGGCCTATTTCTTATGGAGGTATAAACTTCTCATGCTAATCAAGATGGTTTTTTTTAAATTTAAATAAGATATTGGGATAATCAATGACCATTTATTTAAAATTTAAATATGTTTATTAACTACCTTATTTAAAAAGTTAATGTTTGAAGCTTAATCAATATATACTGAATGACGAATGCACATATTAGTTGAGGAATTTTATTGGCGATTTTTATTAGTACCAATTACTTTCTCCATTAAACTTTCTTGACCTCCCTGTCAAATTTTTCTGGATACGTCCCTGTACATACCTCGCCATTTTCCCCGTTGGCAGAAAGTTTGGCGCGCTCATGCACGCCATGACAGTGTTGAAATACTCGTTGAATTCTTGGACATCTTCATCAGTGACTTCACCACTGTCCCCGAAGAGGGCGTGCCGAATCGCGGTGGTGCACTTGGACGAAACGACATCGACTATGTTGACGAGCTCGTCGCTCTTCTTGTCTCTCAGCTCGTCCATGGTGGACTTGATGGACGCGTAGAGCGATGTCCCGGACAGACTTTCTTGCAGGACCGCGTGGGATCGCTCCTTGAGGGCGCCAACAAAGAACTTGCGGTTGGTCTTCCACTCTTCGTTGTTCTGAAAAATGACGCCTGAAAGCAGTAAACACATACATATAGAACTTCAATTATCCGAAGTGCTAAGTGTGTGCCAGAAAAATACTGAAAAATTTACAGAGATAATCTGTTTATTTTATACGATTAGTTTGTTGTTTTAACGCAAAAACTGTTTTTTTAAACAGACAAATTGTGAAGAAAAAACGAAACTTTATTATCTCCGGTTAACTCAATGATACTTATAACAGCACTACTGAGGATTAATAAACCGCCTAACCCGGGTTAAAAGCACGGACCTTTAGATCACCAGCGCTCTCTCTCAACTGAGCTGTTAAGGGACACGGACTTTCCACAAACAGTTGAAATGCTTGTTTGGAGAGTGGTATCTACGCAGATATCGTCAGTCAAATGACAAAACCACGAATGTGCAGATTCTAGGGATTTGCGGTTTCCACTTCTGTTCAATCGGTTCTTTTTTCATTTGTGTTTTTGCACATTTGTGGTTTTGTCATTTTACCGATGATATCTATTATCTAAGCATTCAAAGCAGTTAAAAACAGAAAAAAAATCTTGTTTCTTAAAACAACATATTTTTACAGAAAAAAAAACTAAAAGAAAATATCAGTATTTTTCTGTACCCATATTTTTCCCCTGAAAACGTAACAGATTTTTTTTGGCAGTGTATTTGTACCTACCCCCACCAAATATATCAAGCATAAGGTTGAAATCTTCGGTCCTTTTCCCAAAGCTGTCGGACTTGCCGATGTGTGCCTCTCTCACAGCCTTCCCTGTCCCCAGGTGAATGTACAGCTTTCCGGTACACGTGAAGCTGAACACGTCCCCGTACTTCTTCTGGAGTTTTTCGAACTGCAAGTGGCATTTCTTGTGGTCGATGAAGGGCCAGTACCCAAGGAAGGGAACTCCTGTGGGTCCAGGGGGCAGGCCCCTGTTTTTAGAGATGTAGTACGCCACTGAGGCTATAGCTGTTGTTATTGCTAGGACTAGAGTTGTGGAGGAGACTATGTTATCGTACACCCAATCCAGATGCATTTTAAATATATAGTTTTAACCTGAAAAAGAAAAGAAATATATCATGATTTATCCCATTACTTCTACTACTACTACTATTACATATATATTCCGGCTTGTGTGCTTGATCAGAGACCCGCTTATGAAGCCTTCGTCAAGTAAGACAGACACAGAAAGATTTTTTACTGTCACAGAGAAAGGAATATACACCCAGGGCGAAGGCGGGAATCGAACCTGCACCCGTTACAGCGCGCAGACTGCTAGCGTAATGGTCCAAACCACTCGGCCATCCGGGCCCCATTATCCCATTAAAGACGATTGGCAAGACAATTTGTCTTGTGAGCTTTCTGCTGAAGTCTAACTAAATGAACCAAAAGACGAATGAAGACCATTGTCATGAACAATTTATGTAAGACAAATTAAGTTAAATATATATATATATTTTTTTAAAGTTAATAATGTTTTATACGGCAATGATGGTGTGAATGGTATTCACAAAGTAGACGTTATAGGTTAAAGAATAGATTTGTCTCGATTTAGGGTTAAGTTGAATTATCGTCTCACTAGAGCTGCGTCTATTTGGGACGTGCCCCTTAATTTAGAACCACAGTGACGAGCCGACACCTGAGTGGGCACCCAACGCTACTTTGAAAGGCGCAACCAACATCGGGAATTTAAAGCATATTTAACGTGCACTCCCTTGTTCAGGGTATTATTCGTAGGATGTTTTGACTGCACATGCCGTTTATCGGTCAGTAGTTGTTTCGACAATGCCTGGGCCCCAACATGGGACCTTTCGCATGCCAGGTAAGCGCCTTATACTCACTGGGCCCACCAGCCTTCAGATTTGCCTAGAAGAACGAAGATCAACTTTTCTGAAGGCTCTGTGCCGTACTTTGCCACTACATCGTTTAATATTATCACTACTTGATTGAAAATCGTAAGTACGATTTTCGTTTTCACCGTATGTGGGAACAGTGGTGAGGATATATCATCGCTTATAATGACACGCAAAAAATTTGTGTGATCCTTGAAAGTTTTTTTTCTCTAACGGGGCTGCTTTATTGGCGGTTAAGCCTTTGCAGACTCGGCATATTTCGCAGAACTGTAAGCCATTTTTTTTGGCATTATCTAGGCGACTCTCGCTACCCATTTTGACTCTCAGATTACTATGAATCTGAGCTCTTTGTGGATGTTAAAGCATACCGAGATTTAACTTTGCCGAGAGAACCCAAGCCAAATGGGTACTCAAGGGATTTTTTACTTACCACATAGTCATATGGCATGCGTGCCCACGGTTTTCCCATCCAGAAAATCTGCTGACTCAGCCGGTCCTCGAGTCCGCAAACTTGGGCTTATGAGGCGGACACGTCATACCTCTCAGCCACTGAGCCGCTATCCTTGAAAGTGTGATGATGAAGTGACACGCAACTCACGCGCAGTGGATGGATCCGCGAGGAATGAAATGAATGAATCCATTATGTAGTTTATTTTTGTTCCTCGGACTTCCTGCTACGTTGAAAGGGTTAAGAAACAAGGTGTCTGTAACACTACACGATATTAAATTACAACTCAATTGATTTAAAGGTAATTATACCCTATAAGGTAATTTCAATAACTTTAAAACCTAAAAAGTAATATGGCAGCCAACCATTTACGTCATACGTGATTTCCTCGGAAAACTTATTATGGCATCCTACAGGTACTAAAAACTCGATTACCAAATGTGAAGTCCGCAGCTCTTTTAGTTCGAGCTGTAGAGTGGTTTCAGACAGACAGACAGACGGACCAATGATCAAAAACCACTTTTTCGGATTCAGATCCCCCCAAAACGCGTAGAAAATACAAAATCTCCATTGCGGATTGACAGACCCATCGCAATGCCTACTTTCATTACCTTATATTTCACATTAGATAATTGAAAAAGTAATAATTTTTTCCCTATTATATCGCTTCACATTTCTTTCCTCTGGATCCGCGTTACCATTAAAAAAAATCATTTGTCGGTGAATTGAATTTTTTTTTTATGGTGACCTATGTATGTGTTCCATTTCTACCAAAAAAGCGCACAAACTTGAAATTAGTTATGCATGGTACGTTCATTTATGTATTTCAATTTTTGTATATTTAAATTTATCTGTTCATAATGGGTATGTTTCAAGTCGTGAGTGACAACAGTTCCACAGGAATGAAAATAAGTTCGGTTGGTAAATCAATGTTGTGGGCGGAGCTTACCGCGTCATACCACCAATCCCCGAAACCACTAATAGAATCCAGGATTGAAAGCCAGAATGATTTTACGGCACGAGAAACTATTCTAATATTTTTGTGTGGTAAAATATTAGAAAAGTTGGGCTAATTTTTTTTTTAAAAAAAGTAGGATTGGAAGGTTCCCTGTACTCTTATATAAAAAAAATCTTAAACGAAAAAAAATCATGTTATTTTTATTCTATTATCTCTAAGTTCAAATCATACAGATAGTAAAATCGCGCGCTCTCGCACGGATAAAATGTGTGATAGCGCGCGGTTTTACTGTCTCCTATGTTTTAAACTGCACAATAAAAATAACACTGACACAATTTTTCACTCCTTTCCAGTCAAAATGACCTTCAACGCGTCATGAATGTAAATAAAGATAACGAAAAGTGTGCTTACTTGAGATTTTTCAAATGCGTTTTAAGGAAACATTTCGCGTTGTGACAGGCTGAAGAGGAGTTTTCCGCGTTATTGTTTACGTTATGAAATTCATTTAATCCGGAGGTTTCCTGTGAATATCGTTAGATGTCGCCACCGACAGAGGGTTTTGTTTATTAAGGCCATCCCTTTTTAAAAAAGTTAAAGATTTTCCAAATTGAACTCAAATAAACCTTTACTTTAACCAAAAAAACAATTACAGAACATTTGTTTCACAAGGGTTCAAAAAAACTTATTGTGATTTATAAACATAATTATAATTATAAACAAAATAAGAATTATATTCAATAGAAAACCCAAAAAATAATAAATTAATACATAAATTCACAAAGAAAAATTTGGCATGCAATGCTAAATATCAAACAAAATGAAGGAAATAAAACCCCTGAATTTACTACTGGGTAAATACAGTATTTAAAAACTATTGATCAATTTATACCATTATAAAATCTAAAAACATGCCTAAATACTTAAATTCAAAATTCATTCCATTAAGGAATGATTGAATTATCAGTGGAAACAAATATACGACGTCATCAATTCATCGAAATGTTTTATAAACTGCGTGAGATTTATGAGCCTACTGGTCGTAATTGTTTAAACTTTATAAGAGTAATACGATATATGGGAAATATGCATCTGGTAGACGCGGGGTGAATCGTGGCCCCACTTTTTGCGAAAATGACCAACCGTCTTCTTACTTTTCATACCACTTAAGTCCATCCCCCCACTTTTTTGTTTTCTAGCTCCTTTTACACTTAAAACTTTTTTTATACCTATTTCTTTTTAATTGCTTCGTTGCTTGCTAGTCTTTATTTAAACAGGCTATAAATTCCAGTTAATTGTGCATCAGCTCTAAATCTCTTCTAAATTGGCACTAAATACATAATGAAGTTATGTTATAAATACTTCATATTTATTTTTATCTTATGGATCCAAGTAAAACAAGGATGCAGAATATACACTAAAATAGTGTAATATGACTCTTATCCGAACAAAATGATTAAATAACAATTTTTAAGGGGGGGGGGGGGTTGAAGTACATGCACCCACATTACAGGTGTCACCCCACTTCTTCCACTAATCGTTCAGTCCGTCTGTCACCCACTTTTATTGCCCAAACAACAAATGCTACAGGCAAGGCTGAAAAACAAAAAGATATACGGCCTTCAATTTTGGTACACGTATTACCCGTTCGTTAACACATGTATACACGTTGTAAGGTAATGTCACTAAGTTTAAAACCAGAAAAAAATTATATAGTTACACTTGCGCAATTTCTCGAAAACCTTCTTATGGCGTCCTACAAGTACTGGGAACTAGTGTACCAAGGGTAATATATCTTTTTGTTTTTTCGCAATGCCTTTGCCTTTAAATAAAACCAAAAAAGTTTTGAAAAGCAACTACCACTTGCGCATGCGTAATTTTCTCGTAAACCTTGTTTCGAGTACGTATACCAAGTTTGAATGCTTTATCTGTTTTCAGTTCGTACCTTTAAAACTTTACAACCAAAAAAATTCTA
The DNA here is from genome assembly GCA_019343175.1 of Oedothorax gibbosus. NCBI lineage: Eukaryota > Metazoa > Arthropoda > Arachnida > Araneae > Linyphiidae > Oedothorax > Oedothorax gibbosus. The sequence goes on from JAFNEN010000837.1 coordinate 123,835, forward strand.
AAAAACATCTACCAATTGCGCATGCGTAATTTTCTCGAAAACCTTATTTTGACGTCCAACTGGAACAGGCAATAGTGTGCCAAATTTAAAGGCCGTATCTCTTTTCGTTTTTTAGCAATGCTGTTAAAACCAAAAAAAAAAGTTACAACCTGCGCAATTTTCTCGAAACCTTATTTCTACGTCCGACAGGTACTGGGAACTCCTGTACCAAATGTGAAGTTCGTAACGTTTTTTGTTTTTCAGCAATACCTTTAAAACCAAAAAAGTTCTACGACAGCCTACCCCATGACAAAGGTTGGAAAATCCGTTTTTTACAATCAGCACCGCACCCTCCGAAACGTGTAAAAAAACGCAGTTTGCTAAAAAAGTGATTACAAAAAATAAAGGAAGACACCCCAACCACAGAGACACTACGTATCCAAATTTTTACCTTATGTATTACATAATACACAGTAACTACCCTCCGACCTAATCATCTACCCCTCCCCATCCCCACTCGACAACATTCAACAACTAAGAAAAGGAAAAATCTTCATTCTTTTCGCCTCTTAGGGAAAATAGGCGAACATGATTCTCCCTCTCTTATATCCGGAAAGGGAAAAACCAACGGCCGCTCTGCGGAACTCGAAAAAAGTCGCCAAGCGTGGTAGAAAGCTGCTGTAGGTTTGCCAACGGCCACTCTGCGGAACCGCAGCCAAGTCCGTATTTTGGCGACTTTTTTTCAAAAATAGGGTTGCCGAAAGTCGTCATCGGTGCGAAGTCATAGAATTCGAAACATCAGTCGAAGTCCGACAGGTTGCCAGAAAAAATTATGTATCGCCAAATCCGAAAAAATCGCGCCAAAGGGGGACCGTACAGTATATCTGATCCGATTTTATCATATAAATACATTTTTTATTATCACATGTGTTTTGTGTATGTCAGTTTGATCCATTTAACTTCTTAATTGAACCATAATGAGCAGTTTTCCTGAAAATGCTGGTTCATTTTTCTCCTGTGAATCTTTCACTAACTTGATGTGAAAATTCTTGATAATTGTGGTTAGAAATATAAAAACTTGAAGCATTGTGAAATTTTCAGCCACACAAGACCGCTTCCCTAAAAAATTAGAAAAAGTTTAAATCACTCATTCAAATAGGGTTTCTAACACTGCATTATTTTGGAGAAAAAAACCTGTGTAATTAACAAATAGTTTAAAATGTGTCTCCATAGCATTTGGATTGAATTCACATTTTGAAAAACTGATAGAATATTGAATGAGAAAATATGCAACTTACTAGTTTCCACTGTGTAATAGGTTTGAGTACATTTTTCTGGGAACCTTTATAATTTTTAAAACTGCATGTAAACGATTTCTATAAACTTTTCAAGGTTTTTAATCGGGAAAATTGAATTAAATTATACTTTTTTCCGGGATAATTTTCAAAAACTGCATGTAAAATGGTTTAAATTAACTTTTCAATGTTTTAAATTGGTTAAATTGAGTTAATTTATATAAAGAACAAATAAATAACATATTTTGCATTAATAGTCTGACAATCTCTGAAATTTTAAAATGCAATCCATACAAGAATATTAAAACAAAGGATACAGAAACAACTAACTACATCTTAAATCTAAAATCCTTTATACCAAACACGAATTTCAAAATAAGACTAAAATATTAAGAAAATTTATTTGTGACAAATTTTATAAAACATTTAATGCGGGAATTACAAAATAAAGATTAAAATAGATATTAGATATACAATACATATATACATTTATGTCAAGATATAACACCATGATGTATAGTCCGTCTCAAAAGTTTAGACAAACATTTTAAGTCAAAAAATTTCACTGTAAAGGTTTAGTTGAAAAAAATTGTGGTAGTAAGGATCAGGCAGGTATAAATAATTAAAAATATCATGAATCTCAAAGAAAATAACAAATAATAAATTTTATTTGAATAAATGGTGAAAAGTACCCAAAAAATCTGTCTCATAAATATAGAGAAAATCAATTTAATGCACGGTTAATGGCCTAATTTTGCATTTTTATTGCTAGAATAGTAGTCTGTTTTGATATAATAAACTAAAAAACATGATATCCAGTGAATGTAAAAGATTTAGTTACACTATAATGGTTCAATTTCATACCAAACAGCCAATATAGCATTTTCATTCTTTTACGGTGAAATATTACTGCTTCAAATATACAAGTTAACAAATCTAAATCCAAACCAAATGCCAACCATTCCATTACTTTAAAGTTTTGCCATGGATTCGTGGATTTAAAGACATGCATTGTCCCATTTCCTTGATGAAACGTGCAGTCTTTCCCATATAAAATCACAAAATAGCAACATATTGTTCTTTTTTGTACTTTAATACAATGCAGAGATAGTCTCCTCCTCACCCCACCCCCCCCTACCCCCCAAAAAACGTCCGTCAATCCAACATAACTTCACTCCACACCAAAGTTCTGTCTTGATACTGCAGTTTGCGTTTCTTGAGAAAAACCGTTTTTTTTTTAAACCAGTCAAAACTTAACCGGCCTTGTTAGTGTTATTTATATACGTTCGGTGTAACCAAATGTTAAATAATAAAGTTTTAAAGAAACGGGTTACTTCCAACAAAACTCTAGCATCAAGAATAAACGTTAGTAATGGTGTGGATTGGATTTATGTTAAAGAGACAGACTTTTTTGGCGTTAATGAAAAGGAGACTATTTCAGCATTCTAATTTTATCAATAAAGAATACTATTCAAGCAATAAAAATACGAAATCAGGCCATTAAACGTGCACTAAATTGATTTTCTCTATATTTATGAGACAGATTTTTTGGATACTTTTCATTATTAATTCAAATAAAATTTATTATTTGTTATTTTCTTTGAGATTCATGATATTTTTAATTATTTATACCTGCCCTATCCTTAATACCACAATTTTTCTTTGCAGTTAAATTTTGTGACTCAAAATGTCTTTGGTCTACACTTTTGAGACGGACTCTAACATGGTTATAGTATCATTAAAGGGACAGTGATATTTACGACATTATAAACGAGCAACGTTAAATACAAGGGTGAATCATAAGTATAGGAAATCATGTAAAATGTGCAATATTTACTTATATTATTAATAAAAGTTATAAAATGACATCTATTGAATAAATTTTAACCCTATGTGCTATTAGTAGCACATAGTTTAATCAAAAGAAATTTCGTAAATAGTGAAATTGAATTTTAAAAACTAATTCTTTAAGGTGAGGCCCAGTGGCTTAGTGGTAGTGCTTTGCATTGCCACGCCACAGGTCCGGGGATCGAATCCCGGATTGGGAGAGGTTGACCCGTCCTTTCATCCCTTGAGTGGGTCGATAAAATGGGTACCAAGCATGCTTGGGAACTAAACACCGGGGGTTCCGCGTGAGGCGGACCACCTTATCGGAACATATGCCAGCCCCCCAGAGCCCTAGGTCACGAAAGCTGAAATGGGTACGGCAGGCCTTGGCCTGGTAGTGGGCTGTTACGCCGAGGAGTTTAGTTTTTTAAAATTCTTTAAGAAGACATTTTGGATTTTATATAATGCGTATTTCTAGTATTACAACCAAGTAAAGTTAGCTAATTAAAAATATCCTTATAAGCAAGATATTATAACATGTTCTATGGGCAATTCAAGAGACATTTCTGGCATTATAAACAAGATATCGTTGTAAACAATGTCGATGTAACAAAGTTTGACTGTGCATGATTTAATTTCACCAACTTACCAACACCGAAAGTAATAGGGAGTTCTGGTTTTCTTGAATTGTTCAGATCCAAGAACCGAGATGGATTGAATGTTTCTGGATCCTCGTAAATATCTGGATCATTGTGTGTTGACCAAGTATTTATCAAAGTTATTGTCCCAACCGGTATTCTGTAGCCTCGAATAGTTGTTTCTTCTGTAAACAGATAATTCTAATATAATTAGAAGTTGGAAAAAATAAAGAACTATTCTTATTTTATCAAGGACATTACAATTTTATAAGTAAAAGGATAACTAATGTACGATTTAATAGAGTTATTAATCTAAAGAGCAAATACGTTATGTCTTATACTCCAACTTGATGAAATCTTATAATCAAAATAATTAAAGCAGATAAGATATAAAATGTGTCCAAGCAGCTACAGATGATCTGATGATTTCAAATAATATTTTTATCCCTCACTGATATTTCATATAATCATTAATCAACAATAAAAGGCATGATTTTAAATTGGATTGCATTTAAAAAGTCTAGTAGGATGCTGTTATGGAAATGATATACAATGCTAATGTGCACATTCAGAAACAGGGAAAGCAAAATGACTTCCAAACATAAAATACCAACCACATTTTTGTTTGAATAGATGTTAACAATGAAACAGATTTAACATACATTACCAAGACAACCATAAAATTTATCGTTTCGATATATTTTATCATGATGGTAATGAAAATAATTCATCAAATCATGTTAATGACCAATTTTTTTAAATACCTGTAGAATTCTTCAAGCAAAAGCAATTTTTTAACACTGTTTTTATAATGAATAGCCTGTATTTATAATTCATTGAAGGCTATCAACAAGAAATCTTGCCATACTAAAAATAAGAACCTTTTCATTGTAGAAGTTGGTTATTAATGCGATTCTCAAATGTGTGTTAAGACAACATCTAAGAAACCTAGCAGCATGCTGTTATGTAAAAGATATACAAGTCTAATTAATGATTTCGATTAACGATGAATTGATGAGATGGAATTAATGATCACTTATGTTTACACTCAGTCAAAGTAAAAAGACTTTGTTCAAACTACGTTTGTATCCCTCAGAGGGTTAATGTGATAAGGGGGAGTTCTTACTTACTTTTAAGTGGAAGTTGAATTGAATTTTTGTTGAACATGAGGTTATCGGTGACGGTTGTCATAATTTAGAACTACACTTAAGTGTCTAGCCAATACCTGTGCAGGCACCCAATGCAACTTTTAAGGGCAGCACCAGGAACATGTTTCATGCCTCTAGGCAGGATATTATTCATCAGACTTTTTGGCTGTACAGACCGTTTATAGGTTGGGAGTTATTTTGTAATGCCCAGGCCCAAAAATTTAGAAGTAGAAAAAATAAAAGCCTTTTTTCAAATTTTACTAAGGACATTATACATTTTTAAGTAAAGGGTAACTAACGTTACATTGAACAACCTATAAATTACAATTATTTTACATCTTATGCTTCAACTTAAGCCAAAATGAAAGCACATAATCAGTAAAATGTGTGAATACAGATGATCTGATGACTCCCAAAAATATTTCTAGCCATGTATGATTTTATCACACAATCTACACTATACGTTGTTTTTAAATGAGTGGTCTATATTTAACTCATTCAAGGGTATTGGCAAGAAAAACGGCCACACTTAAAATAAGAAAAATGAAGAACATGGTACTGATCAATTCATTTAAGACAAATTAATTCACATTCAAAACAATTTTAAAAACATAAATTACGTTTTTGTGCCAAGAGTTAGTTATTAATGCAATTCTCAAATGGGTCTTTAACACTTTGAGTAAAAAGCAAATCGGTTGATGCATAAACTTTTTTCACTGCATGAGATTAAAATTCAAATTTTTAACTGAATATTAAATTTCTAATTTTCAAAAATTATATTTCTGTAACAAATGATTATAAATGACTCCTCCATACTTCACATTTTTAAATTTATTAAAACTATTTAATTTTAAATTTTTAAATTTATTAAAATTAAGGGACAAATCAAATGATTTATTGAGGTAAACTCACTGCAACACTGCAGACTTGGGAAAAAAGGAAAGAACACAGACGTCCTCATTGCTTCAAGAAGAAACGCATTGGTGTAGGGTAACCTGTTCCTGTCACCAAGAGTTGGTTGTCGTTCCTCACCAAGAACTTCCACCAGTTCCATGTGTATCTTGTCCTGTTCTTCTGGGTGTTCCAAAAGAATTTTGAAAAATAGGGCAATGAGGGCAGCGATGGAGAGAACTCCGTCTCCAATTAGCTGGATGAGGGTGGACATTAAAGCTTTATCTGAAAATCAAAGATTACAGATTTACATATCTAAATAAATGGGTGGTTAATCCAGTTGAGTTTGTGTTAACTAGGTTGGATTATACTGCCGCTGTGTTGTAATTGTAATGGTGGTATATAACACAATATACTGACATTGTCAATGAAGATTTTAGTAAGTGTAAGGATAAAGGGATTTTAGATAGATTGACCAAACATCCCATTTTGCCTACAGTATTCCTTGCATACAGTATGCCCCTCTTTTCTTTACAAACCCGAAAAACAGGAGAAATATCAATAAAATATAGATTTACCAACTTTTTTTTCTGAATACTCTTTGTTTAAAATGACCTTAAAGTACATATAAGTTTTTTATGTTTGATTACTATAGGAATAACGTTAACTATTTATTAGTTATTTCTCAGCTACTAGATGTTTATTATTAGTGATACTGTTTTCTGAATTTTGGGGAAGGAGTTAGTATTATTGGAACAGGCGTTAGAATGTTCCGATTTTTGGTTATGAAAATCTGTTAACATTAATTTTAAACTTTCAGAATACTTATCTAAAAACTGATTTCAATATATCTATTATATCTAATGTAATATAATTGTAAAAATTTTAAGCTCCGCACACAATTTAAAACACAAATTGCTTGTTGTCAACACAAAATTAAAAATGTGTAAAGCTCAATAGAAATAATAAATACATAACCCACAAGATTGTCTGATTAACTTCCATTGACTATTCTCAAAAATTATAAAATATCTTATTTACATACTTCAAACATTAAGAACCAATCAACATTACCAGTAAAGTATTGTGCAGAATGATTCCCTTGAAATTTTCTTTCTTTAATGTATTCATCAATAATATCTCGAATATGGTCTTCTTTGTATGTAGATTTATGATCTTCGATAATTTTATAAATGCATCTTTGAATCAACTTATGACTTTTCCTAAATTCTCGGTAGCCAGAAGTGAATGGCAAAATTAAGTATCTGAAAGAAAAAAAAGAGCACTGAGAAGTTTGCACATGAACTTTTGAAAGTATTTTTTTAAAAATAAAGCATGATAAATTTAAAATACATATTCTGCTTTGCAAAAATGCTTTCCTGCATCACTACTGCACCTGTCAGTAACAGTGGAAACTGCAAATACCATGTAAATTGTTGTCTCTGGAAAAGCTGTTAACTATTTTGTTGCAGCACTGCCTGTAGGACTTTGGACGCAAGTACATAATGTGTAAAAACTGACTATATACATGATCTTATAATTTTTACTTTCAATTACCTAATATGAAACATGAGGTAGTGCAAGTATTGTGACGGATTCCAAAATACGGAGATTTTGTGTTTTGTACTGATTCCAAATACGGAGATTTTGTGTTTTCTACAAGATTCTGCATTTTCTGAACATTGGTCTGCTTGAAACCACCTGTCAAACGTTATAATGGGGTTGCTTCACGGAGGATCTGGCAATAGCTCTGCGGTTTTGTTTTCATGTCTCTCAAATTACTTTTGTTGATATTCGAAATTGAGTTTTCTAAGAATAACTTATTTTAGTTGTTATTTTTTAAAATTACAACTTCTTGCTGTGCTGTTGGTTGTTTTAATCATTTATCAAGGAAAACTTGCATTGAAAGAAGTTGGAATTTTAAAAATTTAACAACTAAAATATTCTCTTCGAAAACTTACTCCCGAATACCAAAACAACAGTAATTCGAGAGACATGAAAACAAAACCGCAGAGCTATTGCCAGATCCTCCGTGAAACAACCCCATTAGGTTTTCAAGAAAATCGCACATGAGCAAAAGGTAGCTGTCAAATAACTTTTTAGGTTTTAAAGTTATTGCAAAAAAATCAGAACAGTTATAGCTACTTTGAATTTGGTACACTTGCTCCCAGTACCAGTTGGATATCATAATAAAGATTTGTGCATGCACTAATCGAGCATGCATAGTTGCCATAGAACTTTTTAGGATTTAAAATTAGGTTATCTATAATAATAAAAGAAAGAGTCTGTGGATCGTAAAAGACCTACTTATACTGCCCGCAGAAATTCGAAATTTTTAAGGTAAATTCCCTTTAATACCAACGTGTGCACCTGAGGCTTAGATTTTTCATATTTGTTCCATTTTTAGAGAAAATTCTAATTTTCTGAAAAAAATACACCACTTTCGCTAAAATCCTATCTTTTATTTCCCTTTCGTGTTGCCATTTGACAGAAGAAATTAAAATGAATATAAAAATTAATTAAAATTGAAATTGCTTTTATTTTCATGCCATTACCTTCAGAAACTAAGTTAATGATTTGAAAAATAATTGAACGTGCCAATGAGCTAAATGGGTTTTTTTTTTTAAACTCGGAATGGAGGTTGTGGCATGAAATAACATTGTTATACAATAATGGTTAATTTTGAATTTATCAGAAAAATTGCAATGGCAGTAAGTTCATATTGAGGAAGATTTTTGTGATATGAGGATGTGCATCTTATAGTAATGTATTTTTATTTTGGAATTTTAAAGCAATATAAGTAACAGGATTTTATTCTTTATAATGAACGGGAACAAATGCAAATATTATTATCCTATAGCAAATTAAATGACACATATACTTGGATCGATTTGATATTCTTTTAGTCCAAGCGAAGAACGGGTAATTATTTGCTAGTAGGGTATATAATTACCCTAAAATGCGTATATTTATTGAGTGTTAATTAAAAATCATGTGTTACACATCCTTAGTTGTTTTTAAAGGTTTCCAACTAAGACAAAGCTTTGTTTAATCTAGGACTCTATTCAAGACACTTAACATACAGGTATCAATTAAATTATTCACACTAATTAAAAAAATTAATAACAACCTTCACCTTGCAATGTTTCCAGTAAGCAACAAATTTGTTGCAGTCATGCACTCCATGGAAGTACCAAAATGTGCATTGATACTCTTTATTTGTTCTTCAGTGACCAATCCACTCTCTCCAAACAATGAGTCTCGAAGAATATAACTGCATTTGTCAATCAGGAGCTGAAGAATGTCAACAGGCACACCAATCTGCAATTTCAGCTCTGCTACTGCAGATTTAGCAGACTCCAATATTGAGTCTGCAACAGCATCATTGATGGTCAACACTCCCCGTTCTTTGAAGGATTGCAGAAAGAACTTTCGTAGAATCTTGTAACCTTCGCCGTTCTTGAAACCAACACCTGTAAAAGCCAAAAGAAATATTAAAGTTAATCTGCATAAGTTTAATTCATAATAAGATATTTATAACTATTTATTTATTAGAATTTCTGAAATCCTTACTTTCCAGCTATTCAACCAACCAACCATCCTTGCTTCAGAATTGGGGAAGGATCAATAAATAAATTTATTTAAATATAATTTTAAATAAATAATTTTTTCAAATATATATATATATATAAACCCTTTATTTTGATTCTAAGGCAATTTTTTTTTGAAATTTCTATATATAAATAGTAAGAAATATTTTGTTAACTAAATAACATTAATAAATATCTTATAAATTAATATATTAACACTGTAACTTATTGATATTTTGATTTAAAAGATAAAATATTATGCCAGTTTTCCATCAGTTCACAAATTTTTAAAAGGATAAACAGGACAAAGTTATATAAAAAAATTATTTTTTATTATGTTTTGAATTTGAAAAATACTCAAAATATTGGAACCTGGGGAGCCTTGGCCATGTTTTTATAATTTTATTTTTAAAAATTGAATTCTTACACTAAATTATTCATATGATAGCACATATTAAAGGAAATTTTATTGGCAACAAGGATATAAAAGTGTAATATAAACAATGTCTTTTTTCATTTCTAAATTTGTTGTTTTTTAAAACATAGACACCTGGGCCTTGGCCTATGGTAAGGGAGGCTTGGCCCATACAAGAATGCATAATTTTTAAGTGCACAATAATAAATGTTTCAAATTATTTTTGTAAGCATTAAATGTAAAATAAATTATATTGTAATTCGATACTCTGGAATCATTAAAAAAAATCCTGTTTACCCTGATTAATATTTAGAGTAATGCAGTTTCATACTATTATCTGTATTAAAAATTCTAAAATTGTCCATATTAATTAATTTTTTATATTTATGTTATATATAATTTATTTAGTTTGTACACACATTAAAATTCACATTATAAAACTACCTTAGTCTGAATTTTTAAATAATAAAATATTTAACAGCACAGACTGGGAAAAATCAATGCACACTTTCAAAGCCACTCGTTCAATGCCCCTCCTTCCCTCCCCCAAAGAAAAAAAATCCGACAATATTCTTACATAAATCTGGAGTATTATAATTGAATTAATAATTTAGTTTTTACAGAAAAAATTTGATTTTTGGTCGTACTGACAAGTTAGTTGTGGTTGAGATTTGGTTTTATTCTAAACAAGTACAAATAGTATTGATAATCAATCTATTACCTTCATAAAGTTATTGTAATACGTTATTATAAACTGTGTATTTCATAAAAAAATATTTATAGATTTTCAACTAGTCAACTTAGGGGGCCTTGGTCCAGTGGCCAACCCTCCCTTACATAGTGTGGGCCAAGCCTCCCCACCTAACCATTTTGTAAAAATGCACATTGAAATGTGGCGCATTGCTACTTGCAGATACGCCCTTTAAGCGCTTAACAGTTTACTATTGGCAACAAGATTATATACAACTTATTTTCAATATAACACTCAGTCTACATGTTTATTTTACAACTTATGTTAGTTGTTTCCTAATATTACCTAGATCAATACTAAAGCGTCTTCTTGAAACGCAACTTAGACAGAATTGCATGAATGGGGGTTAACGGACCTCGCCAATAATAATGCTTATCAAATTATTACGTTTCTAAAATAATACTATTAATTAATTCAATTCCTGAAAAAATCTTACAATTATGTCGAAAATTTTACTTTTTGGGAAGAGAAACTTCCTTTTTTTATTTTCTCCTCACTGCTAAGAAGTAGCTCAATGAAACTAAGGTGGTTGTCTACTGACAACAGTAGCTTTGAGTACCATCTATTGAGAAAATGCTAAAATATTTTTAAATACTAAAATTTAAAAGTGGGCCAAGCCTCCCTTATAGCCAAGGGTCTCCAGGTTCCCCTACTTTGTTTAATAAGCCATAAATAAACTTCAAACTTAACAATATTTCAAACTGAACAATAAAGATATTAATTTATATTATGAAAAATTATGTTTTAAATACATATTGGAAAATGAAATACTGTTTTAAAAGTTCATTTTATTATACTTCAAATTAAAATTTCCAACTCACCATCTGCAAAAATAGCAGTTAACAAGTTGTAATCTTCAAACCTTCCCACAAAACAGTCCGATTTAGTTATGTGAGCTTCACGTAGGACTTTAAAACTACCCAAAGAAATGTTCAAATGTGCAGTTGAAGTGAAACTATAGAAATCTCCATACTTCTTCCGGAGTCCTTTTAACTGTGAGTAGCAGTTCTTATCGCTTAGGAAAGGCCAGTAACCAAAATATGGTAGTCCTAGAGGACCAGGTGGTAAAGTTCGGTAGTAGTTGAAGTAGTAAATCAATATAAAAACCAGTGTTGTTATGGCAATAGCCTGGGAAGTTGGTGATATGTGGCACAAAGCACCAGAAATCCAATGATGCAGCATTGCACTTGTAGGGTTTTCTCGTACTTTTTTGCTCTGTAAAAGTATAAATTTTTGATAAGATGAAATATATACAAAACAAAATCGCAATTGGAATATATTTTAACGCTCTCCGGTCCCCATTTGGCGATAAGTTGCCAACCAACTTGGCAAGATTACCACCTCAATAATTAAATAGGTTAAATAACCCTACGTAAAAGCCAAGAATGGAGCCCTTATACCAAATCTATAAAAAGAAATTAAATGTACACGTAATGGGACTGATGCAAAGTATTACAGTTAAAATGCTTCTCGGATTTTTGACTAAATTAAATTAACGCCTTTAGTTGCAGTAAGAATGACAGAACACGAACAAACTTTCATCGCTACATGCATGCTGCAAACCAGAAAATAAAAACAAAGTATTTTTCTGTTCAAAACCTGACTTCTTACTTACTCAGTTAGTTTTAACGAAGCTAATAAGCATTCCGTAACTTATACATATGTAAGCGCTCGTAATGTTACTTTCATCTAAATACTTTTATTATAGGAAATTCAAGAAATATTGTGACATTTTAAGACATTAAAAAGAGTATTATTTTTAGAGTAAGTACAAAAAATTGTAATTAGCTTGTTTCAGATGACGTTTTCAGCTTTCACTCCATTTCCTACGATAGGTTCTCTGTTCCACGTACCATTGATTTACCAATCAAGGCCAGAGAAGGAATTAAATTTCATTTTGCGTTTCTGTTGCCACTTAATAGTGAACGCTTGGTTTTCAGTGGCGCCGGACCGGTATGGCAGTTGCCATACCAGATTTTGCAGTGGGCCGGAATTGGTATGGCAGCTCCAATACCAAATTTTGTACAGATTATATTTTATGCGTAATTTTTTCATTCAACTGGATAATTTTAGTGTGACCAGACCTCCCGATTTTGGCGGGACAATCCCGCTTTTTGTCTCACTGACTCACTGTCTCGAAGACAAAATGTTATGTTTTGATGTTATTACCCCGCTAAGTACTGAAAAACAGAATTTATAAATAAAATACTTAATACTTAAAGAAATTCTAACGGTATTTCATGCTTATCTTCTATTAAAATATTTTTCTGTAGACTAGACATCATTTATAAGTATAATAATACACACCTAACAAAGTAACAAATTTGAAAAAGTTCTGTATTATTATTATATTTTATTACTCGATATAATGTTAACTATTTATTAATTATTTTCAGTCAGTTGTTTAGTATAAGAAAAAATTTGGTTGTTTATATTTGTTGAAATTTGAGGAAGGATGGGTTAATAAAACCCCCCTCTGGCCTCTGGTTTTATATTTTTAGGGAGGGGGGGGGGGGGGTTTTTTTAGTGTCTTTAGTAGGCGCGTATCCGGGGGGGGGGGGGGGGGGGGTGTTAGGGGTTAGGTGACCCCCTGTCGTATCTGATAAAATTTTATTTTTAAACCCGTCCTATATTTAAAAATCCTAAGCGTGGCTCGCAACCACGGAAGAGACAAAAAAAAAACCAACCGTATAACAGTCACATTTTACTTTGTTTACAATTCAAAAATGCCAAAGTGAAAGGAAGTTTGGGAAAAACCACTTTGCATTTAGTAAACGTGACTCCCCGAGCGCCCGAATCCCGAGGTCCCGAATTTCATAATCCTAGTCTACCTATTCAAATGAGTTGACAGGTGTGAAAAATGGATGCACTGACCAACCCCTTCAATATCGCGTTGGTTGCCCAGATTTGGCGACTACTCCCACTTGGTGATTAACACAATTAACACAAGCTTTTTCGTACCAAAGTTTTATAAGTATACGAGGGGTCAACCCGTTCGTTTATTGAGACACCAAGGGAGGGGGGAGGGCAGAATAGATATGGGTGATACTTCGAAGTGCCTTCCTGGAAAAGGTGTGTCTGAATTTATATATCATAGGTCTCTTCGCACACTATCAACTTTGTGTGCATACTAACTGGCAAGGATTTCATCACTGAAAAATCTTTTGCTTCCTTTCAATAATACAGGGTGTTCCAAAGAGATACTAGATTTCAAAAAATAATAACTCAAAAGAGATAAAGATTTTTAAAAAATTTCCTGCAGGATATCGTGTGATGGTAAAAAAATGCCACTGATTTTTTGTTAAAAAAAGATATTACAAAATTAAAATTTTCCTTTTAAAAATTATATTTCTTTTAATTAATTATAATTATTATATTTGGTGTTTAAATAAAATATTTTCGGTTATAATAATGAAATTTTCGAGTAAAAATAGGGGAGAATGGGGCTAATTGCGCAGGGCTAATGGTACAAGGGGCTTAAAGCGGAAAAAATATACTTTTTTACAAATATTGCTACACTAAATCATTTCTACAGTTAGGATTCACATTTTAACAACCAAACATCAGCCATTAAAAGCATGCCGTTGAAGTGGAGAGAAGATTGTTGTTTTGGAGAATCCAGATTATATAACAAATTTCTATGAAATTAAACTATAAGTTTTAGGTAGAAAACATATCATAGATTAGGATATTATATGTCAAAATACTGTGGTGAAATACACTTGCTTCTGTGTGGCTCATTTATAAAAAAAAAAAACACTGTGGGGTCTAATGGACACGAAATAAACATAGCTTTGTATGCTTCTCTTGAAGAAGTTATGTAATCTCTAATATATTATTCAGTAAAGTTGCCAAAAAACTTTTTAAAATTTAATTTCAAACTTTTTGAACTTTTTTCATCGTATAATAAGTGAAAGTTAAAGTAGCTTAATTGGGGTGACATTTTTCCACCTGCAATTTCATTACTTACATCTGAAACTGATCTTGTGAAGAATAATAATTAGTTTGTTGGTAAAATTTGCTAGAAAGCAAACTATTTTTTATTCGTTGGATTGTTTTCTGAAATAAAAAGCGATGATCCCCGGGTAAGCTATTTGAAGATAAAGACGGTCTTTTTAAATTCACGTATCACGTACCCTGAAAAAGAGGACAAGTTTGGGATAAATTTGAGAAGATTTAGTTACAAAACTATCCTTTCCAGTGATTCAACAAAAATCATGTTACCATCTTCGATATTGAGTTTTAACTTTGATATTTCACTTTTCACTGAGAAATAATTGTTTAAAAAATAAAATTTCATAATTTTAAAAACAATTATGTAAATAGTGTTTACTTTAAAAATTTATTTTCTGGTCATGTTCTGATTCCTTTTCCTTTTTAAATTTTTTTTAATAAAGGCAACATTTATAGCATGTCCCGTTAGCCCTGCATCCTGTCCCATTAGACCCCACATATGGGGGATAATAGGACATTTACATGTTCGTTTAAAATGCTCAGGTACTAAAATATGGTAATGTTTTAACGACAGTCGAATGACTATTTAAGTAAACGAATGTTCAGTTTATCAGCTCGCAAAAAAATAAATTAAAATTCTCGTATTTTTGCTGAAGTATAGAGGTTAATAAAAATTTGTCCAAATATAGCCCCCACTCTCCCCTATATTTTAACACACCCGCCTTTTACAAGTCTATAGCTACGCTTATGTTGTAACTTAAGCCTTTTTGCACCATTTAACGACAAAATATACAAGTTGAAAGAATAGTTATTTATGCAACAAGTGTGAAAAGTAACACTTTTTAAAACTAGTGGATTTTATTTCACGAGCGAGTGAAATAATGACACGTGTTTTAAAAAGTTTACTTTTCACACGTGTTCCATACACTATTTTTTATAATTACGTGAAAAAAATCAAATCTCATTGGTTCAAAAATAATTAACGTGCTAATTTTTTTACATAAAGAAGATCGGTATCGATAAATCTCTGGAACTACAAAAGGCAAACTTATTTTTTAGTTTAAAGTCAAACATTTGAACATGGATACTGATTCAAAAATAAAAAATAATAACATTCAAGTGCATAATATTTATAAATAAAGCAGATCAATAAATTTCCGGATTTTATGAATATTATGAAAGAGAAATTTTACTTGAAATGTTGGCATCTTATGAAAAGAGTGAAAAAAAAAGTACTTTTTTGCACTGCTTTTGGGTGAAAAAAAGTAATTTTTTATCACTGTTTCTGAAAAGTATAACTTTTTGCACGCGTCTCATATTAAAATTATAGTGTAAAAATCGGATTTTTTTCACGGAATTAAAAAAAAAAGTGTATGCAACGCATGTGAAAAGTAAACTTTTTAAAACACTTGTCATTATTTCACTCGCTCGTGAAATAAAATAAACTTGTTTTTTTAAAAGTGTTACTTTTCACAGTTGTTGCATAAATAATTACACTGCTCAAAACAATAAGGGGAGCGCATGGTTTAAACCCTTTCACCTCCAATGATTCCATTTGGAATCATCAGCTTGCTATTTTTTTTCTCACTAAGTTAAGCTCGCACTTACTTATCGTTAAATGGAAGAATTGTCTTTTGGAGAATTAAATAATGTTTGTTATAATTAAATGAAAATATGAAAAACATGGCAAGAAAAATAAAATTCACTCTAAAACAATTTTATGAAATAAATTTACCCTAAATTTTTCGTGCTTGCATTCTTAGATGTTTAAAAATTGATTTTAACTTTTTGTAACCAATAAAGTTTTGAAAAAATTATTGTTATTATTTATTCAAAAGTTATGATTCCAATTTTTCCACTTAAATTTTAGTTTAAAAATTAAGATTTTCAAATTCAGTTTTTAGCTTCCAGAAGCGATGGAAATACAACAACAGTGCTTCCAATGGGACTAGAGTGACAAACATAAGTATTAATTAGGCTACAACGTAATTAGTAACATGAATATTAGGAAATAAAAGTTTTACTTGAAATTTTGGCATGAAAAAAGTACTTTTTTCATTGCTTTTGAGTGAAAAAAGTACTTCTTTTTAACACTTTCAAAAGTCCAACTTTTGCACGTGTTTAAAATTAGTGTAAAAGTCGTTTTTTTTCCCCCCTAAATTACAAAAAAAACCTTTTGAAAGGGTTTGTGGGCAAAACATAATTTTTAAAAAATCTTTTTTACTTAGTTCATTTTGATAATATTTATATATATAAAAAAAAACCTAATGATCTACTTTCCTAGCTTTATGAAGTCCAAAAGTGTCTATGCATGGATCGAGCTATGCAAATCGAGTTTCAACTTCAGTTTCCCCCCCCCCCCCCCCTAACTATTAACTAAAATCTTTCTTAGAATCATTTAACTGTTGCCAAATGTTTGCAAAAATATATATTTAAAAAACTTCTTATATAATTAAGAAAATGTATATTTTAATATTTCAGAAACTTGAACTAATTCATGACAATCTAAATTCATAAATTTGAAACTAAATAAATGTTTAAATTAGGGAAATTTTTGGGTGCTTGTCTTTAGTTAAAAATCTTTTTTAAATTTATAAAGCAACTATAGTTTAGAAATCACGTGATTACCCCTCAGTTTCCCAAGAACACGTCCCCCATCCTACCCGGATAAGTTTTTCTTCTTTAGAAAGTTCAACGGTCAGTTGTTTAACAAAAAAGAAAAAAACTATTCCCCCTCCCAACTACAGATACACTCTTTTGTCCCATCTAGGGTGCCTGGATAAATTGGTTTTGTTCTTTTATTTAGGCTCTCTTTGCCATCCGAGAGAAGGGGGTGAGAGATGGACACAAATTCCTTTCAGGCAAGGTGCCGATCCCCCCCAGAGCTAACGCGCACCCCCCTTAGAAAATATTACCCCCCCCCCCCCCCCAAAAAAAAAAAACCGATGAGGATTTTTTTTTATATGGGCTAATGGAGTACCTAACCAAAGTAGCCTCTAACTACATCTTTCGGTGTATTTATAGAAAACCTTTTTAGTAAAATGATTTTTCAAGTACCATCGAAGGGTAACTTAACTTTATCCCAAGAATTAAAACCCTAGTACTGACTTTCTTCTTAAATAAATTTTTTACTAAAGGTCAAAGCAGAGTTGCCTCTAATCGAAAAAGGGAAGCACCTTTTGGAAATCTTTTATAATACGGAATTACGGATTTTAATTTCCTTTAAAAAGGTTTTTTTTTTACAGCAGAAGCTATCGGAATCTAAATAATTGTAAAAATTTTTCCCCTCAAAATTATGAATTAATTCTTTTTAATTAATAAAAATAGCCGGACACGTGATCCAA
>JAFNEN010000839.1:0-87500 GCA_019343175.1 Oedothorax gibbosus
TTTTTTCAATGTATTAAGCATTAAAAGTTAATCCCAAAAAAAAAACCTTTTAAATTTTTTGTTGTTAAAGGCTAAAAAAATGCCAACTTGCCAAAATTTTCGTTATTTTTTTTTTTTAGCATCAAAAACGGGGGGGGACGTAACGAAGCAGGGTCATTTATAGCTAATTTTTTGCATTTCAAAAAAAAAAAAATTTAAAAAACGGAAAAAAGCGGAGATCGTTAAAACCCGAAGCCCGGGTTTAAGAGGGAGCCTTCTATGTAAAAAGGGGAAAAATTTTTGATTCGGAAAAACGTCAAAAAATTTTATCTTTTTTAAAAATTTTTAAACAACAAAAAAAAAATTTTTTAAAATCTTTTATCGCAAAATTTTCGAAAAGATCGGGTAAGGAAGCACTGTTATTAAAAATTTTTTTTCAAATTTTTTTTTACTATCAAAAACAAAAAATTTTTTATTTTTTTTTATAAAAGTGCAAGTAAGCCCCCTGGGGGGTTTTAAAATTTTTTTGGGAGGATTTTTTTTTCCCCTTTGCCCCCTACAAAGATCCCCGAAAAATTTTTTTTCCCCAATTTTGTGCTAAATAAAGAATCAAGGAGTTTTTTTTAAATTTGATGGGGGGAAACCCTCCAAAAAAGGCTGAAAAAAAATGCCCTTTTTGGGGGTTTTGCAAATGCACAGCCTTACTTTAAAGAAATGAAAACGAATAAAAAAAAAACTACAATTTTTTGAAAAACCAAAATAATGTGTCGCAGTGGATCGTAAAATGCTAATAGCACATCTTAAATATTTATAAAGCTCGATGAAATAATTATTTTCGAAACGCACTATTTTTTTAAATTTTTATGTCGCTGCAAATAAAATTCAGCGAAGTCCAAAAAAATATTGGGATAAGATATGTTTTGATTTTTTTTATTGTTTTGAGCATTTTTAAAAAGTTTTAAATTATTTTATAAATTTTTGGGAAACGTCAATAATTTTTTTTAAATTTATTATTTTAAAAATGCATGAAAAGTTTTTTTCTGTACAACAGCCACCAGTCTTTTTTTCATTATTATTTTTTAGGGGACTTATTTTTTTTTTTTTAAAAAAAATTTAAAAAAAAAGAAGTCATAAAGAATAAAATGCCTATTTCCTTTTAAATTAAAAAATTAAATAAAATTCTAATGGGGAAAAAAAAACTGGGGTTTCCAAAAAATAAATATCATCAACAGCCGTTTTTTACACTAGATTTATACACTTTTGAAAAAAAAATAAAAAACCAGCACCCAGCTATAATTTAAACTTCTAAAAGCCAAAATCAACTATTTTCCTTAAATTCGTTCCCCCCCAAATTTTAAATTAAAATTATTTATCACTGCTCGGTTTTTTTTTGAGTTCAAAGGGAAAAAATATTTTAAAAACAAAAGTAATGAAATACTCCAAAACTGCATTAAAAAAAAAAAAAAGAAAAATTTAAAATAAGCATAATTGCATGAAAAAATTTTCCTTCCCGCTTCTTGGTAGAAAAATTAAAAGAATAATCAAAGAACAATTTTTCTACATTTTTGGGGCGTCATTCCCCAAAAGGGTTTTTTTTAAAAAATTAATTTTTTTTAAAAATGTTTAAAAAAAGTTTTACATGCCATTGTTGTTGGCAACATTTATTTTAAAGACTAAAAAAGAATTTCAAGCAATTTAATGGGAAAAATTTTTCCCACAGATAGTAGATTTATTTCCCTCCGGACGTACAGACAGACGGACAAAAAAAAAGAAAGTTGGGTATCTGAGGCATAGCTTTCTAACAAAAAAAGAATTTTAAATCCATGATTAGAAAAGATTTTTGGAAAAAAGGGGGGGGAGACAGACGGGCAAAAGGACAACGGCGGACAGACAACGGACAGACATTTCGAACAGACAACAGATGGACAGACAGAAGATGGACATCAACCGCATTTCAATCCCCCCCTGATTTTTAATTTTTAAAAACTCAAAATTGAAAATTTTAATGCTAATTCAATGGGAATATCGCCACGGGGTAGTAAAATTTAGGGGCCCTCCGGACGTACAGACAGACGGACAAAAAAATAGAAAGTTGGTATCTGAGGGGGCATAGCTTTTTTAACAAAAAAAAAAATTTTTTTAAATCCCATGATAGAACCGTTTTGGAAGGGGGGGACAGACAGACAGACAAAAAGGCAGACAGGCGGACAGGGCAGACGGAAGACATACGAACGGGGCAGGGCATACGAACAGACAGACAGATGGACAGAAAAAAACAGATGGACTCAACCGATTTTAATACCTAAAAGTGATTTAAATGACTCAAAATGAATTTCAATGCTAATTCAATGGGGAAATTCGCCCACAGATAGTAGATTTATGTCCGTCCGGACGTTTCAGACGGGGCGGACAAAAAATAGGGGAAAAATTTTGGGGAAAACTGAGGTTTTAGCTTTAACAAAAAAAGAATTTTTTAAAATCCGATGATTTAAAAACCCCATTTTTGGGAAAGGGGGGTACGGAAAGGACAGGGCGACATCGACCGCATGTCAAAACCTATTTTTTTATTTTTTAATTCTTTCGAAATTTTTAAAAAAAAAAAAAAAAAGGGAGGCCCAAAAAAAAGGAAAATGGGGAATGACTTTCTGTAGTGTCCATCAGCCTGTTTCCCTTCGTTTCCCCTTTCCCCAATTTTTGGTTTTATCCATCGGGGGCCCTTAAAAAAAAATTTTTTTTCGGTTAAAAAGGTATGTCATAGATAAAAATTCCTTTTTCACTTTTGTCCGTCGTCTGTAAGTTCCCCCCCGACATTTTCCTATCTTTTTTGCCCAAAAAATTTTCCCCCTTTAAATAGCCCCGAAAAAATTTACCCTTTTAAATTTTAAAATTTCTGTGCCCTGCAATCAATCGAAAATGAGAAAAATTTATTTACTTATAATTTAAATTAATAACCCATGGGTAGTAGGAGCTCAACGTTACCTTCAGAGGGGAAAAAACAAATCGAATTAAAGTGTGAATCTTTTTCACTTTATTGAATTGAATTTTGAACTGGGAAAATTTTAAAATTTTTTTAAAAAATTTTAAATTTTGAGCGGGAAAATAAAAAGGGGGGGCCCAATTTTTTTTTAAAATTTTAAAAATTTTTTTTAAAATTTTAAAAAATTTTAAAAAATTAAAAAAAAAAAGTTAATTGCTGGGGAAAAACAACAGGTTTTCCCCCGGGGCGGGGAAAAAAACCCGGGGGTTTTTCAGGGGGTTTTTTAAAAAAAAAAAAGAAAAGGCGAATAAAGAAATTTTTTGGGGGGGCCCTCTAAAAATTTTTAAATTTTAAAATGAAACACAACCCCCCCAAAAAAAAAGGGGTCTCGGGGGTTTTTGGTACGTAAGCTTTTTTTTTTGGGGTTTTTTTTTCAAAATTTTTTTTAAAGCCTTTTTCAAAAAAAAAAGGGTGATTTTTTTAAAAATTTTCTCCAAAAGTTTAATGAAGGGAAAATTTTTTCCCCAAAAAAGAAAATTTTTCCCCAAATTTTTAACCCCCGTAAAGGGAAAATTTAAAAAGGAAATTTTTTGGCTTTTGTTTTTTTTAAAACAATGGTAATTTTTTGGGTTTTTTTTTTACAAAAAATTTTTTAAAAAGGGGGATTTGTATTCAAATTTTTTAAAAAAAAAAAGGGCCCCGGCCCCCCCTTTTTTTTTTTGAAAAAACGTACTAGTTTTAAAAAAAAAAAAACGCTTTTTAAAAATTTAAAGAAAGCACACACTTTTTAAAAAACAATTTTTTTTTAAAAAGATTCATTTGGAAAAAAATTTAAAAAAAAAATTAAAAAAATTTCCAAAAAAAACCCCAAAAAACAGAAAAAAATTGAAAAAAAATGAAAGCAAAAAAAATTTTTAAAAAACCCCTTTTTTTTTTTCCCCTTTTTTTAAAAAAAATAAAAAACCCCCCTTTCCCTTTCCCCAAATTTAAAAGGGTTTTTAAATTTTTTTTTTGGGGAATTTTCTACAAAAAAAAGTTAAAAGGGGTGGGGGCATGGTTTTTCATTTTTTAAATTTTTTTTTTTAAAAAACCCCCCCCTTTTGGGGGGAAACCCCGCCCTTTTGGGGGGCCCAAAGGGCCCCGCCGGGGCCCCGGGGAAAACCCGTTTCCCCTGACCAAGGTCTCGGGGGGGTAGGCATACCCCCCCTAAGGGGGGGCAAGCCCCCCGGGGAAAAACCCCCAAAAATGTTTAGTTCTCAAATTTTTTGGGTTTTAATCATTTTACGACCACTTAAAAAAAAAAAAAGGGGGGGTGGGGGCAATCCCCCCCCAACCCGGGGGGCCGCCCCCCAAAAAAGGGGGTTTTGGGGGAAAAGGGAAAAACCCCTACCACAACCCGGGGTCTTTTAAAACCCCCCTTTTAAAATTTTTTAAAAATTTTGGGTTTTAAAAAAAAGATTTCTTTTTTTTCCATTTTTTCCCTTTGTTTATTGGGCAAACAAAAAACAAAAAAGGGGGCTTTTTTTTTAAAAAAGGGGGAAAAAAAGGTTTTAAAAAATTGGGGTGAAATCTTTTAAGGGTTGAATATAATTTATTGTTTTACAGTTTTATTTTTTTGGTTTTAGGTTTGGGGTTTTTCCCTAGAGAGAAGGGGAAGGGGGGGGGGAGAGGGAGAGAGAGAGGGGGAAAAAGAGAGAGAGAGAGGGGTGGGGGCCAAAAAGGGGGGGGGGAAGCAGCTTTAATCTCTTTGGGGGCCGGGGCCCAAAACGTTCGTTTCCCCCCCAAAACCCCAAAAAGCTCCAATTTTTTTATACGGGGTTTTTTTTTTCCCTAGCGTGCGGATGAAAAAAAGAAGGCTTTGTTTAATCTGCTTCAGGGGCCAAAAATTTTAAAAAACTAAAAACGAAACAAATTTTACGGAGGCCCCCAAACCCCGAAGCGTCCTTACCCCCCCCACCCCAAAAGGGCCCCCCAAAAGGGTTTTTTGGGGAAATGGAAAAAGGCGGGGGAAAAAGCCCCCTTTTAAAAAGGGGCCTCAGGGGGGGGGGGGGGAGGGAAACAAAATTTTGGGGCCTATTTCGGGGTTTTTGGGGTTTTTACAAATTTTAAAAATTGCTGAGCTACTTTTTTTAAAAAATTTTTTTTTTTAAAAATTTAAAAAATTTTTTATGTTTTTTGGTTTTTTTAAAGGTTTTTTCCCCGGGGGGGGTTCCCCCTTTTTTCCTCAAAATTTTTTTCCCCAAAGAAAACCCCCCAAAAAATTTTTGGGTTCTTTTTTAGTTTAGCAAAAAACCCTTTTAAACAAAAAACCCCACACTGGGGCCCAAAAAAGGGGAAAAAAAGGGGGTTTAAGAAGCCGTTTAATTTCTCGACGTTGGGCTGCCCTTTTAAAATTTTTTTTCCCAAACCCCCTAGTTCGTTTTTTTTTTTGGCTCGTTCGTTTTTGGCATCAAATTTTAAAATTAACCAAAACTGCGCGGGGGAAAAAAAACCCCAAAAAAAAAACCCCCAAAACCCCGAGAAGCAAGCAAAAAATTTCTAAATTTTTCCAAACATTTTCCCCCCCCGGGGTAGCAGCGTCTCGTCATTTTCCCCCGGGAAAAATGACCCCCCACGCTGTCGCCCGTGTTGGGGGCCCGGGGGTCAGGGGGGGCGCAGCGGGCGTCCCCAAAAACCTTTGGGGGGAAAACCAAAATTTATCGTCTCGCCGGCCTCCTATTTGAGACGCTGGGGGGCGACGAGAAAAAAAAGATTTTTTGCCAACTCCCCGAGGGGGGTTTTCTTCTTGGGGTCTTGGGGGGGTTTTTGTCTTTGCCTTTTTTAAGAAAAAAAACCAAAAAATTTCTTTTTTTTTGTTTTTTGCTTTTTTCCCCCCCATTTTAAGGAAAAAAAGGTTTTTCCCGCTAAATCATTAGTTTTGGGAAAAAAAAGCTTTTCCCCCCGGGGGGGATTTTTTTAAAGTTTGGGGCCCCTTTTTCCCCGGGGGTTTGGGGGAACCCCAAAAAAAAGAAATGAAAACAAAATTTTAAAAGGGAAAAAGTTATCTTTTTTTAAAAAATAAAATTTTTTTGTTTTTTTAAAAAAACAAAAAAAAAAAACAGATTTGGGACACTATTTTAAAAAAAAAATTTTTAAAAATTTAAAAAAAAAAAACCCCGGGGGGGTTTTCCCCCCCCCCCCCCTTTTTTTTTTTTCTTTAAATTGATGTTTTGATGATTTTCCCCCCCTGGTGAAAAAATTTTTTAAAATTTTGGGGAAGCAATTCTTTTTTTAAAAAAAAATTTTTCTTTTAAAAAAAATTTTTTTAGCCTATGGGGGGGGACACTTGGGGGGGTCCCCCTTAAAGACAAACAAGTTAAAAAAAAAAACTATTTTTAAAAACCCCCTTTTTTGGGGAAAAAATTTTAAAAAACCAAAAAAAAAAAACTAACATTTTGTTATATTACCCGGGGACCAATCATTTTAGTAAAAACCCCCCAAAAGGGGGGGGGGGTTTTTCCGGGTTTTTTTAAAATTTAAAATTTTTTTTGCTAAGGGAAAAAATGTGCTTTTTTGGGGGGGGTGAAAAAGGAAAATAAAAAAATTTAAAAAAAAAAAATTTTAAAAATTAAAAAATTTTTTTAGAAAGGGAAAACTTTGAGGTGGGAACAAAAAAATGGGGTTTTTTACCCCCAAAAAAAATTTTAGGTTTCATTTTTAAAAAAAACTCTTAATTGCTAAAAAGGTGAAGGGGAAATTTTTGAATGAAGGTTTTTGGGTCTTTTAATTTGTTTTTTTTGACCTGCTTTACAGGAGTGAAAAGCAAGATAAAATTTTCCCCATAATTCATAAACAATTTTTTTTTCCCCAAGTGGGGAATTTTAATATTTTTAAAAAACTATTTTTATTTTTATTAAAAAAAAATGTATTGAAATACTTACAAGTGATGTGGATTTAAACTTAAGAAAAGCCTTTGAAAATAAATATATAAAATTTAATAGTATTATGAACGAAAAGCCACGATTCTAAGAAAAAAAATTATGCAAAAAAAACAACAACACAAAATATGAAATCTACGAAAAATTAAATAAACTTACGAATTATGAGACTCACGATGTTAAAACAGGCTACACAGTTGTTAACTGTAAGAAAAAACCCAGCATTGGAGAAAGGCTTTTTTGTCCCGCTCACCAGAAAAGCGAACTCTCCTCAGACTGCGCATGGTATCCTTTTAGAGACAGCTTTCACCGTGTCTTTCGCACTGCTGTCAGCATCCTTTAAAATCACCACAAAACAGTTCTGCACACAGTGTTGCACAAACAACAGAGCCAGTGACGGAACTCCGTACAGCTGGACAATGTACACCAAAGCGACGCACATACCGCAACCTTGGCCACTCTGGACACCAGTGTATGGTTGCTGTAGTTAGTGAGAAAGTATAGGCCTTTCTGTATACCTCGAAAGTTAGAGGATTGATAAGTTCGGCAACTGCTTTTGTTAGTGAAAGACACATGATGAACGCTGCTGAAGCCAAGGAGGAATAGAATATTATTTTCTGGCTTGTGATCATGGAATTCTTCACTGATTTCACAGGGAATCCGGATAGTGTTTCGAGCCATTTTCAGGATGGTTCCCTGTTGAAAAGAAATGTGAGTCTAATAATAACGCTGGAAGCTGTGGCTACGGATTCTGGGCTGGATTTCCGTATCGGGTTCTGTGGAATTTATCTCGCCAAATCTGTTTGCCAAGATTGGCGCGCTTATTGTGGGGAAGCGAAGGTTGCCGCGATAAGCAGACTCGACTGAAATGTAAAACAACAAACTAAAGAATCGATTCTACTACTCTTGACCGAATCTTTTTTAACATACGGGGTTCGATTCTTTGGAAGAGTTATGTGATATTTAAAAATAATTGGAAACTTACCAAATGTTGCTGCTGCAGTAACGCCATCTTCTAGGCATATTTTTAACTAATACGTAACATTTTTATAATAAACTTAAGAAATAGTAAATGAAAGAATAATAAATAATAAATATTAAGTTATTTTCTTAGTTTTTTACAACAAATTAACAGTCTTTCTTTGTACGTTATTATTTTAAATTCATATAGTGTAACCATAAAAATTTTGGAAATTTTAGTACATACGCATACAATTAAAATTTACTTAAGTAAAGAAACGATTGAAAATAGTTCAAGTTTCATACTTTACATTCAGTAATGCAGGGGTGTGTTTGTAAAAACGTTAATACATTGTTTTATAAATAGTTTTTTGTAAACTTATGGATTAAAGAATATTTACTTATTACTTTAAATCAAGTAATTTAAAATTAAAATATGTTTTATTACTTTATTTTAAAAAAATACTTTTTATCATTTATAATGTGTTTGTATAATAAACTAATTTTGTTTTCTCAGGTATGCTTTTAACTAATTTAATAAAATTATTTTAAATTAAAAATTTAGTTGTGTATTGTTTTTTTATTTCATGATTAAATACTTGGTTTAATATACAATAAAATAGTAACTGTAATCATACATTAGGCAATACGAGATATTTTACTTTTAAAATATTTTTAGCATTCAAAGATTATTTTTAAAAATAAGTAACATGTTTTTTTTTCTTTACTATTTTTGAATTTTGGACAAGTTTATTTTGAAAAAATATAGTGATCGCATACATTGTCCAATGTCTGGCTAAATTCACTGCACAAAAAATACTAAAAAGAGGATACTTCTAAAAAGTAATATAGTTTTTTACTGTTATATTGATATAATAGATTTGATATTTAAATAATTAAAATCAGAGTTACTTCACTTCAATGCATGCACTTCTCATATAAATCTATTTCTAATTATTTTGGTCTAAGCATGAAATACATAAGAAACATACCTTTTACCATTCTTATGGGCTGTGTTACAGAATTTAATAGTAATTTTAAAGTGTATATTAAAATGTAACATAAAAGTTTATATTAAAAATGGTTTATAGCTTAACATTTGCATGGAAGCGTAGAATGACATTACAGTATGAATAACACGATTGATCGCCGCTTACAAGAAGAAATGTAAACTTGAATTTAATATTAGAAAATGAACTTATTTTTTGAAGCAAGATTTAAAATATCTTTATAAAAAGCAAACGATTTTATAATAAAAGGAAAACAATAATATATTCGTAATTAGGAATTTGAAAATGTTTACATTTCGAAATTAGCTATTGTGAATGTTGTACGTTTCTTGCATTTTATATTTACCTTTTTAATGTTTGAAATCGTTTAATTTGTTAAAAAAAATTATCTAAAAAATGGGTAATCATAAGAGTAAGACTTCTGAAAAAATAATTAAACAGCATAAGCTTTACATACATTTTGAAAGTATTAAGTTCCATATAAAAGAAATATTTACATCTTAGAAAATCTTTGACATCTTTGAAAATTGATTAGATTACCAATCTTGTAATGCGAAATAAATTTTATTTTGTTACGAAAATGTTAAACCAAATACTATTTTAAGGCAAGTAGTTTGTTTATTTTCGAAGTATCTATACTTGAATAATTTAAACAACTTTTATCCATTGCATATTACACTATATCTGTATAGAAAATTATAAAGATACAAAATAACCGTTTGAAAATCTTTAAGTTTTATTTTGCACATAAATGAATACAACAACAAAAACACAACAGAAATACAGCAGAAAAACAGAAAAATTTTATGTACAATGTTACTTACTATGTATTTTGTTTTTTTTTTACAACAGAAAAAATTTATTTACAACTTTATTTTTATTACAATTTTATTTACAATACGATTATAGATTGCAAAGCATGGGAACCTGCAATGAGAAATAGTGAATTAGTATAATATACTTGTATTTTTAGTAAGATTTTTTATTATTGTTAATTGGTAAAGAATGAGCTTAAAAATTTTGTTTTAATTTGTTGAATAAAAATCGTTAGTTTTCTAATTAAAAAATAATATATTGATTGGCCTATATGAGCCAAGAAGAACGTAATGGCATCGACAAGGTTCTACAGCTGAGAATTGACTTGATAAGAATTAACTTTTAATCACACTTTCACAAGTTTAAAAAACTATTTGGAGGATACAATTTACTTGACTTAATCACTAGCCCTTTATGTTAATTAACCTGGTTTCGTGACAAAAAATACTTATACTTCTTAATCAATTCCTCTTTTTATAGACTACTAATTTTATTTAATTGTCTTACCACAAATTTCTTTAATCGAACATATCCCAGTCAGGATCATCATCAATGTTATCGATGTATGTTAAATCATCGTCTTCGTCATCTGTATCGACGGTTAGGGAGGCTTGTGATGCTAATTCAGGAAAGAAATATCAACTGCAATTTAAATTACTTAAAAGAAATCGTATTTAGGTTTTTTTTTTTAATGATTTCTACTCTTTATACTCAAAATTAGCTTAATTAATTTGAAGTTAAAATCATCCTACCTATGGACACAAAATGTATCTATTTAAACATTATCTTTTATTGAAAAATTTTAATTTTGTTTAGTATTAAATTTGAATGTGATAGTCCATTTACCGAACACGCTATTGTAACTTGCAAGCCATAACAAACAAATTTACAAAGTTGTAAAATTATTTATTATTAATAACACATTATCATTCTGGAGAAGTTAACTTTTTTAACATAATGAGAAGATGCAACTAATATTTCTTGGCCGTTTATCTCTTATTTTTAAAATTTGCTAGAGAAAAAATTATTCTGTGGTTTAACTTATTTAACCTTAAATATTAAGAATTAAAAAAAAAAGCGTAATTGAGCGTTTTTTCTTACTTGTCGTTTTTTCCTTGGGCATCAAATGGCTGATGCCCATTGATTCAGGGGTGGGTTCATCTAAAACTTTAAGTTTCAAGGGTTCCCCATTTACCCCCGGATAAACTCTTTTTATATCTTTCAAAAATCTATCAATTCGTTCCCCATCTGTGAGGGAATCAGGAAGTGTGGTCCTCATATAAAAATATAAGGCCATATACTGCCTAATCCCGCTCACAGATCGATGTGACTTGATGTTTTTTTTTAGCAATTTATTCTGATTCTCAATCGAATTAATGTGATTGTCTTTGACGACGCGATCCACAAACTCCCCTTTCTTATGATTAACTGTCATGTGGATCGCGTCGTCAGGGCCGTCGCTAACAAAAATCGACTGGGGGGCGTTCAGCACACTTTTGCCGAATAAAATATTAAATTAATTTTTATATATTTTTTAAAAATTAAAATTTAATTACTTTTAATTAAACTTTTAGTAATTAAAAATTATCAATTGCTTTTAACTAAATTTTTAATAATTAAAAACTATTAACTAATTTTGATAAAAATGTAATTGCTTTTACAAAATTACATATTTTTAATGCCTGCATTTTACATACTTCTTTGTTCTACATAAAAACTTATTTTACATCAATATGTGAATCAATTAGTTAATGTAATTATATTATTAACTACTATTTTATGATAATTAATTAATAATGATATAATTTTTATTTAATATAAAAACTTTTTTTTATTATTTTTACTGTATATTAAATTGGTGATTATTTATTATAATTTATTTTTTCAATATAAACTATGGGGATTTAGTGTTATAATATTATTGAAGTGTAATTAATTAAATAAAAAAATAATTGATATTTTATATATATTTCAATAGAAACAATGGGATATCTACAGAATTGTACAAAACAAAAAAAAAATTGACTTCATCACTTCATGAAATTATGGAAAAGTATCTTTGACACGCAATTTAGATGCAAAATTTACATTCATCATTTTCTATTAGCTTCCACACTACGTTTATAACGTAAAAAGTGGAAGGTATTATAATCGTTCAGTCCGTCCATCTGTCTGTCTGTCACCCACTTTCACAGAACGAACCGCAAGTCGCACAATCAAGTGGGATACGTCATTTTGAAGCAAAAAAACAGGCTAGGTTACATCCAAAATTTCATTAAAAAATTTAAATTAGAAGTATATTTAAAATTTAAATAACTAAATATTTAATCTACATTGAAATAACATGCAAATTCCATTTTCATTCAATATTTTCACTGTTGCCATTTCGTCAAACGTACGAGAAATTTATTTAATAAAAATAAAACTCTTGAAAAAATATTTATTTATGTGATATAATTCAGTTTGGATTGTTGTAATATCACAATAGAGTTCTTTTGATGGTTCATTATGTATGTATGAGGAAAGATGCATAGAGAATTCTAACTTTGAATAAAAAAAATATGCAAAAGTTCGCTTTTATTTTTAAAGCATCAATTTTACTATTTATTTTTCTCTTTTTCGAAAGAAAGTTAATGAACATGGGAAATTGTAGCGACTAAAAGATATTTATTTTTTAAAAAATGCAGCATTATACTTCGAATTTTAAACAAATTTAGCAAATGATAATGAGTAATTATTAATTTGCGAATGAAGATTAAAGAAAATATTTAATTTTAGCGTTTAAAAGTTTGAATTAGAAATAAATTATTAGCTAATGGAGAATTTCTTTTTGAGATGTATAAATAGTGAATTTTTTGTTGAGCACAAATATTGTGTGGAAGCGGTTTAAGTGACAGATTTTGTAACAAGCCAACTTTTTATAATTATAAAATTATAGTTTTTTATTAATTTAGATTCTTTTAAGTACAAGCACATTTTTTTAAATATGTAATTTAACTCCCATAAATGATACGTTTAATTAGATAAGTAACTTATATAATAAATAACAGTAAATAAATAGTAATAAATAATATAAATAATAATAAAAATTAGTAATTTCAAACCTCATTTCCAACGAACAATCCAAGTTTCTTCTCGATATGCTTGCTGTTTGAAGAAGCATTATTTTTTTCCGATTGGTCTTGTTCAATTTTTTTTTGTGTTAGCCGCAACATTCGTAAAGTATAAATCAATAGTATTTGATTTTCTTTTAGTTCCAATTTCAGTTTTAGAAAACAAGTCAAAAATAAATGCAGCTGGAGTTGAGTGATTGTTTTGAATAATGATAATCATCATCGCGTCGACGAAATAAAACAAAAACAGTGGACAGAATGCGATGCGTCTTGTCTCTCAAACTCCGCTTAAAAAAGTTAGTTTAAAAAATAAAGGTACAAGATTTCTCGAGATCACGTGACCTCCGCAAGTGGCCTATGAAAGTATTGAAATTGAAAGACAAAATTAGCAAGCAGTTTAACAACAAAAGGCAACTACCCAATTGGACCCAATGTACACCCCCTCGTGTGACCCGACCCCGTGTCGCCTCGCCATGTGTGGTCATCAGCTCATCACTACTTTTATTACTAAAAATCACACGTCTGGACGTCTGCGTGAACTCATCCAACAAAAGGCTGAGATGTTGAGGTTCCGACAAAAGAAAAGATCTTGAAAGCCTATCTACGGTTTCTTGAAAGTCATTTTATACTTTCCCTTTTCGGAACTATAAATAGAAAATTTCGTGGGAAGAAGCTATACGAAATCATGATACATTGGATCTTTTCCCACAGAAAATAACAATTGTAGTGTAACTCTAAGTGACGCTGGTCTAGACACCTTTTGTGTTTTGGGAAACACAATCCCAATGAGGCTGTAAAGTAATTTAGATATCCTATTAGACTTCAGAGTGGTGGGGACAAGTCTTCCCCGAATCCTTATTCCTTCAGGGTCCTGGGTACCCTTTGTAGAAATACGACGATGCATCTTTCAAGCTTTGGGGAAAGAAGAAAGGGGGGGGGGGGACAATTGGACCACCCCTACTCTGGAACAAGCGCGTCATGTCTTTTGTCTGAATGGTGTAAGCTTTTTGGGTGTTCCAGCCTCCAGGATAGATTTTTAAGTTTCTATCTGTGGACTAGGGTGTATTGTTGAATCGCTATTTGCTGATAGCTGATATATTTATCTACTATTTCGGACGCCTATGCAAAAGCTATCCCCAAGATCATCATTTTTAATTAATCATTAATGGATTTTTTAAGACTGTTAGTACTCAATTTTTTTAAACTTTTAATTTCTACCTCAATTTAATATTTATAAATTTAAATATAATTAACTTTACCACTATATTATTCGATTCAATAAAATTAAATGGATATTAGATAAAATTATTAGTAATTGAATTACTAAATTAACAATACTTGTTAACGAGAACGTGAGAAAGATGCTTCTAGATACTACTTGAGTGGTTGAGTAGAGTTATAACGTTATATCACTTTCAATATAGTTGCGTTTTTTTGTCACAGATCTCCAAATCGGTACATTTGACAAACTTTTAATGAATATCCCCTATCAATCTGTTATGATTAGTAATTCCAAATTATTTCATATAATTTTTTCATTAATTTTTACATAAGTGATGTTCATTATATACGTCCATTTTGAAAAGTTAAATATTGAAAATATATTTTTTTGAGATGTGCTGAGTAGAACTTGGAAGCGTGAAACCCGGGCTTTGAAGAGTATGTGTTGTCTTCAATTTAATTTTAAAAAATTCAAATTAAACCAATAATAGTTTGATGTTCAAGTAGCAGATTCTAATTCACCGTTTTAGTCATAAATTGAAACGAAGTAATTGACATTAGTTGCAATTTAGTTGGTTTCCCATAGCGAGGAGAACTACTGATATAATGAGAACTTCGGCTCACTGAAGCAGAGAGCACCGAAGTCCAGATCAAGCCTTCAAATTACCTTATTATTAAAAAAAATGGATTGAAATGAGAAGCAACAATTCAAATCCCAATATCTCCAACTTTGACTTAAACCACTTTTATTTATATGGTTCGCGCCTCAATTATCAATACTTTTTATACAAAAAATATCATTTCTTTTAAAGTTTTTAATATTTTCAAACACATTTATTTTCGGGAAAAAAACGTTTTTATCTAGAATAAGTGTGAATCTTATGGGGAGGGGGGGCTAAGGGGGCCATAAATTCGACTCTGGATATCCTCACATGAAAGATAAAATAAATAGAAGGCCGTCTATTATCATCTGTAAGACGTGTAATTTGAATAACTTGAAAGCATTGTGAATATTAATAAACAAATATCAATAAGTATTTGTGCTATACTCTCTAAATTATCTATTAATGTCTTACTAATTATTATTAAAATATAAATGCCAGCTGCCAGCCATTTCTAAAATTTAACGAAATACTTTATGGTTTGTCATTAGTTTTGCGAGCCGGGCATTTGCGTTGTGTTCGGATTTTGATCTGTGCACACATTTCACTAAAAAACAGTTCGGAATTAAAAAATGACAAATGTTTATAAAATTTGCCGAATGACTTTATGGTTTGTCAAGAGTTTTGCGAGTCGGCATTTGCGTTGTGTTCGGATTTTTATCTGTTTCACTAAACAATTTCACAATTAGGAAATCTGTATTCAAATAAAAATGACAAATGTTTATAAAATTTTTGCCGAATGACTTTATGGTTTGTCAAGAGTTTTGCGAGTCGGCATTTGCGTTGTGTTCGGATTTTGATCTGTTTCACTAAACAATTTCACAATTAGGAAATCTATATTCAAATAAAAATGACAAATGTTTATAAAATTTGCCGAATGACTTTATGGTTTGTCAGGAGTTTTGTGAGTCGGCATTTGCGTTGTTTCCGGATTTTGATCTGAGCACACATTTCACTAAAAACTTTTACAGTTTGGAATTAAAATAAAAATGACAAATAATTATAAAATTTGCCGAATGACTGTTTTATCAGAAGTTTTGTGAGTCGGCAGTTGCGTTGTGTCCGGATTTTGGTCTGTGTGCACATTTCACTAAAAATTTCACACTTCAATATCAAAATAAAAATGACAAACATTTCTAAGATTTGCCGAATGACCATTTGAAAAAAAAAACTTGGGGGGCGAGACGCCCCCTTCGCCCCCCGCTCGCGACGGCCCTGCGCGTCGTCAAACAACTCGTCGACATTATGATATGATTTGGCGGAATCCGTGTAGACAAACGTTGTTTCCGGGTCTGTCTGCTCCTTGATCAATGGCCACAAGTCCTTTTTTTTCTTCCCGTTTACCAGGAAAAAAACTCCTTCCTTGTCCTCCCTGTAAGTATGCAATAACGAATCAGATCAGACAAGGGCATAATAAATAATTAAAGACGCGGAAAAAAAGTTTTTACTAGTTTTGGTCTGACTTGAAACTAATAAAGAAAACAGAAATAAACAAGCGTCAATCGAATCTATTTAAAAGAACGTGTCTGTTTTCCCCCTAACACTTTTAAGATGGTTCGGAAAGCCACGATTGCTGTGCCACGATTAAGTGCACTTATTAATTAATTGAATCAA
Organism: Oedothorax gibbosus; assembly: GCA_019343175.1. Lineage (NCBI taxonomy): Eukaryota > Metazoa > Arthropoda > Arachnida > Araneae > Linyphiidae > Oedothorax > Oedothorax gibbosus. The sequence goes on from JAFNEN010000839.1 coordinate 16,270, forward strand.
ATTGTCCAGAAATAAATTGTATTAAAATTTAAAAAAAAAGCTAATGTGAAAATTGAAAAGCAAAAGGAAATTTGACTCTAATTGTAATAAACAAGAAGCAGGCTAGAATCTTGTATTCGAATATGAATACAATGCAAATGCTGCAACCAGCCTATGCGTTCTCTAGAAGGGGCCTCTATTACTTATTGTGGCTTTAAAAGGGGACCTATACTTATAATACTTGGGGCCTGCCCAACTGCGAATTCGGGGCCTCCTGCAAATTGTTCAAAAATCAACGCATTAAATTTCTATAATTATATTAAAGTGCTCAATGAAATGAAATATTTCAACGATCTTGAACTCAAGTAAATTTGTTTAAACAAATATTTGTTTTCACAATTAATTCTAAGTTTCTTTCATTTCTAAAGACTAAAATCTCCTATCTAAATGTTGAGAAGCTAAATTTTGTCTGAAATTTGTTCTTGATTTTGAACAAAATATGGAGCCCCTTTCATACACAATATATAAGGGCCCTCCAGGGCCCGATCACCGAATAGGCATTTGAAGACAGGGCTTCCTCTTTAAAATTTGAAGGGGCCCCCCCAAATCAACCCTTAAATAAATCTGTGCTATCACCTATTGCTTTACCATATTGGATTAAGAATATAACAATGGTTATAGCAATTTGATACAACAACAATTACGTAGTCTTGGTTAATGTATGGTAAATTAAACCATTAATTTGACACAAGTTGGTTGCCCAATATAAGTTTATTGGCCCATTAGTTACCCATGTATATAGACAGACGCTGCGTTCAGGGGGGCCCCAACTCCAGGGCAAGCATCACTTGCATAAAAGTCTTGATTGGGTCCTGGGGCTTCCAAAGGCATTTGGCCCAATTGGGATCATATTCTGATTAATTTTAACAAAATACGTAAACTCCTTTTACATTTAATAATATACATTGATATGAGGTTTCAGAGGAAAGTGGGCCCGATTTGAAAAATATGTAGGCCCCTTTATATATAATATATTGGCCCCCACAGAGGCCAAGTGAGAACCAATCGGGAACATGGGCTCAATTTGAACATCATTTGTAGGCCCCTTTAATATAATATATATTATATATAGGGGCCTCTAGAGGCAAAGTGGGCCCCTGGGCCCCGATTGCGAACAAATGGACTCGATTTTTTAAAAAAATTATCTCCCCTTTCACATAATATATACAGGGGCCCCCATAGAACAAGCGGGTCCCTGGGCCCACTTTGCCATTCCTAGGGAGGGGCAGCTGCCCCCCTCTGCCTAATGGTGGGTACGCCCATGTGATAACTAACAACAAAAAAATACTAATTTTAATTCCGAAATAAAAATATACTTCGCTATCATTCCTTTAACGTTATTTAATTTGCTATAAACTTTTTCCACTGATCCTCCAAATTGTAATTAATTTTTTGTTGTTAATCAGAACATAAGTAAAAAATGAATTTATCTATTTTTATTGAACAAGTTCTTTGTTACACATCAAAATTGGGCTGGGCGTTGATACGCGAGTCAGTCAGGACTTTGCCTTTTATATATATAGATATTATTATAAGTGTATGAAACCTATACTCAAAATCTAATAATTCTAAGGAATTTTTTTTATTTCTTTTTCAATTATGCGATATTGAATAATTACGTAGTATTTATTAAAAATTGTATTTCATGAAAACTAATATTGTATGATTTTTTATTCATATAAAAAATTAAATTTGTTGGCAATAAAGATATACAAGATGGTTTATTTCAAGACACAATTTATTCAAGAATACACAATGTGAAAAATATTTTTTTTAAAAATCAGAAACATAAGTATGGTTGGATAGGAATGTTACATAAAAGGATGAAATCACACGTATGTTTATAAAATTGCTTCCGCATGTTTATTATTTCTTCTACGATGTGATTATTGGTTTGATTTATTGTAGCAATCGTATTTTCTGAATGAAAACTTTGAACATTTCTTCTTTTATAGTGTTCATTTCGCTTACTATATTATATTAATTCAGTTATTCAAGTTCATAAAACAGGGAGACATGGAGGGCTTATCGTTTTACCTTAAATAGCCGGACCAGAGGACATGATCAGAAATTGAATAAATCATGCTTTAGAACAAGGGAGGTAAGAAAACATTATTTTTACAATAGAGTCGACAATGAGTGGAATGCTTTACCACATTATGTTGTGTATTCGAATAGAGCGGAAGATTTTAAGAAGAATCTCGATATAGTTATTGGAAACTGGTAAGGAATTAGATATATTTTGGACCAACCTTGCTGGGCTTCTGGCTTGTTGTTGGTTGACAATTTTTGTATTTGTATATTATCCTAATTAATTTTTTTTTTATTAAAGTAGAAAGTTTTTAGCAAAGTAGAAAAAAGTTATTACATATCAGACTGGGTGTGTGGGAGCGGGGGGTACTTGCAGCCGATTTATAGACGCCCCCCGTTGTTCTCCACTTCTACCACTGTTTACATGAGAATAAGAGATATACCATTCTCTTCCCAATGCTGTGAAATATTTATTTTTCAACTATTAATTTCTCACCGATTTTTATAGTAATATTTAATTATTATTTAAACTTAATATAATATTCATAGTAATTAACTTATCAAGATTTATCAAGTCAATAAATATAGAAAACATATATATACTCAATAGAAGGAACCCTCTTCATTTGTTACCCAGTTGTGAGTTGTGGAGCTTAACAACCAATTTTAATTTAATTAATTGTATAGCTGATTTTAAAGTGTCTAGTTCTGTTTGAAAAGATCGAAGTGGTCATTACAAATAGGTAAGTTTTAAACATCTGGACCAGTCGCGCCAGTTCTGGAATTCGCCCGCCAGTGAAACCGGTGCATGCATCGCTGCCGTTCACAAAGGGGAACGAAGGGTGGGCACTAAACAATGTCCTTTCATTGTGCCACTCAGCCCCCTGTAGCTGCAAGTAGGGGACAGGTTTGGAATCTTCTTAATGACACCGGATGTCATTTAGCACTAAAAGTCTACTTGAGCTTGATATGTCTTTATGTTATCTGTTCTGATGTTGTTTTTCTGAAAAAAAAAGTTATTTAACAAATTTTAAAAAATCTTTAAAAAGTAAAATTTTATCAAAAAAATTCATTTTAGTCCTACATACAAAGGTAACGAAGTATGTCAACTTTTAAAACGACTTACAAATTTATTTAGGAAAGTGAAAACTATGCATCCAATTGAAATACACTCCATAATAAAAAATTTAACAGATTAAAGAACGGGCCAGCCTTAGCAGTGATATAAATGACTCAAATTGAATTTCAATGCTAATTCAATGGGAAATTCGCCGACAGATAGTACATTTATGTCCGTCCGGACGTGCAGACAGGCGGACAAAAAGTATGAAAGTTGGATCTCTGAAGTCATTGCTTTCTAACAAAAAAAATAATAGAGTAATAGAGTAACCGAAATTTTTTAAAATAAGGAATTAATATATTCCGATTATTTATGAATTATATAAAATATGAAAAATAGAGAAAAAAGAAATTCGCCAAACAGAGCCTTTAGCTTTAGCTAGTTGTAATTAAACATTTAAACGATAAAATTAATTATTTTCATTAATCTTCTTTCTCATATTTAATAATTAGACTTTATCGTTTGCTAAATTTGTTTGAAGTTCGAAGAATAATAATGTAATCTTTTTTAATAAGTATCTTTGTGTCGGCCACAATTTCCCATTTACATTTCTTTCGAAAATTCAGTTATTTATCGTTTGTTAAATTAATTTACAGTTAAAAAAATATATAATTAGTGCAATTGATGCTTTAAAAATAAAAGCGAAACTTGACATATTTTTTTATGCCAAGTTAGAATTATATATGCATCTTCCTTCATACATATATAATAAACCATCAAAAGAACTCTATTGTGATATTACAAAAATTAAAACTGAATTATATCGCATAAGTAAATATTCTTTCAAATGTTTTTATTTTTATTTTAAATAAAGTTTCTCGTACGTTTAACGAAATGGCAACAGTGAAAATATTGAATAAAAATGGAATTTGCATATTATTTCAATATAGATTAAATTTTTAATTATTAAAATTTTAAATAAAATTCTAATTTAAATTTTTTAATGAAATTTGGAATGTAGCCTAATCTGATTTTTTGCTTCAAAATGACGTGTTCCACTTGTCTGTGGGACTTGTGGTTCTTTCTGTGAAAGTGGGTGACAGACGGACGGACTAAACGATTACAATACCTTCCACTTTTTACGTTATAAACTTAGTGTGGAAGCTAAAATCGCGATGCAGTGTTTCAACATGTATAAAAAAACTTTATTTCGCACAATTATTGAAACAATAATTTAAACAACTGGAAGAAAGTTTTTTTTTGTGAATTTTAAATTATTTTATTTTTCGTATTATACGATAAAAGTTTTTAGGGGGAAAAAGTAAAATAACCTGTCGTTTAAAACTTTTTTATCTTATAGATAATACAAAATGTGCATTCTAAAGTGTTTATAAATATATTACATTTATAATTTCGACGTTGACGCTTCAAGCTCCTCCTCTCCAACTAGCACCTTTTCTTCGTGTATTAAATGAAAGGAAAACTCTATCGCAAAAAGAATCGATTCTTTACTAACTTCGATTCTTTTACTAACGGGAGATCACGAATCCCACGTCCGAAACGCGAGATGAAGAAACAGAGGAGAAACCGGTTCTCCGACACCAGTTTAAGCAATGACTCGCTAGCGTTTAGTTACTAATTCTCTATGTCGCCAAACAGAACCCGATAAGGAAATCTTCCCGGATTCTGAGAAGGAGAGTATCAATGGAACGTTTGGCTGTACCGCTTTGTAGAGCCTGGCTGCCAGGCTGTATAACATGAAGCAGACGAAGAACCATCGGTACAAAGCTAGGGCGACCATCTTGGATTTTCTGTTCTTGTCTGTTCTTTTGGCCGGGAGTACGTCAATACCGAAGATGGAGGCCAGTCTCAAAATGGTGCGAATGTTCGAATGTACAGATGACCTTTTAGAGGTGGTAGACAAAGTTTCAAGCTTCGAATAGCTAGAGTAGTCTTTTCTGTGAAAGATTTCTGATTTGGAAAACATGCTACGGTAGCTTTAAGGTATTGTTGCTCATGAATTAGGTATTTGAAGAAACTGTTATAATGATGGTCTTTTTCTATTGCTTTAAAAATTATCGCTAATGAATGCAAAACAATTTATTATAACAGAACGTCTAATGATATAAATTACTCTGGGATACAAGTGGGTATTTTTTATATTATTGAAGTTGGAAAATAAGTTTCACTTTGAGAGGATATCGCACTAGAGCATGTTAACAAGATTTCATAATGCTACTTTTGACGAATAAAGCGGCAACAAAATACCCTTTTCAAAGGCGTGAAGAGCATTCTGAAATTTTACACTGGTCTTCTTAGTTTCTAAATAAATAGGTGAACACATCAATTGTCCATCTACCAAAACAACATTTTTGTATTGAAAAAGAATTATATTGAAAAATAATCAGCTTTTGAAGGTTATTACTAAAAAAATACAATAATCCACACAGTAAACTAACACTGAAAATAGTTATTATGGTTAGAAAAACTAGGTTACGTTTAAAAACGTGACCCTAATACGATATCATCAAAGTACTTTCTTGTAAAACGACACAAATAAATAACTAAACTAAACGTATTGATTTCAATTGATTCCTGTCATTTAAAACATTCAAAGTTTGAGTCCTTTTATAAGATACATTATTATATAAAAGATAAAATTATATCCTTATAAAATAGTTGCAAAAAGCAGTACTGAAGGTTGGGAAGTTCTATGAAAATAAGCGTATCAATTGAAGTATTTCCAGAAAAAAGTATTTTAACCAATTAGCTGTCACTATATGTTATATATAAGCGAGGGGGTAGTGACGCACGTGTCAAATTTCGATCAAGACTATCAGTTTGATTATTTATTGAGTCATCTGCGTCAGGGTTTAATGGATATTGGAATGGCACGTTATCGAAGGTAATAAAATCCTTTCTGTAATAGTGACACAAGTCTTTATAAATGAAAATACCGCTGTTATCCACCAAAGCTTTTTTTTCTGAAGTTAAGTATAATTTAAAAAGGTGTGTTATACGGATATTTTTTTATATAAATTAATGAAATCGGAACAAATCGTTAATAAATTTATAGTCAGCAAGTTTCAAACTCAATTTTTCTCTATAAGCACTTATTAATGGCCCGAAATTAAGTAATTATTGTTAACATAAATAAAAACATATTGAATTAAAGTGACTTTATATCCTTAATACGTATTTTATATATTTTAGCTTCCACACTACGTTAATAATGTAAAAAGTGGAAGGTATTATAATCGTTCAGTCTGTCTGTCTGTCCGTCACCCACTTTAAAAGCCCAAACTACAAATGCTACGGACAAGTGTGATACGTCAAAAAATTCAGCGCATCGAAATTAGAATACATTGAAAATTTCAAAAAAGAATTCGAATTACTTCAATTATGTAAAAAACTGCAAAATTTATGGCTCTTTTAAAAAGCATAGGAAGCCATTTTTATTAGAATTAAATCACCGCATTGCCATTCGCAACAATCGCTCGAGAAATTTTAATTTTAATTAATTCTTTTAAACAATAAATTAAAATTAATTTATTTTTTGCGACATCGATCAGTTTGAAATGACGTCAAATATAAAAGCCATTTGAGAGGTTGATGGTCTGATGCAATGAAAATTTCTTGATTTTCAACATATCCTCGAAATTTCTCTAAGGCCCACACTACTGCCAAAGCTTCCCGCTCGGTTGTAGAGTAGTTTCGCTCTGCTGGGATCAACAGCCGACTTGCATATTCTATAACATGTTCATCAGGGCCTTTTCCTTGGAGAAGGACTGCTCCAAGGGCATAGTTACTTGCATCTGTACGGATGGTGAAAGGTTTTGACCCGTCAGCTTGCTTCAATATGGGAGAAGTCATCAGCCGATTCTTTAAGGTTTCAAAGGATTCTTGTTGTTCAGTACCCCATTGCCAATGCACTTTCTTCTTAGTAAGGTTACTAAGTGGCCGGGCTATGTCGGCAAAGTTTGGGACATATCGCCGAAACCAAGAGCAGGTTTGTAGGAAAGACTGTACTTCTTTCACGTTGGTAGGGACTGGAATTCTTTGAATAGAAGAGATTTTGTCTTTATCAGCTTCAATTCCATCTTTGGTAATCCAAAATCCAAGATATTTCACTCGGTCGCACGCAAAGCGACACTTCTCTCGATTTGCATGGAGTTTGAAGATGGACAGTCTTGCGAATACCTCTTCAAGATCAACTAGATGTTTTTCAAAAGTATCTGACAGGATTATGATGTCATCCAGATAAGATAAGGCAAAAACATCTTTCAAGCCACTTCGAAATTTGTCAATTAATCTTTGAAAGGTAGCAGGGGCATTTCGTAATCCAAACGGCATCCGTAGATAACGGTATGTACCAAAAGGACAAATGAAAGCAGTTTTGTCCTGGTCAGGTTCAGAAACTTTTACTTGATGATAACCTGATTGGAGATCTATGGTAGACATGTATGACGTCGGGGTAGCTTCATTCAAAAGATCGTCCATTCTGGGCAAGGGATAGGTATCAACCTTTGTCACAGAGTTCAGCTTTCTGTAGTCGATACAGAGACGTACTTTTCCATTTGGTTTGGGAACAAGTACCACAGGTGCAGCGTACGGGACTCGCACTCTTCAATTATGTTCTGCTTCAGCAGCTCCTCAATCTCTTGCTTCAAAATTTCTTTCTTCATAGGATTCATCCTATAAGGAGACGTTGCTACCGGAGGGTGATCTCCTGTATCGATGCGGTGTTCGATAAACGGTGTGGGCTCTCCCCCTGGCTGGAAACATGTCTTGTGTTTGTCCAGAAGAGAGTTCAGTCTTCTTGTTTGTTCTGGAGAGAGGTGTTTGCCTTCATTTTCACGCAATTCGAATGAACTGATGCATGGATCTTCAACTGTCTTTTTGAAGAACTTGTACCGGGTTTGAGGATCTTCGGAAAAGTACCATTTTCCGTCTTGGACATCAAGGACGATGCCAGCCGCATGGAGAAAATCCATTCCCAAGAGAGTCTTATTTCCTTTTGCTTCGGGCAATACTAGAAATTCTGTTAGGATAACTTTACCCTCAATGTACAGTTCGACAACAGCACTTAGAGCGGTAGTGGTTTGTCGTACGCCATCAGCCATCATAAATGAAATTATTTTGTTTACAACGTGACGTTGTGTTCTTGCAGGAATTTATAGAGCTTTTCACCTGCGATGCTATGTGAAGCACCTGTATCAGCACATACAGCAATTTTCTCTCCAAAGATGTTGAGGACAATCAAACTAGAAGGATACGAATTTGAGTCCAAGTTGAATAAAGTCATACAGTTCACTGTAGTTTCAACATCATTAGACCTTGTACAAGTAGGACACTTTGACTTTATAACTCCAGGAGTTCCGCAACCGAAGCAGTGGATGGGTTTCCTTCCTTCACTTCTGGAATTTTGAAACTTAGAGGGTACTGCTCTAATAGTTCCAGGTGGATTGTCATCAGAAAGTCTTCCAAAGGGCTGACTTTTCTTGGCAGGAAAGGGTTTCCTGTATTCTTCCTTCTTCTTGAACGTCTGGTTTAGACTGTTCTTCATTCCAGGTCTTAGGCTATCGTAAGCGTCTAACTTCTCAGCCAATTCCAAAGGATCGTTTAAATTCGCCCAAATATCCAGAAAATGATCTCTGATATTCTGTGGTGTTTTCCTTTTGATGGCATCAGCTATCATCAGGCTTTTAAGCTGGTCGAAGGTGGTAATCTTCAACTCTTTTAGCCATCCTTCGAGGTAAGATTCCAATTCGAAACAGAAATCGCGCCATGTTGTGTCGGGATTTTTCTTCTGTTGAGAAAAATACTGTCTAAACCTGTCCCCAGTAACTCGAAATCTCTTGAGGAGCATTTCTTTTACCTTTTCGTAGTTTTGAGCATCATCTTCATCTTCCCTGGCGATGAGTTGAGATATTTCTGGTGGCAAGGAGCCGATCAGATATGCAGTCCAAGTTCTTTCAGAAATGATCATAAACTTAACTTGACGTTCGAAGATTGTCAAGTATAGTCCGATTTCGTCTTCCTTCGGATTGAACTTTGGTATAATTCTATTGAGCTCAAACTTCGGTTGTTCCACATGTTGGTTTTCGACAGCTGCTGACGACAGTTTCTGGGCTTCAAGTTGAAGTTGCAACTTTTCTATCTCGAATTGTCGTTCGAGTTGCCTCGCCAACTCCTCCGCTTTATGTTTTTCTTGTATTTCATCAAGCCTTTGCTTCTCTTGTAGTTCCATGGCCTGCTGTTTTTGTGATTCCATACGTTCCTCTACTATGGTGTTGATCATGCCTTTAGTGAATTCTTCATCATATTTGTCACTATTAGTTATGAGATCCTTTAGGTCCATCACCTTGAGATTTTCCGCCGGTTCCAGACCCAACTCTGTTGCCAAAGTTCGTAGATCTTCCTTTCGATACTTCGCCAAAAAGGCCATAATTCCGGATATATAGAGTCTCTTATAAATAGTTTAATGTTGCAAAATTTTAGAGTTCAATTAAGGTATTCGAAATTTTATCTTACGTGCACTAATAATTACATATAAAATCACTCAAAATATTCATTGCATATCTTAAAATTACTCAATATCATATTAAACCAAATTGTATAATATTTTCAATCGTACTTTTCAAACAGTAAGTATTAAGTTATAAAATGTAAATGTAAACAATTTTATAAAGTAATATATGCATATAATGTTAGAAACTTATATTGCAAATGTAATGTAAATATAATATAAAACATACAATCGTAAATGAAAGAAATTAAATGAAATTACTATAATGAATACAACTGTATAAAACCTAGGTGCACAAATATATTTCACAAGTGAAATTCTTTTTTTTTAAAATATAATTATTCTGATATACAATAATTGTTTTTGTATCTTGTACCGATATTTTATTTGCACAATATGAATAAAAATCACTTCCCAACTCATAAGAAATACCATTCACTTAGATCAACATCATTTAAAAAACAAGTATGCACTTGAGGAACGCTTAATTTAGATTAAAACAAACGTTAATGTTAATTCTTTACTTTCAGACAACTTCAAAATCATAAGCTTTTAATCTTAAGCAATTATAATACTATATTCCTAATCATGAAACTTTTCAATCAGGGAGGATGAAAAACAGTCTGAAAACAAAATGAGAGAAGAGCCGGGTTTTCCTTTGACTTACTTAATTAGCAGATTCGGCCACAAGTTGGGTAGCCAATTTTGTAATGGCTAGGTTGCGTACCAAAAGAAAATCTCGGGAAACTTTAGAAAATATTTAATTTAGCTAAGCACAGCATGTACACAACACTAGATTACAACAATAACAACTAAAACAATTAAAGTTAAGGTAAATTAAGCGAAAATGAAATTAATAAGTTGGACGGACAAAAGTTCAATGCTTACAGTCTGAAAGCCAGGCCCTCTCTGGTGACGCAATCACCAATTGGACAAAACGTTGATGCCCAAATGGTGGCGCCCTCTTCATGGTGCATTATAGGAGCTCGTTACACTACGAGATTCTTCTTATGTTATGAATATTTTTCATTCTACTTAAAAGCGAGGAATATTACATATTTATTCTTTAAAATAAAGATTAATTTTTGCAAACGATAAGTAATAATTATTGAATTTTCGAAATAAAATTTAAATGAAACTAGCCAAATTTAGCATAAAAATGTTTAATATAGAATTAATGCTGTGTTTGGCACCTTTTTACCTGTTAAACACAACTGTTGTGTGGAAGCGGGTTAAGTGACAGACTCTGTTACAAACCTACTTTTTTTTAAATTTAGAAAGCACATTTTTTTGTATTTTTAAATATTAGTAATAAATAAAAAATATTCATAATTAATATTTAACTAAGCATTTAGTACGAAGAAAAAATACGAATTTTAACATCCTCAATAATTTATCTTTTCAATTTTTTGTTTTTAAATGATACAGTTGAATTACGGGTTAGCTGAATCGAAATAAAACTATACAACAAATTATCCTGATATAAGAATCACCAAAGTACTATCAACGCTAGAAAAAAGTGTACTACTGTTTTATTCTACTCAACTCCCCGAGCGGACCTCAACACGGCGCGGGAGAAAACAAGTACATTTGTAACAGAAACTGTCACCTAGAACCACTTCCACACATGATTTATATTTTATACCTTAGGGGGGAAATACCAAACACAGCCATTTAATCGCAATTTAAACTTCTAAAAGCTATGATAGGTTGTATTCTTTTATTTCTTTGGCAAAATAAATTAATATTCTTAATCGTTTGCTAAATTTATTTGCAGTTCAAAGAATAATTAGGTAAAATATTGCTTGAGTCAAATCCTATCATCAGTTCGGTGCAATTTGTATTTTGTAATGTGCTTTTTAATTTTCTTTGCAACCTAATTTCGATGTTATAATTTTATGTGTTTTCTGAAGAGGACAGATTTTAATGCAAAAAAATATGCCTTTCTTTCTTAGTAAACAAATAATGAACAATCAAAGAATCCCATTGTATTGCATTTTGTGACGTCTTTCCAAACACTGATTTATGATGAAAATAAATTGTGCTCCAAATGTTTTTTTTAATAGTTTCTCAAGCCATTTTTGATGTGGTAACGACGATTTAAATGTCTTGAAATTAAAATTCAATGCTAATTCAAAGGGTAATTCGCTGACATACAGTAGTCAGATATCCGTCCGGACGTACAGACAGATAAAAAGTATGAAAAATGGGTCTCTGAGTTCATACCTTTCTAACAAAAAAATAACTTTTAAGATTCAACGGATAAAAAAGATTTTAGAAGGGGGAACGGAATTCAAATACAAAAATTGTCGACCAATAACAGACCAGAGGCCCAGCAAGGTTGGTCCAAAATAAATATAATACATTACCAGTTTCCAATGACCATCAAGTTTCTTCTTAAAATCTTCTACTCTCTTCGAATGCACAACATAATCTGGTAAAGCATTCCACTCATTGACAACTCTATTGTAAAAATAAAGTTTTCTTACCTCCCTTCTAAAGCTCGATTTGTTCAATTTCTGGTCATGTCCTCTGGTCCGGCTATTTAAGGTAAAACCTAAGCCCTCCATATCTCCCTGTTTTATGAACTTGAATAACTGAATTAAATCACCCCTAGCTCTCCTGTTTTCCAGGGAATACATGTTTAAAGATCTTAATCTTAAACCGACAGACAGATGAACCGACAGACATTGTCAGCATGTCAATACCTACTTTTTCATTTATTTTAATTCTCTCGAACAACAAAAAAGGTAAGCAGGCTAAAAAATTTAATGCCTTGCTGCTTTTTTTATAAACAAATAATGAACATTTTATGAAGATATTCCAAAGTCATTCATATGACAAAAAAAATTTCCCTTCAAGTATTAATTTTAAACGAATAAAGTATATCGTGCTATCGTCAGCAAAAAAAAAAAAAAACACCAATTCAAACACCCTAATACGAAATTTTTTTTGGCCAAATGGTGTTTATTTAAAAAAAAATTATCTCATATTTCCTTGTTTCAAAATCATTTTTACTAAAAAGAATGACTAAAAATATTCTTCTTTACTTGAGAAATTTACATGCAGTTGTATCCACTTTTCGAGAAAAGTTTTGGACTTGACAAACTAGAGCAGTTTGGTTAAGATTAAATTTAATTTTCCTAAAAAAAAAAACTGCTTTGGAAAAGCTTTTGTTAAAATATGAAAAACGTTGTTAGGTTGAAGATATTTATTTTTTGATAAAAAAAATCTTCAGGTCAACATATATACTAATTGACAGTAAAAAATAATTTATGTAAAGAAAAATTATATATACACTTCATTTCCAATCATTTAAAATGCTATTCCTTTTTAAAATCAATCATCATCTTTCAAATTCAAATAATTAAAATATTTGATTACATCTTTGACACACCCACACACACACGCACGCACACGCACACGCGCACCGCACACGCACACACTTATGGTACTCTCTTACTGTATTAGTAAAGAAGGCTAAAGTACTATGGTAGTAAAGTAACTAGGTAAAGAGTTAATGATTTTTTAAGGCCAGTTACAAAAGTATTTTGTTTTCCTGAAAAATGATGTTAGTACACAATTCAAATTGCCCTGACACCCGATTTCCTTCGCTCAGTTCATACAGGGAGTTTGTTTACTTCAGTTAAAATTTTTAAATATAAGAATAAAACAACTAAATGGTAACGAGTGTACTTGGAATTGAAAAGGCAAAAAAGCTGGTTCAATGTCATCACTTCTTAAATCAAGTTAAAGCTCTGTAATCTATCAATCAATTTTTTTTATTAAAAAAATGGATTTTTTTTCATTAAAATTTACTTTTATTCATTTTTTTAATTATTAATTTAGAATGAGTTTTCATCTTGACTGAACTTGTTATTTTCTTAAAATAAAACTTAAAATTGAAACCAAACAGTGGCATTATAATACATATACAAAAATTGTCGACGAACAACAGGCCAGAGGCCCAGCAAGGTTGGTCCAAAATAAATCTAATACATTACCAGTTTCCAATGACCGTCAAGTTTCTTCTTAAAATCTTCTACTCTCTTCGAATGCACAACACAATCTGGTAAAGCATTCCACTCATTGACAACTCTATTGTAAAAATAATGTTTTCTTACCTCCCTTCTAAAGCTCGATTTATTCAATTTCTGATCATGTCCTCTGGTCCGGCTATTTAAGGTAAAACCTAAGCCCTCCATGTCTACCTGTTTTATGAACTTGAATAACTGTATTAAATCACCCCTAGCTCTCCTGTTTTCCAGGAAATACATGTTTAAAGATCATAATCTGTAATCATAATCAATACCAGATTTACCCTTAATGTTAATTTTAAAAAATAAAACCAATAAAACCAAAAAAAGCCCAAAAAAAACCCCACCCGGGCTGGGCTTTTTAAAAAAACCCGGGTTTTTGCAAACCCTGATTTAAATCCTAAAAAGCGATTTATTGAAATTCGAACCCAAACGGGTATGGAAGGCGAAACACGAGACAATTTTTCTATGGGAATAGCATTGTGCGTTGTTGTAAGGTTAGGATTGAGACTTAAATTTGAATCACGTGACGTACCGATGAAAAAAAAAGCCATTTGAAAATGATTTTTATTAATTATTTAAAGATTTATTTTGCAAAAAAATATATATGTGTGTTTGTTTATGCAGGAATTTCAGAGCGGCATATTTAAAAAAGCTGCGCAACTTATTCAAAAGATAAAACTTAATTTGTTAAATTATCTAGTTGGTAATGGGTGAAGTAAGATTGTAGAAATTGAATTACAGAAATTCGAGAAAGTGACAGTCACAGTGCAAATCTCTTCAATTTAGACAAGATATGCAGCCAGGGCCTAATCTAGAAAAACAATGACTACAGACACAATAGATTGTGGGGGCCCTTTACGTAAATTTTTATGCATGATTGCTCTTAATGATAGTGCTAAGTTAAGGACAAAGCGTTGCCAAAAAAATTATAAAATTTAATAAAACTTCGGTGGTCCACAACATTTAGCTTTAAAGAAATTGGAATTTAGGGGGTTCTAGGACTCCTAGGCCCTTGCTTTATGGAAATTCAGGCTTTGTATGTAACCAAATTTACAGTTAGAAACAAATTTTTATTATTATTTTTATATACACTTTGCATACGAGTGGCCAGAAATTTTCCTCTTTAGACGACTAGGGCGTATCATGACAGTATATTTTGTATTAACGTTAAAAAAATCTGATCACCCTAACAATGAATTTAAAACCAATCTCTATTAATAATGCAAAAAATTGATATCACATTGTGATTTTCATACGCTTACAACTAGATAGGCTAACAGGAAAGTGAGGAGAAATCCCCTCCTGAGTTATATAAAAAAAAATTAAATGCACATAAATTCTCTCTATATTAAAAAAAGTAAGCTCTTTTAACATGTCGCGAGCGATAACAGCATGAAATATTCATTATTGAGCGATAGCGAGCGGTCCAATGGAATTGCGCAGCAATTCCCAGGGGTTGGCGAGCGATAGCGAGCAGGGGGCGGAGAGGAAGAATCCAAGACATGCAAGCTTGCGAGCCAGTGAGGCGAGCCTAGGGGCACAGCCCCTAGTAAATTAAAAACAAGTAGGTTTGTTACAGAATCTGTCACTTAAACCGCTTCCACACAGTATTTGTGCTCAACAAAAAAAGCACTACTTATACACCTCTGAAAAAAATTCGCAAAACAGGCCTTCAGCTTATAATTTATTTCTAATTCAATCTTTTAAACGCCAAAATCAATTATTTTCATTAATCATCTTTCGCAAATTAATAATTACTTATTATCGTTTGCTGAATTTGTTTGAAATTCGAAAAATAATGATGCAACTTTTTGTAATAAAAATCTTTTAGCTGCCACAATTTCCCATATTCATTAACTTTCTTTCGAAAAAGAGAATAACAAGTAATTAGTAAAATTGATGCTTTAAAAATAAAAGCGAACTTTCGCTTATTTTTTTTATTCAAAGTTAGAATTCTCTATGCATCCTTCCTCATACATATACAGGGTGGTTATAAAATAACGCTCGCTATTCGGAGAGGTCTGTAGCTTGGATGAATAATCCGAATGCAACAAACTTCGAGACAGTTACTAATCAAGAAGGGGGGAAAAGAATGGAATCATAAAAAAAACACCCTCGTCTCTTGACCAGGGTTCTAAATTACGAGGCGTAATTGGCTGTGTTAAAGCCTAAAGGAGTCTAAATAGGCAGCCGATCGATTACTACATTAAAAGAATATGTACAATAATCACCGACAGTTTGGTGCTGCATTGCAACACAATACTGTAAGCATTGGCAAAACCAGAGCCGTTATTTCTTGCATTAATGTAATGTAATCATTCCGGCTGCCTATTTCTAGCCTCCTTTAGGAACTTTAACACAGCCAATTACTCCTCGTAATTTAGAACCCTGGTCAAGAGACGAGGTTTTTTTTATGATTCCATTCTTTTCCCCCCTTCTTGATTAGTAACTGTCTCGAAGTTTGTTGCATTCGGATTATTCATTCAAGCTACAGACCTCTCCGAATAGCGAGCGTTATTTTATAACCACCCGGTATAATGAACCATCAAAAGAACTGTATTGTGATATTACAACAATCCAAACTAAATTATATCTCATAAATAAATATTCTTTCAAGAGTTTTATTTTTATTTTAAATAAAGTTTCTCGTACGTTAGACGAAATGGCAACAGTGAAAATATTGAATAAATAAAAAGGCGCCAAACACAACCATTAATTCTATATTAAACATTTACATGCTAAATTTGGCTAGTTTCATTTATTTTATTTCGAAAATTCAATAATTATTACTTATCGTTTGCAAACATTAATTTATATTTCAAAGAATAAATATGTAATATTCCCTCGCTTTTAAATAGAATAAAAATATTTCATATCAACATACAAAGAATCTCGTAGTGAAATATATTTGACTTCATTTCAAACTGATCGATGTCGTAAATATAAATTTATTTTAATTTATTGTCTAAAAGAATTAAAGTTTCTCGAGCGATTGTTGCTAATGACAATGGTGATTAAATTCTAATAAAAATGGCTTCCTATGCTTTTTAAATTAACATTAAATTTTGCAGTTTTTTTTAAATAATTGAAGTACTTCGAATTCGATTTTTTTTCTGAAATTTTCAATGTGCGTATTCTAATTTCGATGCGCTGAATTTTTTGACGTATCACACTTGTCCGTAGCATTTGTAGTTTGGGCTATGAAAGTGGGTGACGGACTAAACGATTATAATACCTTCCACTTTTTACGTTATAAACGTAGTGTGGAAGCTAAAAAGAATATTTTGACCACGGTGAAACCAAGCACAAAATTTTTAACTATGTATTTTTAACCATACCAATTAGTTTATAATTTAACAATGCATGTACCACTATTAAAATAAAGCATTAAACTTCATACTTTCATAAACAAACTAGTTATTGGATAATGATGTTATATTGACTAGCTTTTGAGAACTAACCTGCTGATATATATTGTCATAATTTTGTTAAGGTGTCGCTTTAGAAGATAAAAACATAATTCGATTGCATAGTTAATCACACAATTTAACAGAAAAAAAGAACCACTGTCTAATATTATAAATTAAGACACACAGACATTTTGTAATACTAAAGTGCCCCTTATTACCCGCACATTATTTGAGTGCCAAATAACATGCAATACTGCTGTTTGCAAGAGAACAGAGGTGATTTATTAGCATCATCAGGGCCGTAACTTCAACTTTTTATTGGGGGGGGGGGGGGGGGGGAGACGACGTTTTGGCGCCCTCTTAAATTGATGCCTCATTATTTTAATATTATTAATTGGTATAGTAGTACTAATTATAAATAATTAACTCCTAATTACATTAATTAGTAATTATGAATCAATTGAATAACTAACTAAATAAATATTAATTTTTATTTCATGTAATTAAATTAATTACCTTAAATTTATTTGTAATTTAATTTAAAACTAAATTTGAATAAAAGTAAACATTTCTTCTGTTTTTAAAAACAAATTTAAACTTATACAATTCAATGTTGCCGACTTAGCTTCGGAAAAAAAACTATTAATTTATGATTAAATTGAAAAAAATCAAGGGCTAATTAATTCTAATTATTTAAACCGGAAAAAGCAAATTAATCTAATTAATTAACCGGCAAAGAGCCAATTTATATGATGAAATTAACAATTATATTTTAAAATATTAACAAAATAAAATTCATTATATATCAAAAAATTTAAGTATAAAAATTAAGTAGTAATGATTTAAGCTATCCAACTTTAAAAAATATTAAAGGACACTTAAACCACCTTACTTCTAATTAAAGTTAATATTATTTATTAGTTAGAAAACAAAAATTTCACGTGTATTGGAGAAATCAAAAGCTGCTATTTAAAAGATGATAATTAACAAATATAAGCCTAACACTATATTTGCCCCTACAAATAAATTTACAAGATGAAAATTATAAAAAAATATAGAGAATAATTAATAATATATAAAATACATACAACAAATCATCACTTACCTCTTACGCTTTGAAGACTTAATTAAAAGTACGGAATTTTCTTTTGCAAAATTAAGTAATTTTGGTTATTTAATTTAAATAACCAAACTGGCCCGCGCGGCAGCCATGTTGAGATCTGTTTGAGAAGTTTTGTATAATAAAACAGTACTAAAATTACGTTTTTTTCAGAAGCTGTTATATCGAAGTCTTATGGCTATAGTAGCTTTTAGAATTTATTTTAGACGTTGTACTTTTGTAATTCATAAACTATGTAGGATCCTTTTTTTAGGAACTTCAATTTCTCTTCATCGAATTTTTTTTATGTCAAACTCAATTTTTCTTAATAAACACTTTTAACGGCCCGTAAATAAGTATTAGTAGTTAAAATAATAAAACACTTAAAAAAGCTCAATTTTACTAATTTAGTAATTTTTAATATTAATTAATAAAAATTATTTCTAATTATTGTTTAATTAATCATTTATTATGAAGAAGAAATATGAATTTTAATATGCTCAATAATTTATCTTTTTGAATAGATTAAAAAAAAAAGGATAGAATTTAATTACGAGCCATTTATAAGTGTTTATTGAGAAAGATTGGGGTTTTTTTTTCGCTGAATAGAAATCGATCTATCCAAAAAAAAATTAATAGTTAAGTATAATCATAAAAGTACTATCAACGTTTTAAAAAAATTCAAAAAGCTACTAGCCATAGACTCTAATACAAACCCCGCAATTTTAGTACAGTTTTGTTTTACATAACTATCCGAGAAGACCTCAACATAACGGGAGAAAGGAGTAAGCTCTCTACTTTCCATGTCTCCGGCTCCTCTAGAAAGTGTGTGATGTGAGGGCGCAAGGATTTACTATCTCCACGGTTCAAAACCCTTCTTGGATACGTTACTGGCCCATGTCATCCTTGCCCAAAGCAGACCTACAGGGTTTTCCTTATCTTAGGTCAGAAATTACACAACCCCAAATGTTGGTTGCAAAAAAAACTTGGACCTTAAAAGGGACTGTCAGTCCCATAGAGCTAATGCATTAGTTTTGAAATCACAACTTTTGCAAAAGAATTGCTTTGACATGTTATCCCATAAGTGTTATTGAGAAGTATGGGTTTATTCATATAAACATCGAATTATAAAAAAAATTAATAGTAATATAATCATAATAATACTATCAATTGAAAAAATTTAAAAAGTATCGCCATAACTCTAATATTTAGTACAGTGTTTTAAAACTTCAAACCAACATAACTTAGAAGGAGTAACTCTAATTCATGCTCGTTCAAATTGTGTATTGGCGCAGTATGTTATATCCCAACGGTTCAAAATGATAGGGCCAGTCACCGCCCGAAAGCAGACACTACAGGGTATTCTACTTAGGTTCAGAAATTCAAACCCTAATGTTAGTTGGAAAACGTGGACCTTAACTTCTGCACGTATACTTCAACACCACCAGTTCGGGGAACTCCAGGAGCGGGCTATTTCGCGAGAATTGATCAATGATCAGTGAGAGGAAGTGATCAGGGTGGAATTTTGCTTTTTCGCTCGACCTTTCTTCTGACTGAAGCGGTAAGAATTTTCGAAGGAGTTTGGTCTGAAAACTTGGCGGGAAGAAATTGAGGGAAATTTTCAGAGGGCGTTGCTTGGGCACCCAAAATGAAATATAAAATAAGGACTTTTTTTACTTATTTTTGTTAAATAATTGTTTTAAAAAGTTATAATTGTTAAAAACATTAAAGAGGACACCATTTTGGGCGCCTAACGGCGCTGGGGAAGCCCCCCCCCCCCTATAAGTTACGGCCCTGAGCATCATTTGACTAATTATAATTTAGAAGCAAATCAGGGGACCTTCAAACTGTTTTTTGGTTGAATTAACTCAGTCACACGAGGTTTCGTAATTACAAACCACAGTAAAGTGACGATGCTGAAGTTTAACATTTTTGCATAAAGTTCATCTACAGGGTATAATAAAAGGGTAATCGAAGTGTTATTGTTTGTGAAAAGCATGATATATGATATGTATTTATGTTTGCTGGTCATAGTACTTGTTTAAAATTTCGGGTCAGTTAATAAAGTTATTAAATTTTTAATTTGCATATTTCGTTTTATCGATTTTTACCGCTAGCTTCACTGTCAAGAAAGGACGTCGTGAAAAGTTGAAATTCGATTTAAAGGGCCGAAATCTAGTAGCGCTCAAAGATTGAATATCCTAAGCAGGTTTAAATTTGAATTTTCTGTTGCATTACAGAAACATTAAATTTTTTTCTTTCTCGGAAGTAATTTAAACGATAGTATTTTCACAAAAATCATTGCATAAAAAATATTAACCCGATAATATAAAAGAAAATAGATTATATAAAAAATTATTAATAAAAATTTTTATAAGAATAAAATTGGTTGATATAATAAAAATATATTTATATATAAAATCGCATAAAAATATAAAGAATATAAATTTAGAATGCGTTGATATAATAAAAAATATTATTATTTATATTAAACATCGCATAAAAATTATAAAATTTTATGGATGGTTGATATAATAAAAAATATTATTTTATATATAAACCATCGCATAAAAAATATTATAAAAGAATTATAAAATTTTATGGATGGTTGATATAATAAAAAATATTATTATTTTATATATAAACCATCGCATAAAAAATATTATAAAAGAATTATAAAATTTTATGGATGGTTGATATAATAAAAAATATTATTATTTTATATATAAACCATCGCATAAAAAATATTATAAAAGAATTATAAAATTTTATGGATGGTTGATATAATAAAAAATATTATTATTTTATATATAAACCATCGCATAAAAAATATTATAAAAGAATTATAAAATTTTATGGATGGTTGATATAATAAAAAAATTGCCATTTTCAGAATTAGTACATGCAGAACTTGAATAGCATTACATTGAAACAATTCCAAAATATTACTTAAATTGATTGTCACAGAAAAAGAGAGGTGGAACAAAATTGTAAAAAAAATTATATTTCCTTATATATTTATTTTCATAGCATATAAAATATTCACTGTAACCCACAACTGTGAGTTTCTTTTGAATAAATTTTTCTTGATGCATAGCGATCTAAATATATTAAAATTAATTTCAAACTGACAATATGTTATGTACATTTATTTTATTAAGTTCCATGTTTTTATAAATTCTTGATATTTGTACATATTCAGTAATCCTAGGGTTTAAAACATCTATAGATATAATAAACATTTTCAGAACATAAATTAAGTATTTTTATCCTCAGGATTTTTATTTGGAACTTGCAAACCCACAAGACGAGCTGTTTCTTCAACTGACCGTTCACCTTTGTTGTGATATCGATTCAACAGCTCCTATAAAATATAGATCTATTTTAAGAAATGCCAAACATATGTTTTAAAATTTGTATGTCTATACAGGGTTGTCAACTTTGCCTAAGTTATAAGTGATTAATAAAATATGTAATTAATTAAAAATGTTATAACAAAATAATAATATATGGGAAAATAATATCAATTTGTAATTGATTATCAATTATTTAATGAATATTTATCTGCCATGGGTAGGTAAACTGCAGCCACGACAACAATACATTAGATCACTTTTGTCCAGTAATAATCAACCGTTTCATATGATTTGTTATAGGCTTTAGTTATTGAGTGTTTCAATAATGGTCTAAGTCATTGTGTTGCAGTTTACATGCCCACTGAAATACTCTGGATAGGTTACAAAATGGTTGTTTGTTAGTAAAAAAAAATGCCTAAATAAATATAGCTTTGGAAATGCATACTCCTACTCAGATACATAGTCAAATGTTAGTACTTACTAAAATTGTTAAAAAAAGAAGGGGAAATTTTGACCATTACCTAAACCAGCTATATTTGTATTACTGTAATATGGCAATAAAGATGTTTGCAAGGGCACGTATTTTTGTCCATCCTTCAAGTTTTATGCATGCAAAATGCAGCAGCAACTACAGGGTGGCCCAGCGGGTAGTGTTTGAAACAAATGAAAAAATAAAAACAAATAAGAGACATGAGAAGAATTTAATGACGTTTATTGAATGGACATATTGGGCAATTTATGATAAAGAGGTTCGAAGAGCCCGCCATCTTTAAGAAGGACAGCAGTTAGGCGGTTCTCGAATCCAACCATACTCCATACTCCTTACCCATACCTTCCTTCATACTCCTTTTATTTGGCCGATTCTTTTTGTGGAACTTCTCACAAAAGTTAAAAAAAGCTTCCCACAAAAAGAATTGGTCAAACAAAAGGAGTATGGAGGAAGGTATTTGTAAGGAGTATGGAGTATTTTTGTATTCGAAAACCGCCTAACTGCTGTCCTTGTTAAAGATGGAGGGCAATTCGAACCTCTTTATCATAAATTGCCCAATCTGTCCATTCAATAAACGTCATTAAATTCTTCTCATGTATCTTATTTGCTTTTATTTTTTCATTTGTTTCAAACACTACCCGCTGGGCCACCCTGTAGGTAGCCAACTTTTAAACAGTATAAAAGAAAAAGGCCTTGCAAATCAATTGTCTCAAGGGGTTAAAAAGTTGATCAGTCCAATATATTTATTTAATGGGAAGTTGGAAATCTTCTCTCGTTTCTATTATCATGTTAAAGTCAATAGGAAAGTAATAAAGGTACCACAATGAATTTGATTTTAAGTTTATTAGCTATTTGTTTATTGCTTATGAAAGTTTCCTAAGAACAATAATATTCACTTATTAATTTTTTTACTGCTAGATTTTAAAGAAAAATTATATTTAATTTCTAAAAAATTTGGCATAATAAAATGAAAAAGTAGATATTAATAAACCTAAAAAACCTCCTAGACTTCCTTATATGTGCAAAAACTACCACAAAATGCTAAAATTCTAAATAAAAGGCACTGTGCCTTAAAAACTTCCCCCATAGCTTTAACATAGGAAGGAAAGACGTTAGCTGTTCATGCTTTTATACATAAAAGGTTACAGAATATATAATTATCCTTAAAAAAAATACCTGATTTTGACGTAAAGATTGGAGATAACACAAGTAGGTCTTAGCCATAATATTTAGTTCTTCAGAGCTTTTACAAGCTCTTTTCTCTGTCACTTGATGATTACGAACCTCGTCAATTATGTATTGATATGCATAAGTCTTTGAGATAGGACTCATCTAAATTTATAAAAGAAACATATTTTTAAGATTACACATGATACATGAAAATTGAAGGCTCACCATGTTAGACTTATTAACTGTTTGTCTACAGCTAAGTGGAAGAACATGCTATTTGCTATGTAACATTTTTGTGTCAATGAACATGTTATTACCTCCTTAAACGATCTGAGGGATATAGACGTATATACCCGTCACCTTAGGTACTGACAGGTTTTCCAGCAATGCACATAATTTTTAATTTATATAAAATATAAATAAATAATAAATTTATATAAAAAAATCTATTTATAAAGTAAATAATTTTAAAATGTAAAGCATGGAGGAGCCATTTATAACCATCTACTATAGAAATATAATTGTAATTTAAAATGTAAGAAATAAAATTTTTTAGTTAAAAATTTTAAATTAAATCTCATGCAGTGAAAACAAGTTTACACTTCAGCCAATTTGCTTATTCCTCAGAGGGTTAAAAAAAACAAGTTTTCCCTCTTTTACAAAAATTAAGTAAAGTATTTTTTTTATTGTTTCCAGAAACTTTTTTAAGCGACCATTCTCGGTTATTCCTTTTTGTCACATTCCCATAGGCTTTTGTCCATTAAGCTCTTAAACTGTAAAGTGGCCAGTCAAATCAGGGCCTGGAGAGGGGGTAAAAAAAAAACAACATCATGTGATTAAGGGCGTGCCAAAAGTGGCACACATTTCATCAGGGGAGGGGGTGTAAAAAAAATAGTCAAAATTGCATCATGTGATTGATGGACGCCCCCCAAAGTGGTATATATGGCAGGGTTGTTATGATTTTACCCGACACGAAAAAACACGGGTGGGTTTCTAAAAAAAACTCACTTGAAAAAACCCAAAAGGGCAATTGAACTTAAAATTGCCTTTGGAAACTAATAAAGTTAAAACTTCTTATACAAACAAAGAAATATTTATTTCATATAATTTTCAATTAATATTTTATTAATAATATTAAAGTACTTTTACTTTTTTTGCACCTTATAATTTTTAAAGTACATTTACAAATTTAAATTTATACTAATTATGTAACAATTAAATATAATTTATGCATTTTTTTAAATTCTAATTTAAATTTCTATAGATACAATATTCTGGGTTATATAATTTGTTTACACATGCACAAACAAGATTTGGTCCTAAACAATGCATTTTAAAATTTAAATGTATATTTATATAACAATTAAACACACTTTATTAGTTTTTAATTATTCTAATTTAAATTACAACATTCCTGATTATCTCTATAACATTCACTATATGTTCTGTTTCGTTTTTTAAAAAAAAATAATAAATAATTAAAATTTCCCTAAATAAACCACAGGATCCTGAATACTGAAGCATCCAAAATACTGAAAAAAACCTAACACCATGAAAAAAAACCTAAAACCCTGAAAAAATACCAAAAACCCAAGTGGGTTGGGTTTTTCATGAAAAAACCCGGGTTTTTTACAACCCTGATATATGGTGAGCGTTAGATTTGTGGACCAACCTTATGGCTCATATGATCAGTGGATAGTGACTGTACTCTCCTATTTACTATCACATTATAACTCAAATTTAAACGCTTACCAAAAATAATATATGGCGCTTAAAATCCAGAATTTACAAATAGTTGTCTGATTATTATGCTAAACCCAAGCACATAAAAACAGCAGAAGAGATAAATGTATTTATTGAAAGAATATTAAATAAAAATCATAATGTAAACTAAAATGGCATTGGCCGTTTTTAGGTATTGGACAGATAATTCGACCTTGAACTTAAAATCATTTTTTTTTCATGTTAAAGTACTGAAAACAATATCTGTATAATTGAATGCCCATTAATTGAGCAATAATCAATGTTAAAAACACACACACACATGCTTTGTACTTTTAAACTACTAATAAACACACATTGTAAAACTTTTCTTTTTTATTATGCTTGATTACTTTTAATTAGTAAAGTTTGAAGATGTAAATGAGCATTAAGTTAATACCTATAAATTACAAGTTAGACAATTTTAACTTCTTTTTTTCTTCTTAAAAAGTAAAAAAAAGGGTCTTTTTGATAAGTTTATTTCAAACGAAAATTGACTTTTTTTTAAATTGAACTTAACACATGGATAATTACTATAAAGTGTAAACTTTTTCTTTTATTATGAGGGCTTGATAATTTCTTTTATTTGATTTTATGGTCAAAATTATATATTTAACCAGCATCAGTTGCTTTATTTACTTATATCGTCCACCATTTCATAACCCATTAGGTAAACAATTTTTATAAGTTCACACCTTTAGAGATAACCGAAATTTTAAAATTGCATTTAATACTACTGTGGAAACACTAAAAAAAGTACAAGTGACATACCTACTATATTTTCTAGAAATTGCATAAACTTGTTCTTACCTTTGGATTTGCACGGCGTAATTCATGAGTTATTCCACGTAACACAGACAATGTGTGGGAACGTGCAATATTCATGTTAAAAAGCTTTTATTATTTATATGAAAAACAGGGATGAAGAGAATTTGAGATAAAAAAATTGTGTGAAAAAAAAAGAGAAATTTTTAACAACATCTGGCTGTAAATTTCTTTAACTGCCTCTTTTAACTTTCAAAATGAGTTTTAACGCAGCTACTTACGGTTTGTAACTTAAGACAAGTCGAAAGACGAGACACCAAAGAAAACTTGTGAGCGTACTGAGCTTAGTGCTCAAAGTGTAAAAAATACTCTTTTCGAGAGGACTTGACCTCTGTTGAAAACTACGATGTATGTTTGTTGCATACAAACTTAAAAGTCATATTTCGAAAACCAATCCAACGTAAAGTTTTTTTTTTGTCATGTTGACCTTAAAACTCTCAACTCTCTAGTAAAACACATCAAAACGGTTGGTGGCGATCGAGATTGGTTTGCATAGATGACATACTAGAGTCTGGCGTGTAACGTACGAATTGATTCCCGCTTACCTGGGTTACTTCCATTGTCTTTGACAGTATAAAAATTCTTACTGTCTGTCTATTGACGAAGGCTTATAGCGGGCTCTGACAAGCACACAGCCGGATTATATGTACCTACCACCCTACCTACCAGTGTTGGTTTAAGTAATCCTAAATTCTCCAACTTAGTTCTTTTTCGGTTTATTACAGGTTTTTTCTCCTCCCGATGACTGAGATGAAGCAGCCTTTGGGCGAGCACATATCTCATTTCAACCAAATCAATCAATCAATCAACGTGTTGGTTTTGTTTTGAAATTTTTGCATTTTTTTGATTAAAGAACTACTGCGATCTTCTACAGTCTTTTACCTAAATTAGAAAATTTCCAAAGCGTTATTAAAGTTTTCAATCTCCCTAACAGATTTGAAATTTTTTGTACTCGTACGTAATAAAATGTCGAACCTACTCAGCGATCTGTCGAATCTACTCAGCATCGGAGTCCTCAAAGTCGGCTCCTTCCAACTCAAATCAGGCAACGTGTCCCCATTCTACATCGACCTCAGGAGAGTCATGTCCCACCCGGCCATCTTCAACTCCATGGTCGATGCCATCCACGCCAAAAAACAAGAGCAGGCGATAAACGCTGATGTCGTCTGCGGTGTGCCCTACACCTCCGTCCCCATCGCTGCTGCCTACATGTCCAGATTCGAAATTCCACTGATCATGAGGAGGAAAGAGGCCAAAGGCTACGGAACCAACAAGCAAGTTGAAGGGGTCTTCCAAAAGGGGCAGACCTGCCTAGTTGTTGAAGATACAGTCGTGAGTGGTACTAGTATCCTAGAGACCGCCCTAGACCTAAGGAAAGTGGGTCTGGTGGTCAGCGACTGCATATGTGTCCTAGACCGTACTCAAGGGGGTAAGGCTAACCTTAAGAAGCATGGTATTACTTTGCATAGCGTGTTTGACTTTGAAGATATGTTTAGCCTTTATTGTTCGATTAATACCGTTGGTGATGATTTGAAGTTCACCGTCAAGAAGTACTTAGATGAGAATGTGTGCAGTATTGATAATGATGCTGACACTACTCCGTGCAGCAATGGGCCAAGTTAGCTGATTGCGTCTGAGAATAACGTTAGGGAACAGAACTAAATTTTGCTTAATATTTAGTAAGGTGTCCCTTGGCATTGTTTGAAGTAACATTGCATTAATGGCAAAATCTATCACTATATTAATCTATTTTATGTGCAACTATGTGAACACTTTGTAAGTATATGATAGCAACCCTAGATGAATTTACTAAGTTTTATTTCGGAACAGCTATGATAAAATGGCTGGTCTGTTCATTGGCAACTATTATAGAGATCTTGAAAATTTAACGTAGGGTTGCTTTACCTATCAAGTTGCATAATATGGAAAGTGGAAGGTTTTTACCATATTTGAACATTTTTGTTGCTTGGCAATGTAACGCAAATTGCCACAGCTAAACCGGGCTGAAGTATACATTGACGCCCGGCAATTTTGTCGCCAATCTGGCAACCCTGCCAAATTCAGTTTTACGGCAACTCTTGGCGACGAAAATTTGGCGAAATATCCAAATTCGCCATATTTAGCAACCTTTCCATTGTTTTTTTGCCAAAAAACCTGAAATCTAAAGTTCGTTAACCATGCATGTTGTTTTATTTTTTTCTCGACTCGTGACGGCGAAACGCTGCACGTGAATCTAAATCTTTATTTTTGAATCTATTTAAATCTTAATTGTTTTTATTTAAAAGTAAATATTTTTTTTGCAGATCGATTTTTAATTCAATGTTTAACTATTTAAAATGATTATTTTTCATTATCTATTTCAGCACTACTAGATCCGTTAATCGTAAACATGCACATGTTTTCCTTATTTAATTCTTACTTAAATCGAATTAATATTATTTAAAATAATCATACAATGTTTTAGAACGTGTTTTGATTCTATTTTTTACATTGTTGATCGTGAAAAAAAATGTTAAATTCCGATTATTTTTGTTAAAGATCGCTTCGATCGTAAATGCCCTAGTATTAATTAATAAGATTTTTCACTTTTCCCGGGTCTTTTTGCTGTATATTTTCGGTCTCAGCAATATATTTGGTAAGTATTTGTTGTCATTTCAGGATGGCAACCGACTTCGCTGACGGCAAATTTGTTGTCATTTTGACTTGGCGACAATTTTTTACTTGTCGCCAAACCCGGGCGTCAATGTATACTTCAACCCTAAACCCACCATTAAATCATAGCTGTTCCTTTTGGTGCTAAGAATGCCAAGGGACTCCTTAACTGCCTGTTAACCAAATGAAATAACATACTACATGAAATGTCTTGTTGGTATTTGGTTAAAAGGTGGTTATTGGTATCCCTTTGGTGCTTTGAAGTAAACATGCTGCTAGGATATGAATATTGATTCCCTAAAGTTACCACAATTTATGGGGTAATCCGAATCCTGGCAAATTTTCAAGCTTTGCAATATCTCAAATCATGTGTTTTAGGGCTGTCTGTGCTTGCATTTTTTTCAGTAAGCTTAAAACTGGTTTTAATCAGCTTCTGGACTAAAAAAACTAATTTAACATAACCTATCTTTTGATTGGTATACATGGTGGCTTGAAAACTCGCCAAATTTTGTAATTTGTCACTTGGCCATCGACTAGGATTTTACTCAATTTATTTTTGTTTAGTATATTAGTTCCTTGATTTGGGTTAATTTTAATTTGATGGTACTTCTGTCGCCAAGGGATTTGGCGCTTTTTAGAAGGCGAACAATTTTTTTTTGGTGATACGGCATTTTCTGGCGAAATGCGTTGTGGCTAGGTGGCGCTGGTAATACTTGCATGGAATTGTGGGTAGGTTGCGTGGATGTTGTGCTCATCGGAATTATTTTGTTTCTAAATTACTCTTTGTTCTATCGTCATTTGTGAGGTTTCATTTTGCGGTTAAAACAAAACTAATTTTTTTAGTTTTGCTTTGTAAAACAAAAACAAACTGCCTGGGGCCCCAAACGAGTATTTAGGCTTTCAATGGTACATACAGTACTGCCCCATGTTGGATACTGATGTTTTTTTAGAGAAAACTAAATTGCCCGGCGCCCCAAATGTGTGCATACTGGATTTCCACTCGTGTAGCTCTAGTGCGACGATAATTAAAACTAAACTAAACTGGATTGCCACTATTAGTCCATTGTGTAGTGTAGAGTTTGGTTGAGCCGCGGTAGCTCAGTCGTGTGAAGCGTCGTGCTCACATCGGAAGGGTTGTGGGTTCTGTCCTCGGCGGTGCTCGCAATTCTGATGGTTGCTGGGTCGGCGCTTGTATTCGACTAAAGACCGCCGTGTTCGTAATGGTGGCTGGGGCACGTTAAATATGTCGTGGTCACAAAGTCCTCCATGTTCCCATACCAAATTAATACCTCTGGGGGTACCATATCAGGGGGTTATCGGCCTTTGATCTGGATCAAAATTCCAATATGTGAGTGAGGATGGATGTATGAAAGGGACCTTCCTGTAAAATGGATGTGTCATGCTGCGAGCAAAAGTCGGACTTCCTCCCTTGTGACGCTCAATAAAAACGGAAGCCGCCCCAAAGCAAACCAAAACACTGAATCTGTTTTTTTTTGTCAAAAGAAACTAGGGTTAATGCATCAGCATGAAGAAATCTGGCAGTGGGGAAACATGCAAGTTTCGACAAGTTGGCAAGTTTCTGGAAACGCGCCAAGCAGTACTGTAGGATTAAAATTTACCTTGATTTGTTCAGAAAGTAGCACAAAAGTAAACTTCTTTTCCTGGAGAGACTAAAAACTGCATTTTTTGTTTTACTCGATCATATTAAATGCAATCGGTTACATTTATTACAAATTAATTTTAAATGAGTGAGTGGCCAACTGCCATTCTACAGTACTGGTCATTCATACAAAATCGAACAGCAGTAGTAAACTCTGTTTGGTGCAAATGCTATATATACCTGTTGTTTTGTTTGCAAATTATAACTATAGGATGGCTAAAGCTATATAGGACATAAGATTACAACGCAACCTTTTCTTCCTTCACCACCTCATGTGGTTTTCAAAGAAACAACCAGAGTGTAACTGTTCTAAATATACCTTGTTTGAGGTTGTGCTGTGTGGTCAATCGCAACTGCTCTCCAAACCCATGTAAGGTGGGGAAAATACCAAAAGAGCTCCCCTCCCGACGTTTTCTGGAAAACCGAACGTGGGGGTATTGGATGCAGGCTTGTACTTAATCGTACTGGCTATAACAGAGGTAAACACAAGTTTCAAAAATGTTTTGCCACCTCAAGGCAACAAGTAATTCCTTCTTGTGCCAAAAAATTTAAATCTTGAGCTAGACCTACGAATTGCAATGAATCTCTAAACATGTATATCTAAATCTGCATATCTAAAACTTATCTGAACCCCAACTTTCAGGGTTCAGATTTGTTTTAGTGATTAACTTTTCAATTGTAAAATCTTCATTAAATTTTCATAAATCATTGTTTATTTATGTTTGAAAAAAATAAATAAAACAGACTTCCTGTAAAGCTAAATATTTGAATAACAAACTAAACATTACTGCCAGATGCATTATGTCTGTCGTGATACTTCAAAAAAATTCAGTGCATAGAAATAAGAATACATTGAAAATTTCCGAAAAGAATTCTAATTCGAACTGTATTTCAATAATTTAAAAAACTGCAAATTTAATGCGCATTTAAAAAGCATACAATGACATTTTTATTAGAATTAAATCACCATTGCCATTCACAACAATGGCTCGAGAAACTTTAATTCTTTTAACATAAATTAAATACAATTTATTTTTGCGCCATAATCGTTTAAAATAACGTCAATATAATTCACAAGAGATTCTTTGATTTGATATGAAACTTTTCTTAACGAGGATATTACATATTATCTTTGAAATATAATTATTTTACAAACAATAACAATAATTATATTGAATTTTCAAAGAAAATAAATGAAACTAGCCAAATTTAGCATGTAAATGTTTAATATAGAATTAATGCTGTGTTTGGTGCGTTTTTTCCTGTTCAACACAAATGTTGTGTGGAAGCAGGTTAAGTGACAGATTCTGTTACAAACTTACTTGTTTTTATAATGGTTTCTAGAATCTCAATAAGTGTTCTGTTTGTATATTTAGTCTATAAAATTATGTACTGTTACATGGTTTTAAATACCTCTTAGCTAGGCTGAAAGTCTTCCTTATAAAGTCGTATAGCTGTACGTATATCTGTTATATGCTTATACTTTTAGGTGCTGTTTCGCAATCATATTAGTTGTTGATAATAAGTGAAACGTCTATTTTATGTTAAATAGTACATGTATTGAATAGAGGTATTCAAGAAACACACATTGAAATTTCTAGTTTGTATATTTCAATGCAAAAAAAACAAGTAATGCTTTGTTACGCAGTATTTATAAATTCTTAGCTGCGATTAGTTTCTAATCATTAAGTCGTTAGCTGTACGTATTTTATTACAGCTGCATCTGATATTTGTATGAGTATAACATGGGAACTAATAAGATCTCAGTATTTTAGTAGAAATGTATGATATGAAGATTGAGAAACACATTGAATTATAGCAATGAAAAAACAAGTAATCTTTACTGCTTTATTTAGTATTTTAATCATTATTTTAGCTGTCATTTACTGATTGATATGTAGAGTATAATGGAAATAAATTCAGTATTTTAAATTTTTTACAAACTTTATTTCATGTGGTTGATAGTGTTTCATTTTTTACATTCATTCTAGTGCTAATTCAGTATGTATTTCTGTGAAAGTTAGAAGAATATGTATACATATATTGCTTTGCATTTTACTACTGGACATGGTTCTAAGAATGATTTATGTGTGATAATTGACCCTCTGAGGAATAAGCAAATTGGCTGAACTTGTTTTCACTAGCTATGAGATTAAAATTTAAATTTTTAGCAGAAAAATTAAATTCTTTAACTTTTATTTCTCTAGAATATAATTATGAATGACTACTCCTTACTTTAAATTTTAACATTGATTTAGCCCTCTGAGGAATAAGCAAATTGGCTTAAGTGTAAACTTGTTTTCACTGCATGAGATTTAAATTAATTTTTTTAAACTGAAACTTTAATTTCTTAAATTAAAAAAATATATATATTTCTGTAGAAGGTGTTCATAAATGGCTCCTCTCTGCTTTAAATTTCAAAATTTAATACATTTATAAATCTTTAAAAATTATGTTTGTTGCTTGAAAACATGACAGTCAGGTTACGGGTTTTTATATATGTCTGTAATACAGACTCTGTATCAATCAGGGGGTTAATTTTCAATAAAGCAATATTGTACCCAAAATTAAAAAGGTGGTTAATAAAAATTCTTTTTCCTATATGTAGGCCTAACATTTTGTTTGTTACTTAAATTGTGGTCCATTTGTTAGGGTTTTTTTTATAAATCAAATTATTAAATTTTGAATTTTTTTTATTTTATTGAAAATTAAAAGTATATTCTTTGCATATTTTTAGATATTTGGTCTTCCTATTATCATTCTTTCTCATGTAACATGCATTAAATTTTTTTTGGATGGTCGTAATTGAAGAAGTTACTGGTCCTGAGTTTTGTAAATAGCGTATTACGGTTTTAGTTATCTTAATTTGTATTTTTTTAGTGTTTAATGTTTGGTTTTAAATAGTTCTATGAAATTTAAGTTTCTCTTACAAGTGCTAGACTCTGTGGAACTGTAAAGAGATATTGAAAAATAAATGAAATTATTCTTTAGTTTTAATTGTCGTTTTTGAAAATGGTCTTGTTAAAAATGTTTCTTAATTTTGTATACCTAACAATTTTACAATTTTTTTTGTTTGAAACAATTTTATCTTTTTTTACTGATTATCAATATTGTAATTTAAGTAAGTATAAATTGTTTGCGATTTTCCCGAAAGTAAGCTAAAAATAACTTGTGCATTCAAATTATTTTTTTCTCAGTAGCAATCTCTTCATACTATACTCCAAATTGCCCTTACGCTTTTTCTGCTCTTATACATTTTTCTAGTCTATACAGATAGTTTAAAAAGTGTACAATTTTTAGATACATTTTACTAATAATGCTAGTTTTAATTATTTTACTTCTTCTTAAAACATTTTATGAGCCAAAATGTAGAGAATTGTTTTTGATACATACTCGTATCTTAAAATGTATTTGGTACTTTAAAAATTCATATATCAACAAAGTCATCGCAGCCAAGAAAACCTGCACGTTACAGTGGATACCAGCTCACGTTAACATCCTTGGAAATGAAAAAGCCGATGAGCTTGCCAAAGAATCAAGAGCTTGCCCCCAATCATCTAACCTCCTAACTCTCGTTGACGCCAATGCTGTTGCCAGCCGTAGACTTATCAAAAATTATTTTAAATATTCCATCCCTGCTCTAAATTGTAACCGTACAATATCTTCAATAATAGCCAGACTACGAACAAAACATTTAAAAGGAATGAAAATCTCAACGGAAGGACAAAGAAGCTACTCCACACACTGCCCAAACTGTACTGGTGTCCAACTGTCCCCGCAGCATATCTTTGGCTGCCCAGCAATTCAAGCCAGGCTCTTCAGAATTGCCTTTGAAGACCCAGAAGTTTAAATTCTCTCCGAAGATGCAGAAGAAATAGCGAAAGCTGTCTACGACAGCTTCGGATCCATCTAGTTTTTGCACACATCATGGACACGACAACAACAACAACAAAAATTCTTATGTAAAAAACAATTAGTTGCTTTAACATATTGTAGACGGCACCACAATGGCATTTAACATAAACTTTGAAACATAACTTTTACATTGGGATAGAAAAAGTTAGCAAATATCTTTTTTTTTACGGAAGGTTTACGGAATCAAAACATTAAAAGTATTAAATACGTTCAACTTTTTCATTCATCAAACTGTCAAGATTTTTTATCCTGTTTTTTAAAAAAATTCTGTATAATATTTGTCTTGTTCTTGTATGGTAAAAATTAAGCTACTAACACCTAAAAATTCAAACTATCGAAATGATAATTAGTAGAAAAACGGAATCTTAAATGGCCACAGCAGACCTCTTTGGCCTGTCTCTCCCCATAGATTATTTTATTTAAATTTTTTAAACGTATTTTATGCTCGATAATATACACAATAAAACCGAAATTTTGGATCATTTCCAATTTTTAAAAAGTCATACTTGTGAGATGGTTTTTCCCTCTTGAGTTTCAGTTGTGAAATATAATGGTTCGGTAGGGAAGAAAACAACGTAATTTTTGAACAGCTTGAAAACAAAATACACAAGAAAAACTGACTGACTGAACTGTTCACAGACATGAAAAACAATTTAAATTCACTACATCAATGTGAAATACAGTGAAAAGAAAATCTTCGCCCAGTAATCAGTATTGTACGACAATAATATAATAAGCAATTAGTTAAACATTTATAATTTATTGTCTTCAATTTATAATTAATAAAAGTATTACTTTCCTGTAACATTTATAGAAAGTCTTTAGTTACATATTCATATTTTTTTCGTTATTACTTTATTCCTCCTGGTGTTTTTCCTTCATTCTCTTTGCAAAATTTTCCATTTTCTCTTTACATTCTGCTGATATTTCGTCTCCAAGTTTTTCCATGGCAGCCTCACCCAGTTGTTTCATGCACGCCTGAAAACAAAACATTTTTATAATCCCCCGTGCAAAAATAATCCTACTTATGGGGTGGTTATTTCAGATGATGTAACTCTCCAGTTTTCATTTTTGCATTTCCTGCGATTTCGTTGGTTGTTTCGGTTTTCACTCTTAAAATGACCGTCATATATGAAAAGAAACTTTTCTTTCGTTTCAACCTTTCTTTAAAAAATGTTTTGAACAACCAACAGTACAGCAAGAAGTTGGCATTTAAAAAATGTAGTAAGAAAATGTTCTTAGAAAACTCATTTTCGAATATCAAAACAGTAATTCCAGACTACAAATGAAAACAAATCGTTGGAGCTGTTGCCATCCACGTTGTGAAACATCCCCATTATAAAAAATAATGTATGCAACGCGTGTGAAAAGTATTTTTTAAAAAACTACGTGTCACTATTTAACTCGTTTTAAAAAGTATCGTTTTTCACAGTGTTGTTGCATAAAAAAACTATTCAAGCATAAGTGCGAAAACGTAGCCTTGTCTAATTGTTTCATCTCATTCTATACCTATATTTTCATTTGATAAAAATACTATATTGAGCACATAATTAAAATTACATTTTTAAAATTTGGGAAACTATTAAGCAACGTTAAAATCTGTATGCAATGTTCCTCCCTCATCCAAACAAATCATTCCCCTTGTTTTAAAAAGTTTTACTTTACGCCCTTGCTGCATATAAATACATATTTGATAACTGATTCAAGTAGCCTTAAAATATAATAAAAATAGTAGTATTAATAAACTTTTATAACTTTAAAATATTTTGCAATGTGTAAAAAATAGTTACTTATGCAACTAGTGTAAAAAGTAAAGCTTTTTTAAACGAGTTGAATAAATAATTTCACAAGCGAAGAACGAGCGAGTGAAATAAATTCACGAGTTTAAAAAAGGCTATTTTCAACGTGTTGTCATACACTATTTTTTTTATAATAACGTGCAAAAAAAGCATTTATTAAATTGGCATTTATTGATTGGCTTTTTAATTGTTTTATTATCACGTTTAAATGATTTGAAGGTGATTATTTATATTAATGATTATTTTAAAATCACGTGCAAAAAGTATTTCTTAGATTGGCATTGGAAATATAAGACGCCAAATAAAGAATCACGTTCAAATAAAGAATTTTCCACCAACCAATCACAAAGCCGCCGAATAAAATATCACGCTCAAATAAAGAATTTTATACCAATCAGATGCTCTTATTTACTTTGTCGCACTAGTGCGTAAAAGTAACTTTGAAACACGATTTCGTTAAAAGCATAACTTTTGCCACGATTATTGATTTGAAAAAGTTTTTTTTTAGTTTTTTTTTAGTTTTTTTTGCACGATATTATAAAAAAATACTTTTTAATATTATCATGCAAAAAAAACCTAACTTTTTCAAATCAATCTTTTTCAATCAATTTACGCACAAGTGCGACAAAGTATATAAGAGCATCTGATTGGTGTAAAATTCTTTATTTGAGCGTGATATTTTATTCGGCGGCTTTGTGATTGGTGGAAAATTCTTTATTTGAACGTGATTCTTTATTTGGCGTCTTATTTCCAATGCCAATCTAAGAAATACTTTTTGCACGTGATTTTAAAATAATCATTAATATAAATAATCACCTTCAAATCATTTGAACGTGATAATAAAATAATTAATAAGACAATCAATAAATGCCAATTTAATAAATGCTTTTTTTGCACGTTATTATAAAAAATAGTGTATGATAACACGTTGAAAATAGCCTTTTTAAACTCGTGAATTTATTTCACTCGCTCGTACCTCGCGCGTGAAATAATTTATTCAATTCGTTTAAAAAAAGCCTTACTTTTTACACTAGTTGCATAAATAAGTATTTTATAATTGCGTGAAAAAAATCCGATATTTACACTATAATTTTAATATCAGACGCGTGCGAAAAGTTATACTTTTTAGAAACAGTGATAAAAAATTACTTTTTTTCACCCAAAAGCAGTGAAAAAAAGTACTTTTTTTCACTCTAAAAAAAGTACTTTTTTTCACTCTTTTCATAAGATGCCAACATTTCAAGTAAAATTTCTATTTCATAATATTCATAAAATCCAGAAATTTATTGATCTGTTTTATTTATAAATATTATGCGCGTGAATTTTATTATTATTTTATTTTTGAATCAGTATCCATGTTCAAATGTTTGACTTTAAACTAAAAAATAAGTTTGCCTTTTGTAGTTCCAATGATTTATCGATGCCGATCTTCTTTACGTAAAAAAATTAGCACGTGAATTATTTTTGAACCAATGAGATTTGATTTGTTTCACGTAATTATAAAAAATAGTGTATGAAACACGTGTGAAAAGTAAACTTTTTAAAACACGTGTCATTATTTCACTCGCTCGTGAAATAAAATCCACTAGTTTTAAAAAGTGTTACTTTTCACACTTGTTGCATAAATAA
Organism: Oedothorax gibbosus; assembly: GCA_019343175.1. Classification (NCBI taxonomy): domain Eukaryota; kingdom Metazoa; phylum Arthropoda; class Arachnida; order Araneae; family Linyphiidae; genus Oedothorax; species Oedothorax gibbosus. The sequence continues at coordinate 53,735 of JAFNEN010000839.1, forward strand.
CTATATTAACACTCGGCTTAGGTAAGAAGTAACACAAAAGTATTTATTTTAATAAACATTAATAAAATTAGGGTTTAGTAACGCCAGTGTCTTTCACAATTGTCACTCAAAAAACCAATACACTTAAGAGTAATTTATTTTCCATTAAAATTTAAAATAAATAAAGAAATCACAAGATGTGTGATTTCTCGGACTTTATACATAATGCAATCATTTTTACCTTAACTTCCTTCCTTTTGTCAGAATCAAGACTTTTTACCCAATCGAAAAATTCCTTCTGTAAATTGAATAAAAAAAATGTTTGATTATTTATAAAAATAATTAATATTATTTATTTTATTGTTACTAATGGCTGCATTGGCAGGCAATTATTTTATGTGTATAAATAATTATTTAAAAATAAGCATGTATAAAAATCTAAAACAAGTTTTCATTTCTTTATAATTTCCATTCTTTTAATGTTAAATTAAATTAAAAAAACAACAACTTTAAATGTAGTTGGCATGTAAAATAACTATAGAATGTTTGAAAAGTTCCGTTACTCTAACTTAGAAAAATTAGCAGTGCGATTTCTATTCAATTTTTTTTAGTTTTATCACCTTTTATTCACTGTTTATCTTGTGTTTTTATGCTCAGTCTTAGCGGAGAAAAAAAAATTAACGGTGTTTTGGTCTTCACTGCGCTTAGAATTTTTTACGCAAAAAACAATATAGATTTATTTCGAAACTAAAGCTAAGACAGACAGGGCAGGTGAACTTTCTCCAAACATTGCATTTTCACTCAAAGGTATCACTTCAAATGGTAACAAGCAATAACAGTTAACTAATGAAATATATAATTGGTGATAAAATTCAAAATTTGCTAATAAAATGCTCACTCTAATTTTTTCAAAATTAGAGTACCGTAAAGAGTAGAGTAAAATTAGATGTTAAATAATTAGCTTTTTTGGCGAATTCGGTGCATGAAACGTTAAAATCTTGTATTGAAGCGGTTTTAAGTCACAGAAATTTTCGATTTATTATTGAAAACTTACCCTTGTTTTCATATCTGCGTCGTGATCTTCTCCTGAGCACTTAAATCTCTTTAACTGAAAATGTTAAGGATGAAATTTAACACAAAATTTATTAATTTTGTTAAATAATATTTGAATCATGCCACATATACTATTATAAAACAGAAGAGTTCCAATGAAAAACGTTTATAGGAAGGGAAATTGAAAACAAAATGTAACAATTTAATTAAATAAATTTCATCTATTATTATATAATTGTAATTTTTGTAAAATGGAGAGAGAAAACGAGACTTGACGGCACCAGATAATCTTACTATTTACAAAAGAAAAAAAATGCATTTTACTTTCCCAATGCCGAAATAAGTAATTAATTGGAAAGATTTAAATATTTTATTGTTATCAATCAATGTTGAGAGCATTGCAAAATTAATTTACATTTGCGGAAGAAATATACCTTTATACATTTGACGAAATAACATTGCAATATTTCTCTTCATCTGACAAATAACAAAAGAATAGGGTTAAAAAAATCTGAAAATGTTCACTTGCAAGGTTGGGCAAATTGTTAAGAAATATACTAGCTCGGCAAAACTTTTTACTTGACCCAAATAATTCTTTTAACCCTTTCAGACCCAACTTTTTATTTTTTATTCTAAAAATTTAGATTTTGTGAAATATACTCATTATGTATATAGATTAAAATGGTAAAAAACAGGGGAAATTTTTTTTTGAAATCATAACTTTTTAATAAATTATAACAACAATTTTTTCATAAATTTATTTGTTAAAAATAGTTAAAATTCAATTTTTAAGCAGTTAAAAAAGCAATCATAAAGATTTTAGGCCAATTTATTTAATAAAATTGTTTTAGAATGAATTTTATTTTGCCATGTTTTACATATTTTCATTAAACTAAAGCAAACATTATTTGATTCTTCAAAAAACTTGATTCTTCCATCTGATGATACAAAAAGAAAATATAACTTTATCGAAAAATTTAGTGCGAATTTAATAAAATTTATTTGAAAGAAGTATTTAAATTAGTGAGAAAAAAATGAAGCTGATTGGTCCAAATAAAAAATCATTGGGAGTGAAAGGGTTCAAGATACAGTCAAACCTCGTTAAATCGGACACGATAAAGCCGAATAACAGTTAATTCGAACTAAATTAAGTTAACCGAGACGGTTTTGAATCCTTAGGCTTAGAATATATCGAATTACGCTTATGAAAATGATACATTTCGTAGATAGCTCGGAATTCGTTTTAAAATTTTCGGGGAAGTTTAAATTTTTTTTTCTTGCCTAATCCGCACTTTTACTTGCCTCGGGCAAAATGGGCAACAGATTTTTCTATCCTTGCAAAGACACAAAAGGATATTTTCAAAAGATACAGCCCTAATAAAAATGATCTATAGAGATCAATACAAAAATCTATTGATATTAGTACAGCTTTATTGATATGTACTGATTTTTATGGATGTCACTATTGTTATCAGTAGAAGCTATTGATATTAGTAACCGACTCTGATATTATTTCCTATTGATATTAATTAAGCTCTACCGACACAAATAAAAATCAGTAGGCAAAATCAGTAGGAATATCAGTAGGCTAGTGATCTCAATTGATATTAATAGGCCTGTACTGATATCCATAAAAATTTTACCAGTAGGCTACTGTTTTCAATTGATATCAATAAAGTCTTACTAACACCAATAAAAATCCGATCGGTATGGGTTATGAAGAGAGTTTGGTGTCTATGAAGTTTTTTTTTCCAAGTCGAAAAGACGAAAATGTTTATAAAGTCTGTATCTCCCTTTTCAATGCAGACAGAACAACAAACGACTAATCCTTTTAAATATAATGAAGTATTCCTTCAAACACAGAAAAAATTAAATTTACATCCTCCCAGGTTGGAAAAAATTATTTTTCCCAATGCAAAGATGCAAATGACCATTGGGTATTATTTATATCTGACGAAACTTGCGTTCAAATATTCTCCGAGATTCGGCATTATAAGAAAACGGTCAAATTTAGGATACGGTTTTTAAGAGACAAAGTTTCTTGTACAAAGTTAATGATATATTTTTGTAGACAAATCCAAACCATTTATTCATTTATTTATTTCATTTATGCTTAAAACTGAACGATTCGCAGTACTATAAAAGAGTTCTCAAATGAACATTAAACAATTCTATATATATATATTATATATATATATATATATATATATATATATATATATATAATATATATATATATATATATATATATATATATATATATATTATATTATAGTATATGTATATGTATATGTATATGTATATGTATATGTATATGTATATGTATATGTATATGTATATGTATATGTATATGTATATGTATATGTATATGTATATGTATATGTATATGTATATGTATATGTATATGTATATGTATATGTATATGTATATGTATATGTATATGTATATGTATATGTATATGTATATGTATATAATGTATATTATATGTATATATATATATATATATATATATATATATATATATATATATATATATAATATATATATATATATATATATATATATATATATATATATATATATATATTATATATATTGAGACCAAAAATACTACCTAATTTAAAATGGCAGACTTAAAACAACGGAAAAATTCATTAAATTGCAGACTAGATTTATAAAAAAAAAGTGGAACTGTAAAATGCTGAAGAATTGATTTAAAAAAAGTAAATAGTTATTTAAAATCATTAAGCATCTAATTAATAAAATATTTTTATAAGAAAACTTCAGAATACATTATATGCGTTTAAGATTTAAATAGATTAACATTTATAAATTGTCAATGCAATTGCTAATTTCGCCAAAGGTTGTCATCGGTGTTACCAGATTTGGCGTAAAATTGCCGGCCACGATTCTTTATGTTAACCGGAATATATTCGGCATAAATAAGGAATTTGTACTTTATAAAACTTTTCCAATTATACAAGAGAAGGAATGTCTGTTTTGTTTTCTGATGTTAATATGGCGTAATGGTCGATTGAATTTTGGCATTAGCGGCTTTTGGCGAAGTTGAAAATTTAACGTAGGGTAGCTGTTCCCATCCAGTTGTATGGGTTAGGGTTAGTTTGAATTATCGTCGCATTAAAGCTACACACGAGTGCTATTGGAAACGGGAGTTGTAATTTAGAACCACAGTTAAGTTACGAGCCGACACGTGAGTAGGTACCTAATGCAACTTTTAAGGGCGACATCGTAAGCAGCGTTGGGAATTTGGAGGATATTTAAAGTGCTCTTCCTTTACACGGTGTATTATTCGTCGGGCATTTTTTGACTGCACCAGCCGTTTATAGGTCGGCAGTTATTTTGGCGATGCCCGGACCTGAACCTGGGACCTACCACATGCAAGACGAAAGTCTTTACCGACTGGGTCCCCCAGCCCTATCGAGTTGTATGAAATATGAAGTGGAATGTTTACCACATTTGGGCAGTTTCGTTTTGCGCTAATCGTGAAATAGAAACAGGCCATTATATCATGTAGCTGTTCTGGAAATTTGAACAGGGGCCTATGGGAAAACCCTCCAACTCCTGGAAGGGCCTGGATAAAATCAACCCCTCATATAAGAATGGGAGGAGATTATAATATCCTGATGGAGTGGACCACAGTGGAGGGATCAATTGGTATAAAATAAAAGTTGACATAAAAAACTACTAATTAGGGTTATTAAGGGTACATCCGCGCAACGCCGAGTTTATAAAGCAAGTATTGAATAAATTAAATTGTCCAATTAAAAAAATATTTTTATAAGAATTTTTTTTCTTCTGAAATTTAAAAAATGACAGTTTACTTACGTCCAAGTCTTTTGCACAAGTGGGAGCCGATTCTCCGTCGAACATTGCTAAAATGTAAATACGTAATTTACATTACAGTTAATATTTAAATACGTGATTTACATTACAGTTAATATTTAAATACGTAATTTACATTACAGTTAATATTTTAACAAAACAGTTATTAATTTAATCTTTTTCAGTCGTGAGTTTCTAATTTATAGGGTCTAATATAAAAAGGATACAAATATAAAAAAAGGAATCGCGCTTTATTCTCTTTCATGTTTTTTTTTTTTAAATAATAATTTTCAATTACCATGGTTTTTTTAAAACACAAGGGCACTAAAACTCATTTTATTTGGTTAATTATGCTAACTTGGCTTTAAATTAAAAAAAAAATCTACAATTTTTTTGTTTTATATTAAGTAATATTATATAAACATGCAAATATTAATGACAATGATTAATTAATGAAAATTACAGTACTACTGAAACTGATTAATTAAGAAGCATTTAAAAACAGTGTTATTAATTTTAAAAATCCAGAAAAAACACAAACTAGTTTATTTCTGAATATTCTAAAAACTTAATAATAATTCAACGGTAATTTTTTCTCCCAAATTGTATTTACAATGAAAAAGAATTTAAATGCAGAGATTAGTGAAAAAGTTAAAAAAAATTAAAATTATTGCTAACTTAATAATCAATATAATTTTTAACCCCCTGAGGGATGAGAACGCATAAAACCATCATCTGACTGTCATGTTTTGATGCAACACATATAATTTTTAAACTTATAAATTGTATGGTTTTAGAAAATATTAAAATTTTGAAGTACGGAGGAGTTTTTTATGATTATCCTCAATAGAAATATAATTAAAAAAAAATTTAAAAGAAAAAAATTCATTTCAAAATTTAAATTTTAATCTTTTGCAGAGAAACAAGATACAATTTAGTCTATTTGCTTATTCATAAGAAGCTTAATGCTGATTTTAACACATACCATTTTTCTCTTTCATAAGTTTCATCATTTCATTATTGCATTTTTCATCAAATGCAGCGTTAACGCTGAGACATGCAAAAGCGCAGACTGCCGCTAGTACTAAAACTATTGAGGTGTTCATCTTTACTCGAGTATAAGACAAGTACTATTGCCGTGAATCGTTGGCTTTATATACTAAGCGTTATATCGAACGAGGAAGTTGTTATATAGCAGTTCCATACCAATCGAGGAAAAAGCAACATTGTATATTTACTGTACTGTGACATGCAGCTACGAGAATAATGCATATTTACCAAGGTTGTCAAACAATTGGGGTATCTAACAGTGAGGGTTTTTGGGGAAATGTCAAGTCATTGAATAAACGAGAAATGATCCATTTCCTTTTGGCGAATAATATCTGTCTCTGCGCAAACTCTTTCTTGTTAAAAGGTCATATAAAATTATTATTGCTTGGTCTAAATATTTTCTTGTTAATGGGTCAGATAAAGTTATATACTTGTTATATATTTGGCTTAAACATTTTCCGTAGCTAACTTTGAGAAATCGTTGGGAAGTAGAGAAGAAGTTCGGAAATTATAATCTCTTATTTTATCACTACCTTCGTTTTTCGTCAGATCCTAGACGTAGGACGACTATCAAAGACCACAAATTTGCAGGGTGACGTAATTCAAAACAAACCAATAACCTTCTCTCACATGCTATCCTAGGGAGTTTTTGTATCCATAGCTGCGGTACAGAGACGGTACTGCAAACGAAATCTGATTACAGTAAAATTGTAATAAATCCGAACTCCAAAGGAGCTTGGGGGCCCAGTCTGTATAACGCTTGCCTAGCAAGCGAAAGATTCCAGGTTTTTGCTCAGGAATTACTAAAATAACTGCCGACCTATGAACGGCCCTGGCAACCAAAAAGTCCTTTGAGTAATAGCCCGTGTTGATAGAGGGTATATTAAATATGCTGCTATGTTAAAAGTTGTATGTTAAAAGGTGCGTTGGGTGCCTACTCAGACGTCGTCTCGTCACTTGGTTATGGATCTAATGTATTATGGATCCTCGTGTAGCACAAGTGTGACGATATTTCGAACTAACCCAAACCGAACTTCAGATTTCGTTCTGCTCCATCCATACGCTTAACATATTGTTATTCCACTACAACATTTAAAAAAATATATAGTTTTTCTCCCGTTTTCAGTACCCATGCAGTAATTTATTGAAAAAATAGTTCGATACTGTTCGAACAGTGGATTATGTGTCGAATCAAGTAACCTGATTTGTTTATTTGGTCACTCTGGATTGATCCTCGACACTATTGAATTCAACAACATTGAAAACGTTCGAATTATTGTAGTTTTATGGAATTATGTACAAGAAGGTATTAAACATAAGATCTATTTAAAATTTTCAGTAGTTTAACACTCCAGCTGCAGAAACTGCCCCGACTCGGAACTGGATCCAAAACATATTTTCTCTTGTTCAGCCATCCTGGCAAAATTGCAGCAAATCACCAACTCGTCCTACGAAGACCTTTATGAGGATCGCTGACGCAGTATATGAGACCTTTGGTCTCATATAATCTTTATCCATGGACACGACATCATCATCATCAGTAGTTTAAGATTCTATTGTTGATTGATGAGGATCACTTTACGCACCAAATAATTCACATTTAGTTTTTGGTTTATTTGTCTTAAAATGGTTCTTATTATGTACTATGCAATGTTCCGACCAGTTATTTTTAGAAACCTCTTTACATTAGCGATCAATCTTTGATTGAATAATATGAACCTCTGAAATTTACTTGTGTTAGATTTCTGGTTTACTTATTAATACTTTTTTTATTAGGTAATGGAAGTGCTTGTAATCTTCAACGCTATTGAATTCAAAAACAGAGAACTTGCTGGAAGAATTGTAGCATACGTCTCTTTTAAGAACATGTAACTGACACTGGGTTATCTTATTTAAAGCTTTGCTCAGTTGGCTTTTTGTCAGAGACACTTAGTAACAACTTGCCACAATCATGAGTGTAGCTTACCACCATGCTTTTTAAAAAGGGCAACTTTTTAAAGGGCAACAAAGCAATTTATTTTTATTTTATTTATTACAATACTTTTTGCTATGCCCATTGGCCTCCTTGCTATGCCCTTCAGGCACACAACAACATAATCATCTTATAATAACACATATACACACATAAAATAAAATAAAAAAGTTTGGATATAAATGGGTTTTTGTTTTGATCAGATCTAAACTCTTTTGGTTTTGATTTAGTTGTTTTATTTATAATTAAAGTTTTGTTTGGTTATACATAAACAAATAGGTTTGCAACAGAATATGTCACTCAGCCCGCTTCCACACGACGTTTGTGTTCAACAGGGAAAAAATCGCCTAACACGATATTTATTCTATTATAAACATTTACAAGTTAAATTTGTCGAGTTTCATTTATTTTATTTCGAAAATTCAAAAATTATTTCTTCAATAAATATTATCGTTTGCAAAAATTAATTTATATTTCAAAGAATAAATATGTAATATTATTTCTTTTAAATTATTATTTAAAAGAATTAAAGTTTCTCGAGTGATTGTTGCGATTGGCAATGCTGATTTAATTATAATAAAATGGCTTCTTATGCTTTTTAAATGTGCATTAAATTTTGCAGTTTTTTTTAATAATTAAAGTACTTCGAATTTGAGTTTTTTCTGATATTAGTTATGATATAGATATTATTATTATCTTCTAATTTCGATGCGCTGAATTTTTTGACACATCACACTTGCCTGTAGCATTTGTAGTTTGGGCTATGAAAGTGAAAAGATTATAATACCTTCCACTTTTAGCTTCCACACTACGTATATAACGTAAAAAGTGGAAGGTATTATAATCGTTCAGTCCGTCCGTCTGTCTGTCACCCACTTTCATAGCCCAAACTACAAATGCTACGGACAAGTGTGATACGTCAAAAAATTTAGCGCATCGAAATTAGAATACATTGAAAATTTCAGAAAAGAATTCGAAGTACTTCAATTATTTAAAAAAAACTGCAAAAATTAATGCTCATTTAAAAAGCGTAGGGAGCCATTTTTATTAGAATTAAATCACCATTGCCATTCGCAACAATCGCTCGAGAAACTTTAATTCTTTTAGACAATAAATTAAAATAAATTTATTTTTGCGACATCGAACAGTTTGAAATGACGTCAAATATATTTCACTACGAGATTCTTTGGATGTTGATATGAAATGTTTTTAATCTATTTGAAAGTGAGGAATATTACATATTTATTCTTTGAAATATAAATTAATTTTTGCAAACTATAAGTAATAATTATTCAATTTTTCAGCATGTAAATGTTTAATATAGATTTAATGCTGTAATTGGTGCCTTTTTACCTGTTAAACGCAACTGTTGTATGGAAGCGGGTTAAGTGACAGATTCGGTAACAAACCTACTTGTTTACGTTATGCCGGTAGTTGCCGGCAAATAAGTCACCAAGTGTTTGTTTGGGCTTAATATTGAAGCGATCAATAGCTTCAGTTAGCAAACCTGCTTTTGTATTGGTTTTTGATTTGGCAATATTTCTGTCGTATTTTTATCTCCACGTTGGGGCCACTTTTATTTGCACCACCCTGTTGCTTGGTGTTTGTGGAAACATCCCAAACATCATGGGATTTTCCGAACATAAATTATTTTTTATTGCTTATTGATAAATCGGAAAAGTTTGTAGAAGAGCCCTTTACCCCAAAATAGCATTTGCCCTGGAAATATGTATTCATTTTTGATTTCGCATCTTTTCTTTATTTCCCAAAATAAGAGGAATTTTAACCAGAATTGCTATAATCTTCTATTCCTATAATTATTATTAAAATGCAATTTTCCTCTACATCAATAAAAATGATTAGCTATTGCATTTCTTCTTTATTAATGTTTAATTTAAAGCATGAAAATTAAAATTAATGTGTAATGTTTCTACTTTTGAACACCAGTTTTGTCTTATAAAATTAATAAATAATATAAATTTAAAGTTAGACATATTGTCCTAGTAATATAATAAGTGCTTTTAATGCTTAAAGTGCTTTTTAATTAAAACTTAGTGTCAAACGAATGTTTAAATTTTTCATTTTGCTCAAGAAAGAAGTATCGTCTGCTCGATGAGCCTGGCTTTCTTACAACCCTGCCTATTACTTACCTTTGTGATGGTCAGTTTTATTGAAATGTAACTAAATGGTTATAATAAAAAAAAATTGAATGATCTCCCATGGAAAATTGGTTGCCATTGCCTCCGAGGAGGTTTTGAACTTCTGCCTGTTGGTCAGCGGAAGGTATTTTATTTCCCTTCTACCACCCAGAGGAAAATCCAACAGAGGCCCTTCCCTATCTGGGTTACAAACATTAGTTTAAATTTCTATGAAGTTTTACGGAATCAAAACATAAAAAATAGGAAATAAATACATTTAACTTATACATTTATAAAACTTTTTTTAAAGATAGATTTTATACTGATTTTTTTTTAATTTTCTGTATAATAATTGTCTTGTTCTTGTATGGTAAAAATTAATGTACTGAAAGCTAATATTCACACTATTGAAATGATAGTTAGTAGAAAAACTGAATTCTAAATGGACTCATCAGACATTGATTCTCTTTGGCATTTCTCGCACCTTAGATTATTTTATTTCAATTTTTTTAAAAGTAATTTATGCTCGATAATATACACACTGAAACCGAGTTTTTGGATAAATCCCAATTTTTAAAATGTCATGCTTGTAGGATTGTTTTCCCCGCTTGAGTTTCAGTTGTGAAATATAATGGTGTGGTAGGAAAGAAAACCACGTAATTTTTGGAATAGCTGAAAAAAATACATAAGAAAACTGGCTGAGTGAACTGTTCATAGACATGAAAAACAATTGAAATTCGCTACATAATAGTAAAATAAGCCATTCCGGCCAAGAAATCAGTAATATACGAAGAATAAGCAATTAGTTAAACTTTTATAATTTATTGTCTATAATTAATAATTGTATTCTTTTCCTATAACATTTAGAAAGCCTTTTGTTACATATTCATATTTTTTCGTTATTACTTTATTCCTCCTTGTGTTTTTCCTCCATTCTCTTTGTAAAATTTTCCAATTTCTCTCTACATTCTGCTGATATTTCGTCTCCAAGTTTTTCCATGGCTGCCTTACCCAGTTGTTTCATGCACTCCTGAAAACAAAATTATTTTATAATCCCCCGTTCAAAAATAATCCTACTTATGGGGTTATTTCAGATGATGTAAATCTCCAGATTTCATTTTTGCATTTCTTGCGATTTCATTGGTTGCTTCGGTTTCACTCTCAAAATGACAGTCCTAGATGAAAAGAAACTTTTCTTTCTATTCAATTTTTCTTTTAAAAATTTTTTGAACAACCAACAGCACAGCAAGAAGTTGTCATTTAAAAAATTTAATAAGTAAAATATTCTTAGAAAACTCATTTTCGAATCCCAAAACACAAGCAATTCCAGACAGCAAATGAAAACAAACCGTTAGAGCTGTTGCCATCCACGACGTGAAACAACCCCATTATAAACAAGAAGTTCATAAAGAACTAAAATAGCCTACTTTCCTTTTACTTAAATACTTACTGAAGTTATAATCGGGAAAAAAAACTAGGTTCCTAAAGTAAATATCATCAACAGCCGTTTATACACTAGATTTATACACATTAGAAAAAAAAAATCGAAACACAGCACCCAGCTATAATTTAAACTTCTAAAAGCCAAAATCAACTATTTTCCTTAATATTCTTTCGCAAATTAATTAAATATTATTTATCATCTGCTCGTGATTTATTTGTAGTTCAAAGAATAATTAAATATTTATTAATAACAAAAGTAATGAAACTACTCCGAACTGCATTAAAAAATAAGAAATGTAAATTAAAACTAAGCATAATTGCATGCAAAAGTATGCCTTGCCGCTTTCTTGGTAGATAAATAATGAATAATCAAAGAATCAAATTGTGCTACATTTTATGACGTCATTCCAAACTGATTCATGAAAATATTATTTTGCTTCAAATATGTTTAAATAAATAAAGTTTCTCATGCCATTGTTGATTTGGCAACAGTGATTTAAATGACTCAAAATTAAATTTCAATGCTAATTCAATGGGAAATTCGCCGACAGATAGTAGATTTATGTCCGTCCGGACGTACAGACAGACGGACAAAAAGTATGAAAGTTGGGTATCTGAGGTCATAGCTTTCTAACAAAAAAAGAATTTTTAAGATCCGATGGATAGAACCGATTTGGAAGGGGGGGGGGTACGGACAGACGGACGGACAGACAGACGGAAAGACAGACAGACATACGAACAGACAGACAGATGGACATCAACCGCATTTCAATACCTACAGGGATTTAAATGACTCAAAATTGAATTTCAATGCTAATTCAATGGGAAATTCGCCGACAGATAGTAGATTTATGTCCGTCCGGACGTACAGACAGACGGACAGAAAGTATGAACGTTGGGTATCTGAGGTCATAGCTTTCTAACAAAATAAGAATTTTTAAGATCCGATGGATAGGACCGATTTTGGAAGGGGGGGGGGTACGGACAGACAGACAGACGGAAAGACAGACAGACATACGAACAGACAGACAGATGGACATCAACCGCATTTCAATACCTACAGTGATTTAAATGACTCAAAATTGAATTTCAATGCTAATTCAATGGGAAATTCGCCGACAGATAGTAGATATATGTCCGTCCGGACGTACAGACAGACGGACAAAAAGTATGAGAGTTGGGTATCTGAGGTCATAGCTTTCTAACAAAAAAAGAATTTTTAAGATCCGATGGATAGAACCGATTTTGGAAGGGGGGGGGGGGTACGGACAGACAGACAGACGGACAGACAGACAGACGGAGAGACAGGACAGTCATAAGAACAGACAGACAGATGGACATCAACCGCATTTCAATACCTACAGTGATTTAAATGACTCAAAATTGAATTTCAATGCTAATTCAATGGGAAATTCGCCGACCGATAGTAGATTTATGTCCGTCCGGACGTACAGACAGACGGACAAAAAGTATGAAAGTTGGGTATCTGAGGTCATAGCTTTCTAACAAAAAAAGAATTTTTAAGATCCGATGGATAGAACTGATTTTGGAAGGGGGGTACGGACAGACAGACAGACAGACAGACGGACATCGACCGCATGTCAATACCTACTTTTCATTTTTTTAATTCTTTCGAATTAAAAAAAGAAAAGTAGGCTAAAAATCGTGCATGCAACGAGTGTGAAATGTAAAATTTTTAATATACGTTTAATTACTTAACTCGTTTTAAAAAGTATTAGCTCCCGCACTACGTTTATAACGTAAAAAGTAGAAGGTATTATAATCGTTCAGTCCGTCCGTCCGTCCGTCACCCACTTTCACCGAACGAACCGCAAATCTCACAAACAAGTGGGATACGTCATTTTGTCAGATTAGGCTACATGCCAAATTTCATTAAAAAATTTAAATTAGAAGTTTATTTAAAATTTAAATAACTAAAAATTTAATCTAAATTGAAATAACATGCAATTTTCATGTTTATTCAATATTTTCACTGTTGCCATTTCGTCAATTGTACGAGAAACTTTATTTAAAATAACAATAAAAAGTCTTGAAAAAATATTTATTTAGTGTTATGGTTCAGTTTGGATTGTTGTAATATCACAATTGAGTTCTTATATGTATGAAGAAATATGCATAGAGAATTCTATAACTATATAAGTTTCTATATAAGTTTCGCTTTTATTTTCTAAGCATCGATTTTACTAATTTATTTTTCGAACTGTAAACAATGTGGAGACAAAAAGATATTATTTAAAAAAATACATCATTATTCTTCGAACTTAAAAAAAATAATTAGCAATCGATAAAGACTAATTATTAAATCTGCAAAAGAATATTAAAGAAAATAGTTAATTTAGGCGTTTAAAAGTTTGAATTAGAACTAGCAAAAAGCCCTGTTTGACGAATTTCTTTCTGAGATATTGTTATATAGTGTTTTTCTCGTGTTGAGCACAAATGTTGCGTGGAAGCGGTTTAAGTGACAGATTCTGTAACAAACCAACTCGTTATTTTTCACATATTGTTGTTGCATAAATAAACTATTCAAATAATTCATAATAACTATTCAAGCATAAGTGCGAAAACGTAGCCTTTTCTAACTGTTTCATCCCATGTTAAAACGAAATTTTCATTTGATAAAAATACAATATTAAGGACAAGAAAAATGGCAGCTTCCACACTACGTTTATAACGTAAAAAGTGGAAGGTTTTCTAATCGTTCAGTCCGTCTGTCTGTCTGTCCGTCACCCACTTTCACAGAAAGAACCACAAGTCCCACAGACAAGTGGAATACGTCATTTTGAAGCAAAAATATTAGGCTACATTCCAAATTTCATTAAAAAATTTAAAGTAGAAGTTTATTTAAAATTTAAATAACTAAAAATTTAATCTACATTGAACTAACATGCAAATTCTATTTTTATTCAATATTTTCACTGTTGCCATTTCGTTAAACGTACGAGAAACTTTATTTAAAATAAAAATAAACACTTTTGAAAGAATATTTATTTATGTGATATAATTCAGTTTGGATTGTTGTAATATCACAATAGAGAATTCTAGAGAATTCATAGAGAATTCTAACTTGTCATAAAAATATGCAAAGTTTTGCTTTTATTTTTAAATCATCAATTGCACTAATTATATATTTTTCGAACTGTAAATTAATTTAACAAACGATAAATGACTGAATTTTCGAAAGAAATGTAAATGGCAAATTGTGACGACACAAAGATATTTATTAAAAAAGATTACATTATTACTAACTTCAAACAAATTAAGCAAACGATAAAGTCTAATTTTTAAATCTGAGAATTAATGAAAATAATTAATGTTATCGTTTAAATGTTTAATTACAACTATCTAAAGGCTCTGTTTGCCGAATTTCTTTCTGAGGTGTATAAATAGTTTGTTTAATAATGTTGAGCACAAATGTTGTGTGGAAGCGGTTTAAGTGACAGATTCTGTAACAAACCTACTTGTTTAAATTTTGGGAAACTATTAAGTAAAGTTGAAATCTTATATATAATTAATAAATAATTTTTAATATATTTTTTCACATGATAATAATAAAATCATGTATCCCAATCTTGTGCGTAAATTGAATTTCTTAAACATTAAACGTTCCTTCCTCTTCCAATAAACATCATTCCCATTGTTTTTTTTTTATAAAATTACTTTACGCACTTGTTGCGTAAATAAATATTTATTAACTGATTCACGTTGCCCTAAAATATAATAAAAACAGTAGTTTGATAAACTTAAGCATTTTACAATGTGAGAAAAAATACTTTATTAACACTCAGCTTAAGTAAGAGGTAACGCAGAAGTATTTATTTTAATAAACAGTAATAAAATTAGGTTGGGGTAACCACATGACTTTCAATTGTCACTAAAAAAATCAATATATTTAAAGGTCATATAATAAGGTAATTATATATCCTATAAGGTAATTTCAATAACTTTAATACCAAAAAAATTCTATGGCACCTATACCCTTTACGCATGCGGCGAGTTCCTCGAAAACTTATAATGTCTAATAGAAACTTGGAACACGTGTATCAAATTTGAAGTCCGTAGCTTTTAGTTCGAGCTGTAGAGTGGTGACAGACAGACGAACCATTGTTCAAAAACCACTTTTTTTAATCAGCACCTTCCACAACCAAAAAAAAAGAGCAAATTCTCCATTTCGGATTTTCGACCCCATTGCAATACTTTCATTGCCTAATATTTCTGATTAGGTAATTGAAAGTAAAAATGTGAGAATTTCTCCAATATATATGCATTTAACCATTTTATGCCTTAGCTCCATTTGTATGCATTATTCCAATAATATGCATTTATGAATGAATGTCGGAGGAATTCTTTAACAAATTTTGTTACAAAAATGTTTATATTTCTTTGTGATTTTAATTTCATGAAAATTCAAATTTTTACTTCAACCTTCTATATTTTCTGCAGCAGATGTATATATATATATACTTACCAATCATATATTTTTAAAATAAAAAAAAGATTAATTGAAAATAAATATAAAAACAAGATGCGTGACAACATTATACATAATGCAATCATTTTTACCCAAACTTCCTTCCTTTTGTCAGAATCAAGGCTTTTAATCCAATCCCTGAATTCCTTCTGTAAAATGAATTAAAAAATGTTTGATTATTTATAAAAATAATAATTTGGATTTAAAAAAAGGTATTAAAATTTTTTGATTATATAAGAAAGACTAATTTGGAGGTCAAAGAATATTTAATTATATATAAAAATAATTATTTATATTAAAATTTATTAGTACCATTTTTTTTTGTTGTTACTGATATCTACATTGACCGGCAATTTGTTGTAAATCTTTAAACTTTTCATTTTGGTTTTTTCGTTGATTTTAAATTCTTACTAATAAACTTGACTTGAAATGTGCTATATTGAATATCGAGTGTCAAGTTAGGTTGAGGATAGACATATAGAGAAGAGGTTGGCCGACAAATATGGAAAATCTTGTCCATTCCTTCTTAGCAATCCCCACCTTAAACCAGCAATGAAAATTGTTTTGCCCTCGAAAAAAAAATATATATATATACTAAAATAGCTTGTCAAATTTTATTTGTAAAGTTAAGAAGCCTTTTTGTACTTAAAATCAAAAAATAAATCAAAGCTCCTTATTTCCGCCTGCATGCAATGGAGTTGAGGTGCCTTGAGGATGGGAAAACTCTAGATGTTCTTAAGTAAAATAAATGTAAATAAAAAATTTATGTAAAATGTGTGTGTATGGGGGGGAAGAGGGGCGGCGCAAGGTTTTGAGCTAAAAATTGTCTCTCATCCAAGGCAAAAATAAATGTGCAATTATTTTTTCGCGTTAAAAAGGACGCAAATAGTAACAATCACCTGCAGTTAAATGTTCAATAAATATACAATAGGTGATAAAATTTAAAGTTTTTCTTAAAAGGTAAAACAAAATTATAATTAAATTGCGCTCAATGATTTCTTTAGTTTGCGTATCGGGCCTTTTGGGCCAACCTGTATTTTGAATTAATTATTGATAAAGAAATCTAAACAAAGTTTTATTTTTATTTTATAGGTTATTCCCGGAATTATAAATGAAGTAAGCAAAGTTTCTCAAATGGTATATTAAAATATAATATAATTGAATAGGCTAGAAAAATTCAACCAAAATAGCAAATATGGCAAGAAAAAGTATTAGTTAAAATAAAATAGTTAGCTTTTTTGTTGACAAATTTGGTTCATACGTTAAAATCTTGTTTAGAAGCGGTTTAAAGGGACAGTGACTTATATTATCAAAAACTTACCTTAATTTGCTTATCTGCTTCGTGATCTTCTCCTGAGCGCTTAAATTTTTTCAACTGTAAATATTATTGAAGAAATTTAACAGAAAATTCATTAGTTTTATAAAATAACAATTAAATTATGGAAAATACAATTTTAAAACAGAATAATTTTAATTTAAAACCTTTATAGAAGGGGAAATTGAACACAAACTTTTAAAATTTATTTAAATAAACTTTTCATCTATATTATTATGTAATAATAAAATATATTTAAAAGTTAATGAAACTGTGAATTTTACAAACGAGTTTTATTAAGAATTTGTTTTGTAAAAACAATTTTTTTTTATTTAATTTGCTATGTGTGTTGCTTGACTAAATATGACCCATCACATGGCAACTGATACATAATAAAGCCCATTTGTAATGCTAACTCTAAAGAAATATTTACGTAAAGTACCCTTCTATATATATTACTTATTCTCTTTGAAACATAACATATAACTTGAACGTAAGTTATTAAAAAGGTTTAATTCATTTTGCAATATGAAAGTCAACATGGAATTACAAATTATATAGAAACTAATACTATAGAAGTAACTATACTGATATGCCAATCATTTGCAGTTTTTGTCAGAATTTGTGAAATGTATTACAATGGTTACCTATAAATAAATATTTTATGCAACATGGTAAACAACGATTTTTTTAATAAAATTATTATACTTTCAAAGAGGTTTGTAAAGATGGATGTAAGAGCTCGTAATAATCAAGAAACGCATTTTCTGCCGCCTATAATGCATCGTTTTCGAATTATTTTGATAATTAAACGTTTTAAACTGTTATCAATTTTTTAAAAATGATTTAGGAACTAATCTTCAAATTCTCAACCATCTATCTCTTTATTTACTTCACTGTAGCCAATGCAAATGGACCGACGGAGACTATTTCTATGAAATCAATTGGATACCAAAACATATAATTTTTGTATTGTGAAGTGTAAATAAAAATGTAATAGGGTAACGAGTACAGTGATTGGCACCCCCACAGTGATTGGCCCCCTCATTCATTATTGAAAACAATAAGATGTTAAAGCCCAAAATGTTGTTGCCAACATGACAAACGTTAATGGCGGGAATTTTAAAAACCTTTGTCACACCTATTTTGGGATTTTGGGCTTTAACATCTTATTATTTTCAATAATGAATGAGGTGGCCAATCACTGTGGGGGTGCCAATCACTGTACTCATTACTCTAGTAAAGTTATTTTTTTCTCTGTTAGTTAAGAAAAGACGGTTTACTTACGCCCAACTCATTTACACAAGCGGGAGCTGATTCATCTCCAAGCATTGCTAAAATTTTAAATACGTAATTTACATTAGAGTTAATACTTTAGCAAAAGAGTTATTTATTCAAACTTTTTCCAGTCTCGAGTTTTTAATTAACATAGGGATTGCAATATAAAGATATTACTTATAAAGGTATTACTTATAAAATAGCAAACCGAATCGCACCATTTTGTTTTATAGTTTTAAAAAGTATACAAATTTTAATTTTTTTTTAAACACATGAGCACTAAAAATTTATTATAAATAGTTAATTGTACTGATTTTGCTTTAAATTGAAAAATTTTACTACTAATGTTAAGTTTTTATACTAATACATATATAAGAATGTTAATGAAATGAGCAGTCATGGAAAATTTAAAAAAATTAAACTGATTGATTAAGAGACAGTTAAAAATATAGTTACTAATTTAAAACAATCAAGTTGAATTCAAAATAATTTATTCCTGAATTTTTCAAAAACTTAACCCCCTGAGGGATGAGAACGCATAAAACCATTATCTGACTGTCAGGTTTTCCAGCATCACATACAATTTTTAAAACTTATAATAAATTTATAATTTTACTAAATATTAAAATTTAAAGTATGGAGCAGTCATTTATGATTATCCGCTACAGAAACATAATTAAAATTGTTTTTTAAAGAAATGAAATTTTCATTTTTAAATTTTAAACTCTTGCAGTGGAACAAGATACAATTTAGCCAATTTTTTAATTCCCAAGAAGAATAATGCTGATTTTAACACATACCATTGGTCTCTTTCTTAATTTTTCTAATTTCATCCTTGCATTTTCCATCGTGTTCAGCGTTAACGCTGAGACATGCAAAAGCGCAGACTGCCGCTAGTACTAAAACTACTGAGGTGTTCATCTTCACTCGAGTAAAAGACTAGTACTATTTCTCTGTATGGTTGGCTTTATATACTAATCTGTATAGCATGACTGAACGAGGAAGTTGTTATATAACAGTAATACCAATCGAGGAAAAAGCAGCATTGTATACGTACTGTACTGTGATTTGCAGCTACGAAAATAATGCATATTTACCAAGATTGTCAAACAATTGCGGCATCTAACTGTGAGGGTTTTTGGGAAATGTAAAGTCATTGAATAAACGAGAAATGAACCTTTCCTTTTGGTGAATAATATCTGTCTCGGCGCAAACTCTTTCTTGTTAAAAGGTCATATAAAATTATTATTGCTTGGACTAAATATTTTCTTGTTAATGGGTCAGATAAAGTTATATACTTATTATATATTTGGCTTAAACACTTTCCGTAGCTAACTTTGAGAAATCGTTGGGAAGTAGAGAAGAAGTTCGGAAATTATAATCTCTTATTTTTTCCCTACCTTCGTTTTTCGTCAGATCCTAGACGTAGGATGCACAGCAACGTGTGCATCTACCGAAAGCCTCCACGAAAAATATACTTAACTGAATGTTTTTTGAATAACATTTAAACCTGTTATGTTTCAAGGAGGGAATTACATGATCATTGACACAAAAGTCCCATTTAAAAAAAAAATGTTTTCCACTAATCCCTTCAGTTGTGCTGTGACTTACAGTCCCTGGACAAATTATTAGACGCACTGTATTTTTTAGTAATGATGAAAACATACCAAAGAAGGCCATACCATTAAAAAGGATGTCGATATATGTTTTAAGTATAGCAGATAGTATTTTCTATTCAATTGCTTAAGTTTCGGAAAACAAATGTCCTTCTAAAGGTATTTTGTTCATCATTGATTGATACATGAAATCTTGCAGTGTGTCTAATAATTTGTCCAGGGACTGTATAGCAAGTTTTAATTGTTTTAAAGTAAAGAATCGTATTTCCCAGAAATCATTTTTGAATGAATGAAACATTGTTATAAACTATTGGCAAAACTAAATGGAGCAATCATGTGTTTAGGTAAAGGGACCCAAATAACGTAAATTTGGTTATTGACATGTTTTTAAGACCAGACACTGATCATAAGTCGATCGGTTTTTTTAAATATTTTATTTGCATAAATACAGCTACTTTTTTAGAATCTTGTTAAATTTACAACTCTAGAACTTTTCAGATGAAACATTTGTAGAAAGGCTTTCTTAGGACATATTATTTTGTTTTTATATTTTATATTTAAACTATTTTTTTCAGGGAAGTAATTGATCTGGTACTCGATCAAAACTTGCTTAACTTGTTACAATAATTTTAGTGATTCTCAAAACTTCAACCACATAACTGTTTTTTTTCCTATTTGGTGCTTAGGTCGTTGAGATTGAAAAATTTCACACATTGGTATCGGTTCCAATCGTATGTTTTTCATGACAAATAAGTAACCCATATAATTCGTTAACTTTAAATAATTCGTTTAGATTTTTCGGAATTTCTTTTGCCAAAATGTTTATTTTTATTTTGTTTATAAAAAACTTTGAGGTTGAATCTAAATTAAACAAATATTTATGTTCATTGATTTTGACTTTTTCACATTAAATGAACCATTAGCAAAGTATTTATGGAAGTTAATTGGATCTGGCAAGATTTTCGCAGAATGGCGAAGAAGACTCAAAATGTTGTGATCAAAAAACACAAAAAGACCCGTCTGTCTCGAACGAATAACGGCTGAAATATTCACTTGTGATGACTTTTTTTTGCGTGACTATACGTTACTTAAAACTAGAATTATTGACCGTGACAATTTATTGATGATAAAGAATGAAAATTGTATTGAAAGGGAGCATCATTCAGAGAAACGGTCCTACTCTTATAACAAAATGCATCCTTTTGAATTCCTAATTTCTGTGAATGTATTGCATTAAAATTAAGAAATATTTTCCATCAGAAATGAAAATCATGAAACCACTAAAATAAAACTAATTCCAATGTGAACAAGCGTCTCTCTTTTTTAAAATTAATAATGTTTAAATATATTTTCACCATCTGTCATTAGTTAAAGCTCTTATTGCATTGAATTAAAAGCAAAACAGAATACACGGTTAAGAGAACTGTTGGGGTACTGCAGTGACCTCCTTGGTTACGGATTATTATGAATTAGACAGCAGAAAATTTCTAGATTCATTAAAAATAATTCTTATTTTTAATTTAATTAACTCTTATCTAAACTGAACGTCTTTCAAAATTTTCCTTTTACCAGATAAGTTCAATTAAAAAAGTGTTGTCTAATTCTTACAAACTATTTTTCCCTTCATTAATTAAAACCATACCTTAACTATACCTTATTTGCAAACTGACGTGGCATGAAACACGTCATTGTTTTGAGTAAATGACAAAATCCTTAATAGGCGAAAAAATTCCTTTTATATGTAAACATAAAATTAACGAATAAAATACATGTTTACACACTTCTTGTTTCCACAAGTCATTGTGTTAATTGACATGGAAAAAATTAAAATTAATAATAATGAAACCGACCGACGAAGACCGTAACCCGACTGACCGACCAACCAACCAAGACCGACAACCCGACCGACCTACCGACCAAGACCGACTACTCGACCAAGACCGACAACCCGACTGACCGACCGAAAAGCAATGACAACCCGACCGGCCAATTCCGACAACCCGACCGACCAAGACTGAGACCGACTATCCGACCGACCAAGACGCGACCAACCAACCAAGACCGACAACCCGACCGACCTACCGACCAAGACCGACTACTCGACCAAGACCGACAACCCGACTGACCGACCGAAAAGCAATGACAACCCGACCGGCCAATTCCGACAACCCGACCGACCAAGACTGAGACCGACTATCCGACCGACCAAGACCGACAACCCGACCGACCGACGATGACCGTTAACCTGACTGACCGAACGACCATCCAAGACCGACAACCCGACCAAACCGACAGCCCGACCAAACTGACAGCCCGACCAATACCGACTGCCAGACCGACCAACTACTCGACCTACCGATCAAGACCGACAACCCGACCAATCTACCAAGACCGACCATCCGACCATGACCGACTACTCGAACAAGACCGACCATCCGACCGACTGACCGACCAACTAAATCAACCAACCAACACATTTCGTTTTAATATAAAGTTAATATTAGAGATTAGTTATTATAATATATTAGAGATTATTTATTAAGTTATTTAGTTATTTAGTTATAGTTTGTTAATTAGTCATTTAGTTATTTAGTCAGTTAGTTATTTATTCAGTTAGATATTTAGTCAGTTAGTTAGTCAGTCAGTTAGATATTTAGTCAGTTAGTTAGTCAGTCAGTTACTTAGTTAGTCAGTTAGTTAGTTAGTCAGTTAGTTAGTCAGTTAGTACTGCAAACGAAATCTGTTTACAGTAAAATTGTAATAATCCGAACTCCAAAGGAGCTGGGGAGCCCAGTCTGTATAGCGCTTGCCTAGCTAGCGAAAGATTCCAGGTTCTTGCTCAGGAATTACTAAAATAACTGCCGACCTATGAACGGCCTGTGCAACCAAAAAAGTCCTTTGAATAATAGCCGTTGTTGTTAGAGGTATGTTAAATATGCTGCTATGTTAAAAGTTGTATGTTAAAAGGTTCGTTGGGTGCCTACTCAGACGTCGTCTCGTCACTTCATTATGGATCTAAACTACGACTACCGTTGCCAATAGCCCTCGTGTAGCACAAGTGTGACGATACTTCGAACTAACCCAAACCGAACTTCAGATTTCTTTCTACTCCATCCATACGCTTAACATATTATTACTCCATTACAACATTTTCCAGTGGATCCACGTATCCAGTGGAACCATCTACTTTATACTAATGTTTTTTTTTAGAGAAAACAGTACTGCCCAGTGCCCCAAACGAGTGTGTACGGCAATGCCACACCGCCACTACTAGCACATTGTGTAGTAACTAGTATAGCTTTAAGAAGCACTTCGGTAGAACTAGGGTTAATGTATCGGCGTGAAGAATTCCAACAACAGAAAAATACGCAAGTTTGGTAGGTGGCCCCGTTAGCGAGATTTTTAAATGGGCCAAGCCGCCCCATTGGACTAAAATTTACCAAAAATTGCCTCACACTAATAGTTATCTTTGATATGAAATAAGAACAAATCCTACTTCATTGTACAGATAATTTTCTAGCTTGGTGTTCGTGGAAAAACATCCCAAACATCATGGGATTTCCGAACATAAATTATTTTTTATTGCTTATTGATAAATCGAAAAAGTTTGTAGAAGAGCCCTTTTCCACAGAATAGAATTTGCCCTGGAAATATGTATTCATTTTTGATTTCGCATGTTTTCTTTATTTCCCAAGTAACAGGAATTTTAACTAGAATTGCTATAACCTTCTATTCCTATAATTATTATTAAAATGCAATTTTCCTCTACATCAATAAAAATGATTAGCTATTGCATTTCTTCTTTATTAATTATTAATTTAAAGCATGTAAATTAAAATTAGTGTGTAATGTTTTCTGCTTTTGAACACTAGTTTTGTCTTATAAAATTAATAAATAATATAAATTTAAACTTAGACACATTGTCCTAGTAATATAATAAGTGCTTTTAGTGCTTAAAGTGCTTTTTAATTAAAACTTAGTGTCAAACGAATGTTTAAATTTTTCATTTTGCTCAAGAAAGAAGGGTCGTCTGCTCGATGAGACTGGCTTTCTTACAATCCTGCCCATTACTCACCTTTGTGATGGTCAGTTTTATTGAAATGTTACTAAGTGATTGTAATAAAAAAATTGAATGGGGGGATCTCTCATGGAAAAGTGGTTGCTATTGCCTCCGAGAAGGTTGGACTTCTGCCTGTTGGTCAGCGGAAGGTATTTTATTTCCCTTCTACCACCCAGAGGAAAATCCAACAGAGGCACTCCCCTATCCGCCACTTTAGCGACGCGCCGAGGGAGCGCGTAAAAAATATATGTATATCAATTTGTACTCAGTCAACATCAAGGAGATTGCCGGCTATGTTTTGAACAGTCAGGAATATCTTTAGTTCTCCCCATGGACACGGCACCAACCAACCAATAAAATAAAAATTAACCTTTACTACAAAAGGTTTAAAATGTGACTAAAATGAAATTTTATATTTTAATACCATGTAAAAGAGTTAATAGTAAGTAAAATGAGGCTAAGTGGCTTAGTGGTAGTGCTTCACATTGCCATGCCACAAGTCCTGGGATTGAGTCCCGGATTGGGCGAGGTTGACTCATCCTTTCATCCCTTAAGTGGGTCCATAAAATGAGGACCAAGCATGGTTGGGGACTTAGCACTGGAGGTTCCTCGTGAGTTTGACCACCTAACCGGGACATATGCCTAACATCTCAGAGCTCTTGATCATGTAAGCTGAAATGGGTACGGCAGGCCTTGGGGCACTAACAGGCTGTTGCGCCGAGGAGTTTAGGTTTAGTGAGTAAAATAACACGATGATATTGTATGTAGCTCATAATCTCGTTGCATTTGAAGAGCTATCATTGTGTTCTTAGTTGTTTTCCAGTCCTAAGACCTACTATTATCAATTTTTAGAAAGTAGTACTTGCCAAATATTATCAAGATAATAAAAAAGCATCCTATATCAGTTAACATATGTAATTAGATGTTAATAAAAATAAAGTTTTGGTGTTACTTGTTTTGTTTAGTTTAAATTATAATTAAATTTGAATCATAGTGTGATATTATTGAAGAAAGTTGCATTGAGGAGAACTATGCAACCATTTCTGTAAAGCAAGAGTAGTTTATATACATAATGTAATTTTTTTGTTAATGTTGAACTTTGTGCACTCCTAGAAACGGGTGATAGAGAAATTGCAGTTTGGGAAGCCTTCGCTAAATATAGTTTATAACTTAAAGTTATACAAAATAAATAAATCATTGAAACAAGTTACTTTTGAAAAACTATATTAATATGAAAAGTAGCTATATATTTCAACATTAAATTCAGCTTTTTTTAATTGTGTTAAAAATAAAAAATGTACATTTATAAAAGAAAAGGTAAATATAACGTAATTTTTTATATATAAAATAATTTAACATTTTGTTAAAAAAAAAGTTAAATTTTTACCACAATGTCAGGATTTTGCCTTTTATATATATATAGATAACTCAAAGTTAAACAAAATAACTAAGTCATTGAAACAAGTTACTTTTGAAAAACTATATTAATATAAAACGTAGCCATAATTTTCATCATTAAATGTAGCTTTTTTTGAAAAAAAATTAAGTTAAAAAATAAAAAAAAATTACATTTATAAAAGAAAAGGTAAATATAACGTAATTTTTTTTATATAAAATAACTTAACATTTTGTTCAAAAAAAGTTAAATTTTTACCACAAAGAAACTCTAAGGGGAAAAAAAATTTAACAACACTATTAACAGGGTCATAAAGTTTTAAAATTGGTTCGACCTTTTTTTAGCCTACTTTTCTTTTTTTAATTCGCTTAAAAAATGAAAAAGTAGGTATTGAAATGCGGTCGATGTCCGTCTTTCTGTCCGTACCCTCCTTCCAAAATCGGTTCTATACATCTGATCTTAAAAATTCTTTTTTTGTTAGAAAGCTATGACCTCAGAGACCCAACTTTCATACTTTTTGTCCGCCTGTCTGTACGTCCGGACGGACATAAATTTACTATCTGACGGCGAATTTCCCATTGAATTAGCATTGGAATTCAATTCTGAGTAATTTAAATCACTGTTGCTAAATCAACAATGGCACGAGAAACTTTATTTAAAAATATTTGAAGCAAAATATTTTTTTTTATGAATCAGTTTAGTATGACGTCATAACATGTAGCACAATGTGATTCTTTGATTGTTCATTAATTGTTTACCAAGAAAGCGGCAAGGCATATTTTTTGCATACAATTATGCTTAGTTTTAATTTACATTTCTTATTTTTTTAATGCAGTTTGTAGTAGTTTCATTACATTTGTTATTAATAAATATTTAATTATTCTTCGAACTACAAATAAATTGAGCAGACGATAAATTATATTTAGTTAATTTGCGAAAGAATATTAAGGAAAATAGTTAGTTTTGGCTTTTAGAAGTTTATGTTATAGCTGTATGCCGTGTTTAGCGATTTTTTTCTAATGTGTATAAATCTAGTGTAAAAGCGATTGTTGATGATATTTACTGTTATGAACTTAGTTGTTTCCCGATTAGAATTTCAGTAAGTATTTAAGTAACAGGAAAGTAGGCTATTTTAGTTCTTTAAGAACTTCTTGTTTTACATTAAAATTTGGTAAATTCTAGCTGCAACCAAAGTTTGGTGCTTAGTTTTACCATTTATTGGTGCAACCGCGGGCACCAAATTTTGGTTCAACAGCGAACCAAACTTTGCTCTTTCGCAGCATAATTTTTTGGTTCAACTGCGATTATAGGGTTGCGTTGTGTGCCAACTCAAGTGTCGGCCTCGTCACTTGACTGCCATTCTAAATTATGAAGCACGTCACCAAAAGCTCTAGTGTGTAGCTCTAGTGCGCTTTTTTTCTACCAACCCAAACTTGTATCTCGTTTTGAAAACCCGCCAATTTTTTCGCCAAAATAAAGTGACTTGGGTAGTTGTATACAGTCATGTTTGTCTGGTTTAGGTTTTTTTTCAATACTCATCATTTTTCATTTTGATGTCTTTTGATGATCATTAATGTCTTTGAAATTTTCCTTGAATGCAAAAATTTTTGGCACGTTTGTGTCTCAAAGGGATTGACCAGGAAATGTGATTATCAATATTTTTTGCATAGATTCAAAGAATTGATTTTGATTTTGCATAACATGTTTTGAGTTAACAATCAAAGCTTGCTTGCTATAGTTTCTAATGTTTGCTATGACTGTTTCCGTGTGGCTTTGCTGAATAACATCCAAAAAGTTGTCTTTAGCTGTACTTGTTAAACATATAACGTAATATTTGTTTAGATGGTTGATATTGAAATTGAAGATGATGTTACTGGTCCTGAGTTATTGTAAGTAATATACTAGTGTTTTAGTACTCTTAATTTGTATTTTTTTAAAGTTAATTTTTTGGTTTTAAATAGTTTTATAAAATTTAAGTTGCTGCTAGATTCTGTGGGACTGTAAAGATATATTGAAAAATAAATGAAATTATTCTTTAATTTAATTTTAATTTTTAAAAATAGTTTTATTAAATTTTTTTTCTTTATTTTGTATAGCGTTGGAGGTATGATTTTTTGAAACAATTTTATCCAATTTTTTTACTAATTTATAAATTGTAATTTAAGTAACTATATTGCTTGCAATTTCCTCAAAAGTAAGCTAACCTTGTACATATAAATTACTTTGTTCAGTTTTCTCTTCATACTATACTCCAAATTGCTCTTTTACGCTTTTTTCTGCTCTTTTAAAATTTTCTAGTCTATACATATAGTTTAAAAAGTGTAAAATTTTTACATACATTTTATTTAAAATTCTAATTTTAATTCTTTTATCACTTCTTAAAAATTTTTACATGCCAAAATCTATATATATAATACTCTTATACGGCGCCCAAATTTCCTTATATTTATATCTCTGGAATGGCAACAATCGAAATGAACAAAAATACTACTAATTTTAAAATGGTCGACTGAAAACAACAAAAAAATGTTTGAAACAACAAATTTAGGATAGTATTAGTAAGTTTAAATTTAAACATGCATAATATTAGGGACGTTTAAAGTTTGAAAATTTAAATTATAATATCTATCGACTGAACTACCAAACACTATTGTTAATAAAAAGGGAAAATTAAAATTGTTTTTAAACATAGTTTCTAAGCGTTGACGGCTACCACGGTTTCTAATTTATTTACAAATGGATCTTATTCCAGCAGCGACATATTTTCGCAATGATAACCATTAATTTATAATCATTAATTTGTAATTATGTTATTTTAAAGGATACAAAAGGCGGTTAACCTAAAGGACCATGTCCGGCTTTGGCGCCAGTCGAAAAATGTCGCCATGTCAAAATAACAAAAACCGAGCGTTTGCCATGTCTGTGAAATGACAACAACTAATTACTTAAAATTCTACTCAAAACTGAAAATGTCTGCTGAGAGAACATGAAAGATTTCCTTATTAAAAAAATTATCGTATCATTTGCGATCATAGATCGTAGCGATATTTTAAAATAAGAAAATCCGAACTCAGTTCAAAACAATGTGCACAAAAAATAATTTAACAAATGAGTTCTTTTTATAATTAATGATTAATAATATTTGAAATATATTAATAAGATTTAAGAATTCTTAACGATGAAAGAAATGGACAGGATTAACTTATAAAGAAAGTTTTTTTTTTATTTTTTTATTTCTAATGGCAGTTATTGGACAGTTACAGTAATTCAAACAATGCGAACAATAACGACAAACAAACAATGCGAACAATGCGAACAATGCGAACAATAATGGCTGAACAATATAAAGAAAGTAGCAAATAAATTCTCTAATGCAAACAGAATACATAGAAAAAATATTTGATAATTATTCGCTTAAAATTCTATCTGTGGCGATTTTCGTAGCCAATGGCTGCCATAATACGAATTTGGAGGGGTAACCACAATTGGCGAAAAAAATGACGGATATGCTCCTTTAGGTTTACCCTTAAGGCTACACTAAAATATTTCGATGAACGGTGAGCGAGCGAAGCGATCCAAAGGGAACTGCGCAAGCATTTCCCGGGGGTTGGCGAGAGATAGCGAGCAGGGGAATGTATAAAAAAAACATACGCGTATCTTAAAATGTACTTGTTACCTTAAAAATATTTACGTAAAAAATTGTTGCTTTAACGTATTGTAGACGGCACTACAATTACATTTAACGTAAACTTCTAAACATCTACACCGGAATTGAACAATTTTGCAATAACTTTTCTGGAACTGGGTTAAAAACATTAGTTTAAATTTTTATGAAGTTTTACGAAATCAAAACATTATAAATCGGAAATAAATACATCTAACTTACATACATTTATAAAACTTTTTTTTTTTAAAGATAGATTTTATCCCGTTTTTTTTAAATTTTCTGAATAATAATTGTATTGTTCTTGGTATGTTAAAAATTAAACTATTAAAAGCTAATATTCACACTATAGAAATGATAGTTAGTAGAAAAATGGAATCTTAAATAGACACAGCAGACCTTGGTTCTCATTGGCCTGTCTCGCACCTTAGATTATTTTAATTTTTTTAACGTATTTATGCTCGATAATTTACACACTGAAACCGAGTTTTTGGATAATTCCCAATTTTTAAAATGTCATGCTTGTAGGATTGTTTTTCCCGCTTTAGTTTCAGTTGTGAAATATAATGGTGGGAAGGAAAGAAAACCATGTAATTTTTGAACAGCTTGAAAAAAAATACTAAAGAAAACTGGCTGAGTGAACTGTTCTTAGACATGAAAAAGTAATTGAAATTCACTACATGATAGTGAAATTAGCTTCTTGGCCAGGCAATACACGAAGGATAAGCAATTAAACATTTATAATTTATTGTCTTCAATTTATAATTAATAATAGTATTCTTTTCCTTTAACATTTAGAAAGTCTTTTGTTCCACATTCATATTCTATCTTCATTACTCTATTCTTCCTTGTATTTTTCCTCCATTTTCTTTGCAAAATTTTCAATTTTCTCTCTACATTCTGCTGATATTTCGTCTCCAAGTTTTTCCATGGCAGCCTCACCCACTTGTTTCATGCACGCCTGAAAACAAAACATTTTTATAATCCCCCATGCAAAAAATAATCCTACTTATGGGGTTATTTCAGATGACGTAACTCTCCAGTTTTCATTTTTGAATTTCCTGCGATTGCATTAGTTGTTTCGGTTTCACTCTCAAAATGACCGTCCTAGATGAAAATAAACTTTTCTTTCTATTCAACCTTTCTTTTAAAAATGTTTTGAACAACCAACAGCACAGCTAGAAGCTGGCATTTAAAAACTTAAATAAGTGAAATATTCTTAGAAAACTCATTTTCGAATCCCAAAACAAAAGTAATTCCAGACAACAAATGAAAACAAACCGTTAGTGCTGTTGCCATCCACGACGTGAAACAACCCCATTATAACAAATCGTGCATGCAACGCGTGTGAAAAGTAAACTTTTAAAAATACGTTTCATTACTTAACTCGTTTTAAAAAGTTTTCTTTTTCACAGTGTTGTTGCATAAATAACTAATCAAGCATTAGTGCGAAAACGTAGCCTTTTCTAACTGTTTCATCCCATGCTAAACCGACATTTTCATTTGATAAAAATACTATATTAAGGACAAGAAAAATTGCATTTTTAAATTTTTGGAAACTATTAAGTAAATTTGAAATCTTGTATGCAATGTTAAATATATTTTTTAACATGATAATAAAAAATTATGTATCTAAATCTTGTGCGTAAATTGAATTTTTTTAAAACTATAATGTGCCTTCCTCTTTCAATAAACATCATTCCCATTGTTGTTGTTTTTAAATTATTTTACGCACTTGTTTCGTAAATGAATATTTATTAACTGATTCACGTTGCCCTAAAATATAATAAAAACAGTAGTTTGATTAACTATAGCATTTTACAATGTGAGAAAAAATACTTTATTAACACTCAGCTTAAGTAGGAGGTAACGCAGAAGTAATTTATTTTAATAAAGAGTAATAAATCTAAGCGTGGGTAACCACATGACTTTCAATTGTCACTCAAAAAATCAATACATTTAAAGGTCATGTAATAAGGTAATTATATATCCTATAAGGTAATATCAATAACTTTAATACCAAACACATTCAATGGCAACCCCATACGCATGCGCCGATTTCTTCGAAAACCTTATTATAATGTCTAATAGAAACTTGGAACACGTATATCAAATTTGAAGTATACGTAGCTTTTAGTTCGATCTGTAGAGTGGTGATAGACAGACAAACCATTGTTCAAAAACCACTTTTTTTAATCAGCACCTTTCAAAACCAAAAAAAAGAGCAAATTCTCCAACTCGGATTTTCGACCCCATTGCAACACTTTCATTGCCTAATATTTCTGATTAGGTAATTGAAAGTAAAAATGTGAGAATTACTCCAATATATATGCATTTAACCCTTTTATGCATTAGCTCCATTTGTATGCATTATTCCAATAATATGCATTTATGAATGAATGTCGGGGGAATTCTTTAACATATTTTATTACAATAATGTTTATATTTCTTTGTGATTAATTTCCAGAAAATTCAAATTTTTACTTCAACCTTCTATATTTTCTGCATCAGATGTATAAATATATACTTACCAATAATATATTTTTAAAATTAAAAAAAGAAGAATTGAAAATAAATAAAAAAGAAGTCACAAGATGCGTGACTACATTATACATAATGCAATCATTTTTACCTTAACTTCCTTCCTTTTGTCAGAATCAAGGCTTTTAATCCAATCCATGAATTCCTTCTGTAAATTGCATTAAAAAATGTTTGTTATTTATAAAAAGAATAATTTGGATTAAAAAAAGGTATTAAAAATGTTTGATTTTATAAGAAAGAATAATTTGTAGGTCAAAGAATATTTAATTATATATAAAAAGAATTTTTTATATTAAAAGTTATTAATACCATTTTTTTATTTTGTTGTTACTGATATCAACATTGACAGGCATTTTGTTGTAAATCTTTAAACTTTTCTTTTGCGTTTTTTCGTTGATTTTAAATTCTTACTAATAACGTAAAGGTTACATAAGGTTATCTGGTGTTTTTATGCTCAAATTTAGTGGGGAATAAATTGACGGTATATTGTTCTTCACTGCGCGGAAAAAAATTTACACAAATACAATAAAGTTGGAGCCCGGATGGCCGAGTGGTTTGGATTGCAGACCATAATGCTAGCAGTCTGCGCGCTGTAACGGGTGCGGGTTCAATTCCCGCCTTCGCCCTGGGTGTACTTTCCTTTCTCTGTGACAGTAAAAATTCTTTCTGTGTCTGTCTTACTTGTCGAAGGCTTATAAGCGGTCTCTGATCAAGCACACAAGCTGGAATATATATGTACCTACCCTACCCTACACAATAAAGTTTTTTGAGATTTATTTTAAATTCAAATCTTATGGACAAATGCAAATAATTCTTGTGCCATTGAAATGTGTTATATTGACTATCGAGTGACAAGTTAGGTTGAGGATAGGAAACTCAAGATGTTCTTAGGTAAAAAAAAATGTAAATAAAAAATGTATGTAAAATGTGTGTGTGTGTGTGGGGGGGGGGGGGGGGTCAGGAGGGCTACGCAAGGTTTTGAGCAAAAAATTGTCTCTCAACGAAGGCAAGAATAAATGTGCAATTATTTTTTCGCGTTAAAAAGGAGCGCAAATAGTAACAATCTTTTGCAGTTAAGTGTTAAATGTTCATGAGACGTTAAAATCTTTTCTAGAAGCGGTTAAAAGTGACAGTATTTTTTTATGTTACCAAAAACTTACCTTAGTTTGCTTATCTGCTTCGTGATCTTCTCCTCCTGAGCTTTTAAATCTTTTCAACTGTAAATATTATTGAAGAAATTTATTACAAAATTTTATTAGTTTTATAAAATAACTAGCTTTATAAACCCGGCGTTGCACGGGTGTACCCTTACCCTTACTAACGTTGATTGTTTTTTTTTATGTAATCTTTTACTTTATGCCAATCGATCACCTTTTCCCTTAGAAAAATCGCTTCTTAAATGACGCCTTCATTACAAAAATAATATACACTCTTAAAACAAAAGAGTGAAATCCACTGCTATAGGGAAAGTGCATTTTCGGCACCGGAATGGAGTGGGAATTAACTCAGACTGAGTTAAAACCGCTCGTTTGTTTTAAGAGTGTAGTCCTTAAATTTAAGTCCTTAAAGTTTATTTCTGGGAGGAGTTGGGGAGCAGATGCTGCAACACTCAAAGTTTCATATGAGACTCTTGTTAGACCTATCATTGAGTATGGGTTTCAAATATTTAGCACGGCTTCCATCTCTTCTCTTGAACAACTAAACAAAGTACAAACTAGTGCTGCAAGAATTATTGCAGGATTGCGAAACTCCTGCCCAAATGACATTGCGCAATTTGAAGCTGGACTGATTCCATTAGAATGCAGGAGAAAATGCCTTATGAACAATTACTTAAACAGGCTTCGCAGTTACAATTGTAATCATAGAACTGCAAATTACATTAAAAGCTGGAAAAGCAATCAAAGGTTAAAGAAAGAATCTCCACTCAGT
>JAFNEN010000839.1:90000-172158 GCA_019343175.1 Oedothorax gibbosus
ATACATAATAAAAAAAAAACATTTGTAATGCTAACTCTAAAGAAA
This sequence comes from Oedothorax gibbosus, assembly GCA_019343175.1. NCBI lineage: Eukaryota > Metazoa > Arthropoda > Arachnida > Araneae > Linyphiidae > Oedothorax > Oedothorax gibbosus. Next base: position 90,046 of record JAFNEN010000839.1, read on the forward strand.
TATACTTAAAGTACCCGTCTATCTATATAACTTATCTTCTTTGAAACATAACATATAACTTGAACGTAAGTTAGTCTGTTTGTTAAAAAAAGACGGTTTACTTACGTCCAACTCATTTGCACAAGCCGGAGCTGATTCATCTTCAAACATTGCTAAAATTTTAAATACGTAATTTACATTAGAGTTAATACTTTAGCAAAAGAGTTATTTATTCAAACTTTTCCAGCCTCGAGTTTTTAATTAACACAGGGATTGTAATATAAAGATATTACTTATAAAATAGCAAACCGAATAGCACCATTTTGTTTTATAGTTTTAAAAAGTATACACAATTTAAATTTTTTAAACACATGAGCACAAAAAATTTATTATAGTTAGTTAATTGTAAAGATTTGGCTTTAAATTGAAAATTTTTACTACCAATGTTAAGTTTTTATACTAATATATATCTAATAATGTTAATGAAAATGATTAGCCAAGATAATTAAAAAAATTTAACTGATTAAGAGACATTTAAAAATATAGTTACTAATTTAAAACAATCAAGTTGAATTAAAAATAATTTATTCCTGAATTTTTCAAAAACTTTATAATCATTCAATGATAATTTTATATCTTAATCTGTATTTACAATGAAATAACATTCAAATGCACAGATTAGTGGAAAAAATTGAGAAATTTAAAATTTATTGTTAACTGAATAACCAATATAATTTTTAACCCCCTGGGGGATGAGAACGCATAAAACCATCATCTGACTGTCAGGTTTTCCAGCATCACATACAATTTTTAAAACTTATAATAAATTGTATAGTTTTACTAAATATTAAAATTTAAAGTATGGAGCAGTCATTTATGATTATCCGCTACAGAAACATAATTTAAATTTTTTTTTAAAGAAATGAAATTTTTATTTTTAAATTTTAATCTCTTGCAGTGGAATAAGATACAATTCAGCCAATTTTTTTTATTCCTAAGAAGAATAATGCTGATTTTAACACATACCATTCATCTCTTTCTTAATTTTCATCATTTCATCTCTGCATTTTCCATTGTGTTCAGCATTAACGCTGAGACATGCAAAAGCGCAGACTGCCGCTAGTACTAAAACTATTGAGGTATTCATCTTTACTCGAGTAAGACGACTAGTATTATTTCTCTGTATGATTGGGTTTATATACTAATATGTATAGCATGACTGAACGAGGAAGTTGTTATAAAACAGTTCCATACCATTCGAGGAAAAAGCAGCATTGTATAGTTACTGTACTGTGATTTGCAGCTATGAAAATAATGCATATTTACCAAGATTGTCAAACAATTGGGGCATCTAACAGTGAAGGTTTTTGGGGAAATGTAAAGTCATTGAATAAACGAGAAATTATCACTTGAGATTTCCTTTTGGCGAATATATCTGTCTTGGCGCAAACTCTTTCTTGTTAAAAAGTCATATAAAATTATTATTGCTTGGTCTAAATATTTTCTTGTTAATGGATCAGATAAAGTTATATACTTGTTATATATTTGGCTTCAACACTTACCGTATCTAACTTTGAGAAATCGTTGGGAAGTAGAGAAGAAGTTCGGAAATTATAATCTCTTATTTTATCACTACCTTCGTTTTTCGTCAGATCCTAGACGTAGGACGACTATCAAAGACCGAATATCCGCAGGGTCACGTAATTCAAAACCAACCAATAACCTTCTCTCACATGCTATCCTATAGAGAGTTTTGTATCCATTGCTGCGGTACAGAGACGGTACTGCAAACGAAATCTGTTTACAGTAAAATTGTAATAAATCCGAACTCCAAAGGATCTTGGGGGCCCAGTCTGTATAGCGCTTGCCTAGCAAGCGAAAGATTCTAGGTTCTTGCTCAGGAATAACCAAAACAACTGCCGACCTATGAATGCCTGTGCAACCAAAAAAGTCCTTTGAATAATAGCCCGTGTTGATTGAGTGTATGTTAAAAGTTGTATGCTAAAAGGTGCGTTGGGTGCCTACTCAGACGTCGTCTCGTCACTTGATTATGGATCTAAACTACGACTCCCGTTGCCAATAGCCCTCGTGTAGCACAAGTGTGACGATATTTCGAACTGACCCAAACCGAACTTCAAATTTCGTTCTGCTCCATCCAAACGCTTTACATATTATTACTCCATTACAACATTTTTTTCTTTAAAAATAGTTTTTCTCGCGTTTTCAGTACCCATGTAGTAATTTATTGAAAAAATAGTTCGAAACTGTTCGTAGCAGTGGATTATGTGCCGAATCAAGTAACCTAATTTGTTTATTTGGACACTCTGGATTGATCCTCGACACTATTGAATTCAACAACAGGGAAAACGTTCGAATTGAGAATTAAAACTAGTTTAATAATGCCAAAAAAGAGATATGTGCAAAAGGAAATCCTGAACCAAATTTAAACCGAGTCCTATAATCTTTATCATGGAACGAATCATCATCAGTATTAAATTCTATTGTTGATTGATGAGGATCACTTAACGCACAAGATAATTCACATTTAGTTTTTGGTTTATCTGTCTTAAAATTGTTCTTATTATGTACTATGTAATGCTCCGACCAGTTATTTTTAGATCCCTCTTTACATAAGAGATCAATCGTTGATTGAATAATATGAACCTCTGAAATTTACTTGTGCTAGATATCTGGTTTACTTATTAATACTTTTTTTTATTAGGTAATGTAAGTGCTTGTAATCTTCAACACTATTGAATTCAACCACAGAGAACTTGTTCGAATAATTGTAGCATACGTGTATTTTAAGAACAAGTAACTGAAGCTTATGCTCAGTAAAATATTTATTACCGGGTGATATTGTACCGTTTTATTATTTTAAATTGATTTGTTTTTTATTTTTATATTATCCTATCAATTACCGATTTATTTGACATAAATCAGCATTAATTTAGAAAAGCATAAGTTTATTAAGTTTTAAAGAAAAGTGAAATTAATGTCAGTAAAAGTCAATATTTAGTTGAGCCACCTTTAGCCGCTATCAAAGCTTTAATTCTGCGCGGCATGCTATCAATGCAAGACTGTACTGTCTCCTGCATTTGTGGATGATGATTCCACACATAAATAATCTTATAATAAATAATTAATATAAATTAATCTTAATCATAATGAATCATAATTATCTTAAAATAAATACAAATATGTAGTCTACAACAATTCTTTTAAATAAAAATCAATAATATTGTAGTTTAAATATACCATTATTGCATAAAAACTCTTAAGAAACATAAAATTACTAAAAAAAATACAGTGCGTCTAATAATTTGTCCAGGGACTGTAGTAACAGCTTGCCACAATCATGAGTGTAGCTTACCACCATGCTTTTTAAAAAGGGCAGCTATTTTAAAAGGCAAGTTATTTTTATTTTATTTATTACAATTCTTTTTGCTCTATGCCAATTGGCCCTCTTGTTATGCCCTTTATGCACACAACAACACCAACATCTTATTTAATAACACAAACACACACAAAAAATAAAATAAAAAAGTTTGGATATAAATCGGCTTTTGTTTTGATCAGATCCAAACTCTTTTGGTTTTGATTTAGTTGTTTTATTTATAATTAAAGTTTTGTTTGGTTATAATAAACAAATAGGTTTGCAACAGAATCTGTCACTCAGCCCGCTTACACACGACATTTGTGTTCAATAGGGAAAAAATCGCCTAACACAATATTTATTCTATTATAAACATTTACACGCTACATTTGTCGAGTTTCATTTATTTTATTTCGAAAATTCAAAAATTATTTCTTCAATAATTATTATCGTTTGCAAATAATATAAATTTATATTTCAAAGAATAAATATGTAATATTCCTTTCTTTTAAATATAACCAAAACAATTCATATCATCATGTAAACAAAGAAATCTCTTTGTGAAATACATTTTACGTCATTTCAAACTGATGGATGTCGCAAGAATTAATTTCTTTTAATTTATTATTTAAAAGAATTAAAGTTTCTCGAGTGATTGTTGCGAATGGCAATGGTGATTTAATTATAATAAAATGGCTTCTTATGCTTTTTAAATGTGCATTAAATTTTGCAGTTTTTTTTTAAATAATTAAAGTACTTAGAATTTGAATTTTTTCAGAGATTTCCAATGTCTTCTAATTTCGATGCGCTGAATTTTTTGACATATCGCACTTGCTTGTAGCATTTGTAGTTTGGGCTATGAAAGTGAACAGACTTTCCACTTGTTACGTTATAAACGTAGTGTGGAAGTTAAAAATTGGGTTAATAATAATCCAACGGCGTAGCGGATTTCTATAGGACGATAAATACTTTTTGTGGTCATACAGCATTTTCTGGCGAAAGGCCTTGTGGGTAGGTGGCTCTGGTGTTACGTGCATGAGAATTTTTCGGGATGCTTTCTCATCATATAAATATTATTATTATGAATGGTGCATATTTGATTGCAGAGTACATCCTAAATGTTTAGAAAATTGCCCTGAGCTTGTATTGTTTTAAAACAAATTAAATAAATTCACCTGAAACCAAACAAAATTACCCGGTTCCCCATACTAGTGTTGAGGATTTCTATGGGCAATATAATACTGTCCCATGGTGGATACTAATGTTTTTTAGGGAAAACAGAACTGCCCAGAGCCCCGCAATGCCACACCGCCACTACTAGCACATTGTGTAGTAAGTTTGGTTTATTTTGTCACAGCCCTAGTAGGGTTACTAGGGAACTAGGGTTAATTTATCGGCGTAGAGAATTCCAACAACAGAAAAATACGCAAGTTTGGTAGGTGGCCCTGTTGGCGAGTTTTTTAAATGGTACCAAGCCGCCCCATTGGACTAAAATTTACCAAAAATTGTCTCATGATAATAGTTATCTTTGATATGAAATAGGAACAATTCCTACTTCATTGTACAGATAATTTTCTAGCTTGGTGTTCGTAGAAAAACATCCAAACATCATGGGATTTCCGAACATAAATATTTTTTTATTGCTTATTGATAAATCGAAAATGTTTGTAGAAGAACCCTTTACCACAAAATAGAATTTGCCCTGGAAATATTTATTCATTTTTGATTTCGCATGTTTTCTTTATTTTACAAATAAAAGGAATTTTAACTAGAATTCCTATAACCTTCTATTCCTATAATTATTATTAAAATGCAATTTTCCTCTACATCAATAAAAATGATTAGCTATTGCATTTCTTCTTTATTAATTATTAATTTAAAGCATGTAAATTAAAATTAGTGTGTAATGTTTTCTGCTTTTGAACATTAGTTTTGTCTTATAAAATTAATAAATAATATAAATTTAAACTTAGACACATTGTCCTAGTAATATAATAAGTGCTTTTAGTGCTTAAAGTGCTTTTTAATTAAAACTTAGTGTCAAACGAATCTTTAAATTTTTCATTTTGCTCAAGAAAGAAGGGTCGTCTACTCGATGAGACTGGCTTTCTTACAATCCTGCTTATTACTCACCTTTGTGATGGTCAGTTTTATTGAAATGTAACTAAATGATTATAATAAAAAAATTGAATGATCTCCCATGGAAAATTGGTTGCCATTGCCTCCGAGGAGGTTGGACTTCTGCCTGTTGGTCAGCGGAAGGTATTTTATTTCCCTTCTACCACCCAGAGGAAAATCCAACAGAGGCCCTTCCCTATCCGCCACCTTGGCGAGGCGCCTTCCAGGGGTCTGGCTCCCCAGAGAGAGCCGTAAAAAAATATATGTATATCAATTTGTACTCAGTCAACATCAAGGAGATTGCCGGCTATGTTTTGAACAGTCAGGAATATCTTTAGTTCTCCCCATGGACACGGCACCAACCAACCAATAAAATAAAAATTAACCTTTACTACAAAAGGTTTAAAATGTGACTAAAATGAAATTTTATATTTTAATACCATGTAAAAGAGTTAATAGTAAGTAAAATGAGGCTAAGTGGCTTAGTGGTAGTGCTTCACATTGCCATGCCACAAGTCCTGGGATTGAGTCCCGGATTGGGCGAGGTTGACTCATCCTTTCATCCGTTAAGTGGGTCCATAAAATGAGGACCAAGCATGCTTGGGGACTTAATACTGGAGGTTCCGCGTGAGGTTGACCAATTAACCGGTAGATATGCTTAGCACCTCCGAGTCCTTGGTCATGTAAGCTGAAATGGGCACAGCTGGCCTTGGCGCACTAACAGGCTGTTGAGCCGAGAATTTTAGGTTTAGTGAGTGTCGTGATGCGTTAATTGCTATTTTGAATAACACATCACTCCTCTTTCCAAAAGCTTTCCCACGAAGTTTACAATCTTTTAGAATGGTTTGTAGTTGGATAAGTGGGGCACTAAAGCCATAAATTCATTGGATTTCTGACATGATAGCAGTTTGCGAGCTTTTTTGGCGACGACGCAGCAGGGATTCTCATCAGCCCTTCCAAGAAAAAAGTCTGGAAGTCACATATTCTCAGGAGGATATGATTGGAAAGAAGAGTTACATAATAAATAGTTCGAACCTATCGCAGGAGTGAAAGGGAACCCCACGCAACACGTGACTTTACGTCACAACCAATTGTACAGCAAGTGCACGCCTACGAAGGGATGAGGGGATGGATTTTCAACATAACAACTAGACTTTAATTCATTCCAACAAAAATCATGAAACATTAAGCACAAGAAAATAATTGGCTTAATCTCGCCCCGCAACGCTTCTGAGCGCGAAACTTTTACGCTCACATTCATACCTAAGACCCTCAACAATGTCTTCGAGTCCTGCATCTTTGCCGATGTCTGTCTTACTCTGAATGCCTAAGTCCCTCATCTATCCCCTTGTTTCGCCGGATAAACTCCCGCTGAGGTCCAATTCCAGCGGCCGTGTTCCCTTTACTCAACCCGGATGCCAGACTCGCTCCTGATGTGCCCTTCCAGCTCCCGGATACTCATCGCTTATCTCCCTGCAGACCTGTACAGCTCTCACTCCTGTTGTAAACCCCTTCATCTACACTACAAACTGTGAGTTATTTTTTTAAATAGTTACATTGTATTTTGGACAAGAATTCCATTATTTTTATTGCCTCATTCCGAATATTTAATTATTTTTTTACGATCCCTTCTTCATTCATTGCCCTCCCCAAAAGAAATACAGCGATTTTTTGTTTTAAATATGATCGCAATTTAATTACTAGCTTGAATAAAATGTTTTCTTTTAATTACGAAATTTGCCTTTTCTTTGAGTACATCTAGAGTCTATTTATAGTTATTTTTAGGGAAGGAATTATAGAATCTGGATGGTTTACGGTCGCAGTAAACCGAGTTAACAATTATGCTTTTCATTATAAAACACAACCTTTTAATGTACTAACCACTACTTTATTTTAGTTCATAAAATATAATATCGCATTGCGACAGTGAGTAAAATAATACGATGATATTGTATGTAGCTCATAATCTAGTTGCAGCTGATGAGCTATTATTGTGTTCTTAGTTTTTTTCCAGGACTAAGACAGTACCTACTATTATCATTTTTTAGAAAGTAGTACTTGCCAAATGTTATCAAGATAATAAAAAAGCATCCTATACCAGTTAACATATGTAATTAGATGTTAATAAAAATAAAGTTTTGGTGTTACTGTTTTGTTTTCTTTAAATTATAATTAAATTTAAATCATAGTGTGATATTATTGAAGAAAGTTGTATTGAGGAGAACTATGCAACCATTTCTGAAAAGCAAGTGTAGTTTATATACATAATAAAAGTTTTTTGTTAATGTCGAACTTTGTGCACTCCTAGAAACGGGTGATAGAGAAACTGCAGTTTGGGAAGCCGTTGCTAAATATAGTTTATAACTTAAAGTTATACAAAATAACTAAGTCATTGAAACAAGTTACTTTGAAAAACTATATTAATATAAAAAGTAGCCATAATTTTCATCATTAAATTCAGCTTTTTTTTGAAAAAAAATTGTGTTAAAAAAATTACATTTATAAAAGAAAAGGTAATATAAGGTTCCGTCCGTCTGTCTGTCCGTCACTCACTTTCACAGAAAGAACCACAAGTCCCACAGACAAGTGGAATACGTCATTTTGAAGCAAAAAATCAGATTAGGCTACATTTCAAATTTCATTAAAAAATTTAAATTAGAAGTTTATTTAAAATTTAAATAACTAATTTTTTTTATCTACATTGAAATAACATGTGCAAATTCCATTTTTATTCATATTTTCACTGTTGCCATCCACAAGTCCCAAAGACAAGTGGGACACGTCATTTTGAAACAAAAAATCAGATTAGGCTACATTCCAAATTTCATTAAAAATTTAAAGTAGAAGTTTATTTAAAATTTAAATAACTAAATTTTTTTTATCTACATTGAAATAACATGCAAATTCCATTGTTATTCAATATTTTCACTGGTGCCATTTTGTTAAACGTACGAGAAACTTTATTTAAAATAAAAATAAACACTTTCGAAAGAATATTTATTTATGTGATATAATTCAGTTTGGATTGTTGTAATATCACAATAGAGTTCTTTTGATGGTTTATTATATATGTATGAAGAAAGATGCATAGAGAATTCTAACTTGGCATAAAAAATATGCAAAGTTTTGCTTTTATTTTTAAAGCATCAACTGCACTAATTATATATTTTTCGAACTGTAAATTAATTTAACAAACGATAAATGACTGAATTTTCGAAAGATATGTAAATGGTAAATTGTGACGTCACAAAGATATTTATTAAAAAAAGATAACATTATTATCCTTCGAACTTCAAACAAATTAAGCAAACGATAAAGTCTAATTATTAAATCTGAGAAAGAAGATTAATGAAAATAATTAGTTTTATCGTTTAAATGTTTAATTACAACTAGCTAAAGGCTCTGTTTGCCGAATTTCTTTCTGAGGTGTATAAATAGTTTGTTTCCTGTTGAGCACAAATGTTGTGTGGAAGCGGTTTAAGTGACAGATTCTGTAACAAACCCCTACTTGTTTTTATATAAAATAACCTACAATTTTGTTCAAAAAAAGTTAAATTTTACCACAATGAAACTCTAAGAGGGAAAAAATAACAACTCTATTAACAGAGTCATAAAGTTTTAAAATTGGTTCGACCTTTTTTAGCCTACTTTTATTTTTTAAATTCGATTAAAAAATGAAAAAGTAGGTATTGAAATGCGGTCGATGTCCGTCTGTCTGTCCGTACCCCCCCCCCCCCCTTTAAAATCGGTTCTATACATCTGATCTTAAAAATTCTTTGTCGGCCTCGTCACTTGACTGTCATTCTAAATTATGAAGCCCGTCACTAATAGCTCTCGTGTGTAGCTCTAGTGCGCTTTTTTTCTACCAACCCAAACTTGTATCTCGTTTTGAAAACCCGAAAAATTTTCGCCAAAATAAAGTGACTTGGGTAGTTGTATACAGTCATGTTTGTCTGGTTTAGTTTTTTTTTCAATACTCATCCATTGTCATTTTGATGTCTTTGAAATTTTTCGTGAATACAAACAATTTTGGCACATTTGTGTCTCAAAGGAATTGGAAATGTGATTATTAATATTTTTTTGCATGGATTCAAAGAATTGGTTTTGATTTTGCATAACATGTTCTGAGTTAACAATCAAAGCGTGCTTGCTATAGTTTCTAATGTTTGCTATGGCTGTTTCCGTGTGGCTTTGCTGAATAACATCCAAAAAGTTGTCTTTAGTTTTACTTGTTAAACAAATAACGTAATATTTGTTTAGATGGTTGATATTGAAATTGAAGATGATGTTACTGGTCCTGAGTTATTGTAAGTAATATATTAGTGTTTTAGTACTCTTAATTTGTATTTTTTTAAAGTTAATTTTTTGGTTTTAAATAGTTTTATAAAATTTAAGTTGCTGCTAGATTCTGTGGGACTGTAAAGATATATTGAAAAATAAATGAAATTATTCTTTAATTTAATTTTAATTTTTAAAAATAGTTTTATTAATTTTTTTTCTTTATTTTGTATAGCGTTGAAGGTATGATTTTTTGAAACAATTTTATCCAATTTTTTTACTAATTTATAAAATTGTAATTTAAGTAACTATATTGCTTGCAATTTCCTCAAAAGTAAGCTAACCTTGTACATATAATTACTTTGTTCAGTTTTCTCTTCATACTATACTCCAAATTGCTCTTTTACGCTTTTTTCTGCTCTTTTAAAATTTTCTAGTCTATACATATAGTTTAAAAAGTGTAAAATTTTTACATACATTTTATTTAAAATTCTAATTTTAATTCTTTTATCACTTCTTAAAAATTTTTACATGCCAAAATCTATATATATAATACTCTTATACGGCGCCCAAATTTCCTTATATTTATATCTCTGGAATGGCAACAATCGAAATGAACAAAAATACTACTAATTTTAAAATGGTCGACTGAAAACAACAAAAAAATGTTTGAAACAACAAATTTAGGATAGAATTAGTAAGTGTACATTTAAACATGCATAATATTAGGGACGTTTAAAGTTTGAAAATTTAAATTATAATATCTATCGACTGAACTACCAAACACTATTGTTAATAAAAAAGGGAAAATTAAAATTGTTTTTAAACATGGTTTCTAAGCGTTGACGGCTACCACGGTTTCTAATTTATTTACAAATGGATCTTATTCAAGCAGCGACATATTTTCGCAATGATAACCATTAATTTATAATCATTAATTTGTAATTATGTTATTTTAAAAGGATCCAAAAGGCGGTTAACCTAAAGGAACATGTCCGGCTTTGGCGCCAGTCGAAAAATGTCGCCAAGTCAAAATAACAAAAACCGAGCGTTTGCCATGTCTGTGAAATGACAACAAATAATTACTTAAAATTCTACTCAAAACTGAAAATGTCTGCTGAGAGAACATGAAAGATTTCCCTATTAAAAAATTATCGAATCATTTGCGATCATAGATCGTAGCGATATTTTAAAATAAGAAAATCCGAACTCAGTTCAAAACAATGTGCACAAAAAATAATTTAACAAATGAGTTCTTTTTATAATTAATGATTAATAATATTTGAAATATATTAATAAGATTTAAGAATTCTTAACGATGAAAGAAATGGACAGGATTAACTTATAAAGAAAGTAGCAAAATAAGTTCTCTAATGCAAACAGAATACATAGAAAAAATATTTGATAATTATTCGCTTAAACTTCTATCTGTGGCGATTTTCGTAGCCAATGGCTGCCATAATACAAATTTGGAGGGGTAACCACAATTGGCAAAAAAAAAATGACGGATATGCTCCTTTAGGTTTACCCTTAAGGCTACACTAAAATATTTCAATGAACGGTGAGCGAGCGAAGCGAGCCTGGATCGCGAAGCGATCCAAAGGGAACTGCGCAAGCATTTCCCGGGGGTTGGCGAGCGATAGCGAGCAGGGGAATGTTTAAAAAAAACATACGCGTATCTTAAAATGTACTTGTTACCTTAAAAATATTTACGTAAAAAATTGTTGCTTTAACGTATTGTAGACGGCACTACAATTACATTTAACGTAAACTTCTAAACATCTACACCGGAATTGAACAATTTTGCAATAACTTTTCTGGAACTGGGTTAAAAACATTAGTTTAAATTTTTATGAAGTTTTACGAAATCAAAACATTATAAATCGGAAATAAATACATCTAACTTACATACATTTATATATTTTTTTTAAAGGTAGATTTTATCCCGTTTTTTTTTTAATTTTCCGAATAATAATTGTATTGTTCTTGGTATGTTAAAAATTAAACTATTAAAAGCTAATATTCACACTATAGAAATGATAGTTAGTAGAAAAATGGAATCTTAAATGGACACAGCAGACCTTGGTTCTCATTGGCCTGTCTCGCACCTTAGATTATTTTAATTTTTTTTAACGTATTTATGCTCGATAATTTACACACTGAAACCGAGTTTTTGGATAATTCCCAATTTTTAAAATGTCATGCTTGTAGGATTGTTTTTCCCGCTTTAGTTTCAGTTGTGAAATATAATGGTTGGAAGGAAAGAAAACCATGTAATTTTTGAACAGCTTGAAAAAAATACTAAAGAAAACTGGCTGAGTGAACTGTTCTTAGACATGAAAAAGCAATTGAAATTCACTACATGATAGTAAAATTAGCTTCTTGGCCAGGCAATACACGAAGGATAAGCAATTAAACATTTATAATTTATTGTCTTCAATTTATAATTAATAATAGTATTCTTTTCCTTTAACATTTAGAAAGTCTTTTGTTCCACATTCATATTCTATCTTCATTACTCTATTCTTCCTTGTATTTTTCCTCCATTTTCTTTGCAAAATTTTCAATTTTCTCTCTACATTCTGCTGATATTTCGTCTCCAAGTTTTTCCATGGCAGCCTCACCCACTTGTTTCATGCACGCCTGAAAACAAAACATTTTTATAATCCCCCATGCAAAAAATAATCCTACTTATGGGGTTATTTCAGATGACGACAAATTCTCCAACTCGGATTTTTGACCCCATTGCAATACTTTCATTGCCTAATATTTCTGATTAGGTAATTGAAAGTAAAAATGTGAGAATTTCTCCAATATATATGCATTTAACCATTTTATGCATTAGCTCCATTTGTATGCATTATTCCGATAATATGCATTTATGAATGAATGTCGGGGGAATTCTTTAACATATTTTATTACAATAATGTTTATATTTCTTTGTGATTAATTTCCAGAAAATTCAAATTTTTACTTCAACCTTCTATATTTTCTGCATGTATAAATATATACTTACCAATCATATATTTTTAAAGTTAAAAGAAGAAGAATTGAAAATAAATAAAAAAAGAAGTCACAAGATGCGTGACTACATTATACATAATGCAATCATTTTTACCTTAACTTCCTTCCTTTTGTCAGAATCAAGGCTTTTAATCCAATCCATGAATTCCTTCTGTAAATTGCATTAAAAAATGTTTGATTATTTATAAAAAGAATAATTTGGATTAAAAAAAGGTATTAAAAATGTTTGATTATATAAGAAAGAATAATTTGGAGGTCAAAGAATATTTAATTATATATAAAAAGAATTTTTTATATTAAAAGTTATTAATACAATTTTTTATTTTGTTGTTACTGATATCTACATTGACAGGCAATTTTTTGTAAATCTTTAAACTTTTCTTTTGCGTTTTTTCGTTGATTTTAAATTCTTACTAATAACGTAAAGGTTATATAAGGTTATCTGGTGTTTTTATGCTCAAATTTAGTGGGGAATAAATTGACGATATATTGTTCTTCACTGTGCGGAAAAAATTTACACAAAAACAATAAAGTTTTTTGAGATTTTTTTTTAATTCAAATCTTATGGACAAATGCAAATAATTCTTGTGCCATTGAAATGTGTTATATTGACTATCGAGTGACAAGTTAGGTTGAGGATAGGAAACTCAAGATGTTCTTTAGTAAAAAAAAATGTATGTAAAATGTGTGTGTGCGGGGGGGGGGGGGGGGGGGTCAGGAGGGCTGCGCAAGGTTTTGAGCAAAAAAAATGTCTCTCAACCAAGACAAGAATAAATGTGCAATTATTTTTTCGCGTTAAAAAGGAGCGCAAATAGTAACGATCTTTTGCAGTTAAGTGTTAAATAAATATAAAATAGGTGATAAAATTTAAAGTTTTTACATAAAAGGAAAAAAGAAATTATAAATAAATTGCGCTCAATGATTTTTCATAGTTAGCGTATCGGGACTTTTGGGTCAACCTGTATTTTGAATTATTTATTGATAATAAAATATAAACAAAGGTTTTTTACATCATACGTTATTCCTTGAATTATAAATGAAGTAAGCAAAGTTTTTCAAATGCAATATTAAAATGTAATATAATGATAATTGAATTGGCTAGAAAAATTCAACCAAAATCGCAAATGTGGCAAAAAAAATAATAGTTAAAATAGTTAGCTTTTTTTTGTTGACAAATTTGTTCATGAGACGTTAAAATCTTGTCTAGAAGCGGTTAAAAGTGACAGTATTTTTTTATGTTACCAAAAACTTACCATAGTTTGCTTATCTGCTTCGTGATCTTCTCCTGAGCACTTAAATCTTTTCAACTGTAAATATTATTGAAGAAATTTATTACAAAATTCATTAGTTTTATAAAAATAACTAGCTTTATAAACCCGGCGTTGCACGGGTGTACCCTTACCCTTACTAACGTTGATTGTTTTTTTTTATGTAATCTTTTACTTTATGCCAATCAATCACTTTTCCCCTTAGAAAAATCGCTTCTTAAATGACGCCTTCATTACAAAAAGAATATACACTCTTAAAACAAAAGAGTGAAATCCACTCCTATAGGGAAAGTGCATTTTCGGCACCGGAATGGAGTGGGAATTAACTCAGACTGAGTTAAAACTGCTCGTTTTAAGAGTGTAGGACGTAGATTGTTTTCTTTTATTTCTTTTACCCACTCCGCATAAATAGTGAAATCCACTATTATAGGGGAAGTGAATTTTCGTCCCGGAATGGAGTGGAAATTAACTCAGACTGAGTTAAAACCGCTCGTTTGTTTTAAGAGTGTAGTCCTAAAATTTGGTAACTGTACCTCCAGTAGTTTGGGCTGGGCGTTTATACGTGAGTCAGTGAGTCAGTCAGTCAGGACTTTGCCTTTTATATATATACATATAGATAATTAAATTATGGAAAATACAATTTTAAAACAGAATAATTCTAATTTAAAACTTTTATAGAAGGGGAAATTGAACACAAAATTTAACAATTTAATTAAATAAACTTTTCATATATATTATTATGTAATAATAAAATGCATTTAAAAGTTAATGAAACTGTTAATTTTACAAACGAGTTTTATAAAGAATCTGTTTTGTAAAAACTTTTTTTTTATTTAATTTGCTATGTGTGTTGCTTGACTAAATATGACCAATCACATGGCAACTAATACTGAATAAAGCCCATTTGTAATTCTAACTCTAAAGAAATATACTTAAAGTACCGTCTATCTATATTACTTATTCTCTTTGAAACATAACATATAACTTGAACGTAAGTTAGTAAAAAGTTAGTCTGTTAGTTAAAAAAAGACGGTTTACTTACGTCCAACTCATTTGCACAAGCCGGAGCTGATTCATCTTCAAACATTGCTAAAATTTTAAATACGTAATTTACATTAGAGTTAATACTTTAGCAAAAGAGTTATTTATTCAAACTTTTTCCAGTCTCGAGTTTTTAATTAACACAGGGATTGTAATATAAAGATATTACTTATAAAATAGCAAACCGAATCGCACCATTTTGTTTTATAGTTTTAAAAAGTATACATAATTTAATTTTTTTAAACACATGAGCACTAAAAATTTATTATAGTTAGTTAATTGTACTGATTTGGCTTTAAATTGAAAAAATTTACTACTAATGTTAGGTTTTTATACTAATATATATCTAATAATGTTAATGAAAATTATTGGCCAAGATAATTAAAAAAATTTAACTGATTAAGAGACATTTAAAAATTTAGTTACTAATTTAAAATCAAGTTAAATTAAAAATAATTTATTCTTGAATTTTTCAAAAACTTTGTAATCATTCAATGATAATTTTATATCTTAATTATTTACAATGAAATAACATTCAAATGTACAGATTAGTGGAAAAAATTGAGAAATTTAAAATTTATTGTTAACTGAATAATCAATATAATTTTAAACCCCCTGAGGGATGAGAACGCATAAAACCATCATCTGACTGTCAGGTTTTTCAGCATCACATACAATTTTTAAAACTTATAATAAATGTTATAATTTTACTAAATATATTAAAATTTAAAGTATGGAGCAGTTATTTATGATTATCCTTTACAGAAACATAAATTACAATTTTTTTTAAAGAAATGAAATTTGTATTTTTAAATTTTAATCTCTTGCAGTGGAACAAGATACAATTCATCCAATTTTTTTTTCCTAAGAAGAATAATGCTGATTTTAACACATACCATTCATCTCTTTCTTAATTTTCATCATTTCATCCCTGCATTTTCCATCGTGTTCAGCATTAACGCTGAGACATGCAAAAGCGCAGACTGCCGCTAGTACTAAAACTATTGAGGTATTCATCTTTACTCGAGTACGACGACTAGTATTATTTCTCTGTATGATTGGGTTTATATACTAATCTGTATAGCATGACTGAACGAGGAAGTTGTTATATAACAGTAATACCAATCGAGGAAAAAGCAGCATTGTATACGTACTGTACTGTGATTTGCAGCTACGAAAATAATGCATATTTACCAAGATTGTCAAATAATTGCGGCATCTAACTGTGAGGGTTTTTGGGAAAATGTCAAGTCATTGAATAAACGAGAAAGGATCCATTTCCTTTTGGCAAATAATATATGTCTCGGCGCAAACTCTTTCTTGTTAAAAGGTCATATAAAATTATTATTGCTTGGTCTAAATATGTTCTTGTTAATGGGTCAGATAAAAATATATACTTGTTATATATTTGGCTTAAACATTTTCCGTAGCTAACTTTGAGAAATCGTTGGGAAGTAGAGAAGAAGTTCGGAAATTATAATCTCTTATTTTATCACTACCTTCGTTTTTTCGTCAGATCCTAGACGTAGGACGACTATCAAAGACCACAAATCTGCAGGGTGACGTAATTCAAAACAAACCAATAACCTTCTCTCACATGCTATCCTAGGGAGTTTTGTATCAATTTCTGCGATACAGAGACGGTACTGCAAACGAAATCTGTTTACAGTAAAATTGTAATAATCCGAACTCCACAGGATCTGGGGGGCCCAGTCTGTATAGCGCTTGCCTAGCAAGCGAAAGATTCCAGGTTCTTGCTCAGGAATTACCAAAATAACTTCCGACCTATGAACGGCCTGTGCAACCAAAAAAGTCATTTGAATAGTAGCCCGTGTTGATAGAGGGTATGTTTAATATGCTGCTTTGTTAAAAGCTGTATGTTAAAAGGTGCGTTGGGTGCCTACTCAGACGCCGTCTCGTCACTTGATTATGGATCTAAACTACGACTCCCGTTGCCAATAGCAAACGTGTAGCACAAGTGTGACGATATTTCGAACTAACCCAAACCAAACTTCAAATTTCGTTCTGCTCCATCAATACGCTTAACATATTATTACTCCATTGCAACATTTTTAGCCTACTTTTCTTTTTTTAATTCGAAAGAATTAAAAAAAATGAAAAAGTAGGTATTGACATGCGGTCGATGTCCGTCTGTCCGTACCCCCCCCCCCCCCTTCCAAAATCGGTTCTATCAATCGGATTTTAAAAATTCTTTTTTTGTTAGAAAGATATGACATCAGAGACCTAACTTTCATACTTTTTGTCCGCTTGTCTGTACGTCCGGGCGGACATAAATCTACTATCTGTCGGCGAATTTCCCATTGAATTAGCATTGAAATTCAATTATGAGTCATTTAAATCACTGTTGCCAAATAGACAATGGCATGAGAAACGTTATTTATTTAAAAATAGTAGGTATTGACATGCGGTCGATGTCCGTCTGTCTGTCCGTACTGTTCTTCCAAAATCGGTTCTATCAATGGGATCTTAATAATTCTTTTTTTGTTAGAAAGCTATGACCTCAGAAACCTAACTTTCATACTTTTTGTCCGTCTGTCTGTACGTCCGGACAGACATAAATCTACTATCTGTCGGCGAATTTCCCATTGAATTAGCATTGAAATTCAATTTTGAGTCATTTAAATTACTGTTGCCAAATCAACAATGGCATGAGAAACTTTATTTTTTAAAACATATTTGAAGCAAAATAATATTTTCATGAATCAGTTTGGAATGACGTCATAAAATGTAGCACAATTTGATTCTTTGATTGTTCATTAATTATCTAACAAGAAAGCGGCAAGGCATACTTTTGCATACAATTATGCTTTGTTTTAATTTACATTTCTTATTTTTTTAATGCAGTTTGGAGTTTCATTCCTTTTGTTATTAATAAATATTTAATTATTCTTCGAACTACAAATAAATCGCGAGCAGACGATAAATAATATTTAATTAATTTGCGAAATAATATTAAGTAAAATAGTTGATTTTGGCTTTTTGAAGTTTAAATTATTAGCTAGATGCTGTGTTTCGATTTTTTTTTCTAATATATATAAATCTAGTGTAGAAACGGCTGTTGACGATATTTACTGTTAGAAACCTAGTTTTTTCCCGATTAGAACTTCAGTAAGTATTTAAGTAACAAGAAAGTAGGCTATTTTAGTTCTTTATGAACTTCTTGTTTTCTTTAAAAATAGTTTTTCTCGCGTTTTCAGTACCCATGTAGTAATTTATTGAAAAAATAGTTCGAAACTGTCCGTAGCAGTGGATTATGTGCCGAATCAAGTAACCTAATTTGTTCATTTGGTCACTCTGGATTGAGTATTATTCTGGACTATAATCAGACCAACAGCTACTTTTTTTGGACCTGTCAAGGAATTAGATCTTTGGAGAAGGAGATTTAATTTCGAAATTTCAAGACTATTTAAGGAAAATGATATAATCAGTTATGTAAAGGCAAAAAGAATACAATGGCTGGGACACCTGGAAAGAATGGAGGAAGACAGAGGCACTAAGAAAATATTCAAGGGGCAGTGCCAGGGACAAAGGAAAAGAGAAAAACCAACTAAGAGATGGTTTGATGAAGTGGAGAAAGGCCTTAAGACTCTAAAAGTCCGAAACTGGAAACAAAAGGCTAGAGACAGGAGGCTTTGGAGGAAAATTGTTAGTGAGGCCATAGTCCAACATGGGCTTTAACGCCAAGGAGTAGTAGTAGTAGGATTGATCCTCGACACTATTGAATTCAACAACAGGGAAAACGTTCGAATTATTATAGTTTTATGGAATTATGTGCAAGAAGGTATTGAACATAAGATCTATTTAAAATTTACAGTAGTTAAAATTCTGTTGTTGATTGATGAGGATCACTTTACGCACAAGATTATTCACATTTAGTTTTTGGTTTATCTGTCTTAAAATTGTTCTTATTATGTACTATGCAATGCTCCGACCAGTTATTTTTAGATCCCTTTTTACATAAGAGATCAATCGTTGATTGAATAATATGAACCTCTGAAATTTACTTGTGCTAGATTTCTGGTTTACTTTTAATACCTTTTTTTATTAGGTAATGAAAGTGCTTGTAATCTTCAACACTATTGAATTCAACCACAGAGAACTTGTTCGAATAATTGTAGCATACGTGTCTTTTAAGAACAATTAACTGAAGCTTATGCTCAGTAAAATATTAATTACCGGGTGATATTGTACCGTTTTATTATTTTAAATTGATTTGTTTTTTATTTTTATATTATCCAATCAATTAACGATTTATTTGACATAAACCAGCACTAATTTAGAAAAGCATAGGTTTATTAAGTTTTAAAGAAAAGTGAAATTAATGTTAGTAAAAGTCAATATTTAGTTGAGCCACCTTTAGCCGCTATCAAAGCTTTAATTCTGCGCGGCATGCTATCAATGCAAGACTGTACTGTCTCCTGCATTTGTGGATGATAATTCCACACATAAATAATCTTATAATAAATAATTACTATAAATTAATCTTAATCATAATGAATCATAATTATCTTAAAATAAATACAAATATGCAGTCTACAACAATTCTTTTAAATAAAAATCAATAATATTGTACTTTAAATATACCATTATTGCATAACAACTCTTAAGAAACATAAAATTACTAAAAAAATACAGTGCGTCTAATAATTTGTCCAGGGACTGTAGTAACAGCTTGCCACAATCATGAGTGTAGCTTACCACCATGCTTTTTAAAAAGGGCAACTATTTTAAAAGGCAAGTTATTTTTATTTTATTTATTACAATTCTTTTTGCTATGCCAATTGGCCTTCTTGCTGAACCTTTATGCACACAACAACATTATCATCATCTTATTTAATAACACAAACACACACAAAAAATAAAATAAAATAAAATAAAAAAGTTTGGATATAAATCGGTTTTTGTTTTGATAAGATCCAAACTCTTTTGGTTTTGATTTAGTTGTTTTATTTATAATTAAAGTTTTGTTTGGTTATAATAAACAAATAGGTTTGCAACAGAATCTGTCACTCAGCCCGCTTACACACGACATTTGTGTTCAATAGGGAAAAAAATCGCCTAACACAATATTTATTCTATTATAAACATTTACACGCTACATTTGTCGAGTTTCATTTATTTTATTTCGAAAATTCAAAAATTATTTCTTCAATAATTATTATCGTTTGCAAATAATATAAATTTATATTTCAAAGAATAAATATGTAATATTCCTTTCTTTTAAATATAACCAAAACAATTCATATCATCATGTAAACAAAGAAATCTCTTTGTAAAATACATTTTACGTCATTTCAAACTGATGGATGTCGCAAAAATTAATTTCTTTTAATTTATTATTATTATTATTATTATTATTATTATTATTTTTTATTATCAAGAAAACAACAAGTACAAAATAAACACTCTGGGGATTTAGAATCCCATACGAGTGAAAAGAAATTCAAGACATTTTTTTTTATAAAACAATACAGGGTAGATATGACAATGAAATTTGGCAAAGTCGTCGGTGCTATTTAAAAATAAACAATAGAGAACCCAAAATTGAATTAATTTGAATCAAATTAAATTATCAACTGAAAACAGATAATTTTTTAGCTTTTTTTTTAAAACGATGACATTTGGTATAATTTGCAGATCAACAGGGAGATTATTGTATTGTTTAGGAGCTAAATAAAAAAAACTTTTGTGAAAAATCTCCCTGTTAGCTCTGGGTATATTGAAATTAACGTTTGGTCGTCTAGGATTGACTATTTCTCTTTTATCACATAAATTGGGATTTAAGAAAGGATTGTAGCTATTTTTATAAAAGTGTAGATGATGAACTGGAAGTATGTCTAGTAATTTGTAATCTTGGAATGTAATACTGCGATTATTATAATTAAGAATTAATTTAATAAATTTATTTTGGAGATTTTTGACTATGGATATATTTGATTCGTAGTCCCCACCCCAAATAGACAATCCGTAGTAGATTCTGGGATGAACCCATGCATAGTAGAGCTGCTTAAGACATTTTTGATTAACTAGATGCATTAAATGATAAAATTTATAAAGGAAAAACCGCATACTGTTAGAGATAGAATTGATACGAGATTTCCATTTAAGATTTGAATCTATGTGAAGTCCAAGGTACTTAATTGTGTCTACACATTCCAATTCTTGACCAACACAGGAGAGGTTATCGTTGCAGTTATCTTTATGATAAATTAGTCGAAATTGGTTTTCTTTTTTAATTAGGTTAAAATTTATGTATTTTGTTTTGTTCGCATTAATATGTAAGTCATTAGAATCAAACCAAGATTTAAGTTTGATAAGGTCTTCTTGGATTAAACTATTAAGATCACCTTGATTATTACCGGAGTATAGAAGAGTGGTATCGTCTGCAAAACAAATAATCTCACCAGATAAATCTAAAGCTAATAAATCGTTAACATAAACTAGAAATAAAAGTGGACCAAGTAAGGAGCCCTGAGGAACACCTTTGGTGAGAAAGGAAATAGGACTAAGAGTATTATTTATTTTAACTAATTGACTTCGGTTTCTCAAATACGAACCCAGAAAATCATGGATCGGGCCACGAATACCATAAGAGTGCAATTTATCCAAAAGGATGTTGTGATTCACAGAATCGAAAGCTTTGGAAATGTCAATAAAAACGGCAACTGTGATATGATTTTGGTCAATACTGTTATAAATAAATTTAGAGAAGTTAATAAGTGCAAGTTCTGTATTGCGGCGTGGTAAAAAACCAAATTGTTTAGATGAGAAAAAATTCTGGCTTTCAAAGTAATTAAGCAACCTAATTTTTAGGCAATATTCAATTAAAAGGGAAAGAGAGGTAAGAACTGAAATTGGTCTATAGTTGGACAAACAGTTTTTATCACCTTTTTTGTAGATTGGAGTAACGACAGCAGTTTGTAAAAAATCTGGAAAAATACCATTTTTAATTAGGTTATTGATAAGATTTGTAACATAATTAGAATGGTATTTAAGTAAAATTTTCAAAATAGAAACATCGATTTTGTCCAGCCCATGTTGCGGAATTGATGGTTAGATGGCGCTGGCTGTCTCCGACACTCCAAATCATGTTATTATTACATAATCAGTGTGAATAAACGTTGTTCTTGTTAGCAGACGGGTTTTTGATGATCTCCTATAAAAATTCACTGAACCACCGTTTTGGCACCTTACAACATGGTGCATCGGCCGGGAAGAACGGAACCGGCCTTTTACTAGTGTTTTGTAAAGAAAAAAAAATATGTTTAGTACGAAAGTGTCTAAAGTGTGGACAAGTTCTACCCAAAATGTAGGTAAGAGTATTTAGTTTGGTTTCGTGAACATTAAGTAAGTTTAGTTTGGTTTTGAAAAAAAATTAAGAAATTTAGTTATGTTTATAGATTAAAAATTTGGTTTGGTTTGTTACCGTAATCATTAGGCAAACGTGGGTGTATTTAAAAACGAAAATGGATACGCTCGAAAGATTAAAAAAGAAAAGAGCAAGTTTACGAAGTTTCACAACCAAATTAATTAATAAAGCATTGGAAAATATAAAATCGGGATCAATGATAGAAATTGATTTAGACGATTTAAGAGAAACTTACGAGTTAATAGCTGAGCGGAAATCAAACTTGAAAATACTTGATGACGAGATTCAAAGTTTAATTGAGACCGACGACGTATTAGAAGAAGATTTTAATACTAGTGAAGAGTACCAAGAGAAATGTACAAGGACTAACTTAAAAATTAACAAGCTTTTAAACCCCCCGCTGCTGGCAAGCACTAATAATAGTAGTTTGGGTTTGGAAAACCTTGATGAACGCCAGAGTCGTGTAGCGACTACAAAAAATCAAAATTCACACTCAATTAAACTGCCCAAACTAATTTTAGAAAAATATGGAGGTGATCCGAAACAATTTACCGAATTTTGGAATAGTTACGAAAGCACAATTGAACAAAACGAAAGTCTTTCGAAAGTAGAAAAATTTGCATATTTAAAAAGTTTGTTAACTAATCAAGCATTTAATATTGTAGCAGGTTTCGAACTTACTAGCGATAATTATGACCGCTGCGTCAAAGCATTTAAAGAAAGGTACGGGCGCAAAGAAATAATTATACAATCGTTTATGGATAAAATACTAAGTTTAGAAGCGGTTAAAAATTCTTCGAATTTAAAAGCAATGAGAAAACTTTATGACGAACTAGAAATTAGTGTACGAAATTTGGAAGCCATGAACGTAGCAAGTGGTAGTTATGGACATTTATTGATTCCAATTTTATTAAAGTTGTTGCCACAAGATATGGTATTGGATTTTAATAGGCAAAATAAAGCAAAAGATGAAGTCAATGTTAATGAATTGATTGCATTTATTAAGTCCGAAATAGAGTGTAGAGAACAATCAAATTTTGCTTTAAACGATAAAATAAACACTGGGCTTCCACGTTTCGAACAATTTAAAAACGAAAATAGAAATAGATTTCCAAAACATGCACCCACGGCTGCTTTTAATGCTAGTGTGGAGAATCGAACATGCATCTTTTGCCATTTAAATAATCATGATAACTTTAGTTGTCGCAAAAGTGTTAATGAAAAGATTTCTAAATTAAAAGAGGAATTGAGATGTTTTATTTGTTTTAAACCTCATAAAAGTATGTCAAAAAATTGTTGGCAAAGTAAGCCATGTGGTAAATGTCATAAACCGACACACCACACTTCTATTTGCAACAGTAATAATCGGAATAGGACAGGTAGAAATTATGAGCGTGAACAAGCCCCCGCAAGGGAAAGCGCACTAGAATATAATTTCCCGAATCCCCTTGAGCATCCCCCTGAGTTGCAAAATAATGAAAGTAGTCAAAATCTAAATGTATCTGCTTCTGTTGCCAAATGTCACAGTGTGATAAATCAAAATAATGTATTATTACAAACCTGCAATGTATTAGCTAAAAGTGAAACCAAAACTCAGTTAACTAGAATAATGCTTGATCAAGGGTCCCACCGTAGTTTCATTCAAAAATCGTTAATGGAGCAGTTAAAATTAAAACCGATAAGATATGAATCACTGGCAGTGTATTCCTTTGGAAATAAAAACCCTAACCAAAATAAACCACCAGTCGTTCAATTAGAATTGGAAAATAGGAACTTGAAGGGTCAAAAATTGCAAGTCGAGTGTTTGGTTTCAGAAATCATTTGTGCTTCAAAAATTAATCCGCCATCTAGGGAATTAAGGTCTTTTTGAACGAGATTGATTATCAAATTGCTGACGATTCCAATGGGGAAACAATACAGATTTTAATAGGCGCTGATTACTTCTGGAATGTAATTTTAAATGAAAAGAGACAACTTAGCAAAAATATCTTAATAATAAATTCTTTATTCGGATGGCTAGTATCAGGCCGTGAGGACATGTGTGTTTCAAACTACGTTTCTGAAAACTTGTCTGTTATAGGAAATGGATCCATTAGTTATGAATTTGATCTAAAAAAATTCTGGGATTTAGAATCACTAGGTATTAATGAAAAATGTGAAACATTTACGGACAAGGAAATTGATGTAATGACTCGCTTTGAACAAGGGTTGGAATTTAAAAATGGTAAATATGAAACAGGTCTCTTATTTAAAGATGAAGAGTTTAAAAGCCAAGTATCAAACAATTTTGAAATCGCGAAAAAACGGTTTTTAAGTTTAGAGTACAAGTTATCTAAAAATAAGGATATGTTTGATCAATATAAAGTGATAGTTAATGATCAATTAAAAAAGGGGATAGTGGAAGAATGTACCGATGAAAACATTAATGTTGGGTATTATATGCCGCATAAAGCTGTTATGAGGCCAAGTAGCACAACCCCTTTGCGTTTGGTTTATGATATATCCTCAAAGGCCGAAGGTTTCAGTTCGTTAAATGACTCACTGGAGATAGGTCTTAATTTAAAACTGAACGTATTGGATGTAATGTTAAAATTTAGGAAATATCAAGTTGCGTTTTCGGGTGATGTAGAGAAAGCATTTTTAAATATTTCAATTGAACCCAGTCATAGGGTTTATTTAAGATTTATTTGGTTTGGAGATAACAATAAGCCCTTTAAAATAATGAGAATGACTAGATTACCATTCGGTATGGCTACGAGTCCGTTTGTATTAGCCGCAACGATTAAACATCACATTAAAAAATATGAAAATGATAATCCCGAATGTTTCGAAATGTTAAATACGTCCATATATGTGGATGATTTATGCTACGGGCAAAATGACGTTGAAGATGCATTTCGATTATCCACTGACGCAGTCAATATATTTAAACACGCTGGTTTTAATTTGAAAAAATTAGAAACTAATTCGAACGAATTAAATTCGCATTGGATAAAAAACGGATTTAAAGAAGCGCGAGATTTAGCAAGCGAAATAAAAATTTTGGGTATGACTTGGAAACCAATAGAAGACACTATAACTGTAAATATAGCCGACCACGTCCACAAGTTCTAAAATCACTAAAAGAACAATTTTACAAAATGTGGCAAAAATCTACGACCCTATCGGCTTCATACAACCTTTTGTAGTACGGATAAAAATTTTACTACAAAAACTTTGGCTTCTCGGTGTGAACTGGGACGATCCTCTTCCATGTGACATTCTCAATACTTGGAACAAAATAGTGTCAGAAACTTCAGAGATGATTGATTTTCCCATTCCGAGAAAGTATTTCACAGAGAAAAACTGTTCAGACATCAGTATCCACATATTTTGTGATGCAAGCTTGGCAGCATATGGCTCATGTTGCTATTTCCGATATAAAGACTCTACTAACAAATGGAAAACTACGTTTATTTTGTCTAAGAGTAGAATTGCTCCTCTTAAGAACAAAAATCTTACTCTACCGAAATTAGAATTAATGGCTGCTCTAGTGGGAGCAAGATTGGGGTCTTATTTGACCAAAGTTTTCCCCGAGTTTAAAGAAACTATTCAATTTTGGTGCGACTCAAAAATCACTTTGGCTTGGATCAAAGCCCCAGCACGGAACTGGAAACCGTTTGTGTGTAATCGAGTATCTGAGATCCAGTCCATCACTTTCCCAGACCAGTGGCGACATTGCAGCGGTAAAGACAACCCGGCCGACATGGTCACAAGAGGGGAAAGTGCAAAGAAACTCATGACAAGTTCCTTGTGGTGGAACGGGCCCAATTGGCTCGTTCAAGAGGAGTCTACGTGGCCTGCGAACACTCCCGACTTATCCAGTGACTTCGTTGCTCCCGAAGGACGAGTGAACACAGCGAATCTACACATCTCAGTGAATTGCGAAACAAATCCCCTGCTAGACTTGAAACAGTTTAGTTCTCTGAGAAAAGTGCATCGAATCACAGCCTGGATTCTACGATTCGTAAACAACGCCAGACCCAAAGCGTCCAAACTCAGTGGACCTCTGGGTGCAACCGAAATCTCTTCTGCACAAACATACTGGATAAGAGCTACTCAACAACGACACTACAAAGAGGAGGTGGCTGCTCTTTCCAAAGGGAAAGAGTTGGATAAGTCTTCCACTGTGCGTTCTACAAACCCCTTCCTCGATAAGCAAGGCCTTTTGCGTCTGAAAGGCCGTCTACAATTTTCAAATGTGAGTGAAAACGAGAAACAACCGTGGCTGTTACCATCAAAAGACAGCTACACTGAACTTGTCGTGCGGGATGCGCACGATAGGGTGCTTCATGCTGGGGTGGATGCAACTCTAGCACAAGTGCGAGAAGTGTACTGGATTGTAAATTGTAGGCAATCCATCAAAACGACCATCCGGGAGTGTTGTACCTGCAAAAGATACAGTGCGCGACCCGGGTCTGAAGAAATGCCCCCCCCCCCCCCGCCTCCAGATAGAATTCTAGAGGCACCGCCATTTGCGACCACTGGTCTTGATTTCGCAGGACCGCTTATCACCAAGGATAGTGAAGAAAAGCATTATATCCTTTTGTTAACATGTGGTGTTACACGAGCTTTACATATTGAATTAGTTAATTCCATGAGCACTGAAAATTTTATTCTAGCATTTCGTAGATTTATTTCTAGAAGAGGTCTGTGTAACACTATATACTCTGACAACGCTAAAACATTTAAAAGAGCAGACAAAGAACTAAGTAAAATATGGAAACGTATTTCTCATCCTTCTGTAAAAAATATGTTTGCTAATTATGGCATTTTGTGGAAATACAGTGTTGAAAAGGGACCATGGTGGGGAGGCTTCTGGGAGCGGCAAGTTAGAGCCATAAAAACTAGTTTGAAAAAAGTAATTGGTCGTTCCACACTATGCGTTAAGGAACTAGAAACAATTCTGATGGAAATAGAAGCCATGATAAATTCAAGGCCCATCACGTACATTTATGACAGCCCCTCAGAACCCTCACCACTTACTCCCGCTCATTTCTTAAAAGGTAAAAGGTTACTATCTCTTCCAGCTTCAAAAGTTTCAGCTGAAGACCTCTCTGGGTCAAGATCATCTGCCATACAGAGGTACAAAACATCAGCAACAAGTGCTAAGCCAATTTTGGCGACGTTGGAGAAAAAATTATTTACTGTGTTTAAGATCTGCTAATATGTGTACTCCACTTAAAACCTCTATTAATCAGTTTAAATTAAATGATGTTGTTCTAATTCATGATGATAAGTATCCTAGAAACATCTGGAAAATAGGTAAAATAATTGAAGTTATAAAGAGTAGAGATGGTTTAAAACAGATAAGGGCACAATTAAAAGGCCCATTCAACTGCTCTATAATTTGGAGATTAACAACTAAAATATAACTTTCAGTATTAAAATGTTCTTATATAGTTAATGATTGATGTTAGTATTATTACTTAAAATTTATTTGTATTTAAAATTATAAATTTGTTGTATTTAAATAATATACTATAATATTGTTTGTAAAAGTATAATAATTGTTGTGAGCTCCCATAGAGTTCAGGTGGGGAGTGTTGCGGAATTGATGGTTAGATGGCGCTGGCTGTCTCCGACACTCCAAATCATGTTATTATTACATAATCAGTGTGAATAAACGTTGTTCTTGTTAGCAGACGGGTTTTTGATGATCTCCTATAAAAATTGACTGAACCACCGTTTTGGCACCTTACAACAGCCCACTACTCTTATTGTTACTCAGGCCCGACACATATTTCATAAGTTCGTTCTCTGTAATGTCGAAAAAGACAAAGGAATTTGGATGCGAGTAAATATAACTAAGAAGTTAAACTTATATGATCAGTTACTGAACTTAAAGCAAGTGATTGTTTATTGAAGTGTCAATGTTACTTAAAACTAGAATTATTGACCGTGACAATTTATTATTATTACAATTTTCCTCTACATCAATAAAAATGATTAGCTATTGCATTTCTTCTTTATTAATTATTAATTTAAAGCATGTAAATTAAAATTAGTGTGTAATGTTTTCTGCTTTTGAACATTAGTTTTGTCTTATAAAATTAATAAATAATATAAATTTAAACTTAGACACATTGTCCTAGTAATATAATAAGTGCTTTTAGTGCTTAAAGTGCTTTTTAATTAAAACTTAGTGTCAAACGAATGTTTAAATTTTTCATTTTGCTTAAGAAAGAGGGGTCGTCTGCTCGATGAGACTGGCTTTCTTACAATCCTGCCCATTACTCACCTTTGTGATGGTCAGTTTTATTGAAATGTTACTAAAGAATTATAATAAAAAAAATTGAATGATCTCTCAGGAAAATGGTTGCCATTGCCTCCGAGGAGATTGGACTTTGCCTGTTGGTCAGCGGAAGGTATTTTATTTCCCTTCTACCCCAGAGGAAAATCCAACACAGGCCCTTCCCTATCCGCCACCTTGGTGAGGGCCTTCCAGGGGTCTGGCTCCCCAGAGAGAGCCCGTAAAAAATATATGTATATCAATTTGTACTCAGTCAACATCAAGGAGATTGCCGGCTATGTTTTGAACAGTCAGAAATATCTTTAGTTCTCCCCATGGACACGGCACCAACCAACCAATAAAATAAAAATTAACCTTTACTACAAAAGGTTTAAAATGTGACTAAAATGAAATTTTATATTTTAATACCATGTAAAAGAGTTAATAGTAAGTAAAATGAGGCCAACTGGCTTAGTGGTAGTGCTTCATATTGCCATGCCACAAGTCCTGGGATTGAGTCCCGGATTGGGCGAGGTTGACTGATCCTTTCATCCCTTAAGTGGGTCCATAAAATGAGGACCAAGCATGCTTGGGGACTTAACACTGTAGGTTTTTCGTGAGTTTGACCACCTAACCGGGACATATGCCTAACACCTCAGAGCCCTTGGTCATGTAAGCTGAAAATGGGCACGGCAGGCCTTGGCGTACTAACAGGTTGTTGCGCCGAGGAGTTTAGGTTTAATGAGTAAAATAATACCATGATATTGTATGTAGCTCATAATCTCGTTGCATTTGATGAGCTATCATTGTGTTCTCATTTTTTTTACAGGACTAAGACAGTACCTACTATTATCATTTTTTAGAAAGAAGTACTTGCCAAATATTATCAAGATAATAAAAAAGCATCCTATACCAGTTAACATATGTAATTAGATGTTAATAAAAATAAAGTTTTGGTGTTACTTGTTTTGTTTACTTTAAATTATAATTAAATTTGAATCATAGTGTCATATTATTGAAGAAATTGAGCATTGAGGAGAACTATGCAACCATTTCTGAAAAGCAAGAGTAGTTTATATACATAATGTAAGTTTTTTGTTAATGTCAAACTTTGTGCACTCATAGAAACGGATGATAGAGAAATTGCAGTTTGGGAAGCCTTCGCTAAATATAGTTTATGACTTAAAGTTATACAAAATAACAATTCATTGAAACAAGTTACTTTTGAAAAACTATATTAATATAAAAAGTAGCCATATATTTAATCATTAAATTCAGCTTTTTTTAAAAAAATTGTGTTAAAAAAATGTACATTTATAAAAGAAAAGGTATATGTAACGTAATTTTTTTATATAAAATAACTTAAAATTTGGTTCAAAAAAAGTTAAATTTTTACCACCATGAAACTCTAAGGGGAAAAAATAAGATTTAACAATACTATTAACAGAGTCATAAAGTTTTAAAACTGGTTCGACCTTAAATTAAAATTGGTGAATTCTAGGTGCAACCAAAGTTTGGTGCTTAGTTTTACCATTTATTGGTGCAACCGCGGGCACCAAATTTCGGTTCAACGTCGAACCAAACTTCGCTCTTTCGCAGCATAATTTTTAGGTTCAACTGCGATTATAAGGTTGCGTTGTGTGCCAACTCAAGTGTCGGCCTCGTCACTTGACTGCCATTCTAAATTATGAAGCCCGTCACCAATAGCTCTCGTGTGTAGCTCTTGTGCGTTTTATTTCTACCAACCCAAACTTGTATCTCGTTTTGAAAAACCGCCAATTTTTTCGGCAAAAATAAAGTGACTTGGGTAGTTGTATACAGTCCTGTTTTTCTTGTTTTTTTTCAATACTCATCCTTTGTCATTTTGATGTCTTTGAAATTTTTCGTGGACGCAAACACTTTTGGCACGTTTGTGTCTCAAATGGATTGACCAGGAAATGTGATTATTAATATATTTTTTTGCATGGATTCAAAGAATTGATTTTGATTTTGCATAACATGTTCTGAGTTAACAATCAAAGCGTGCATGCTATAGTTTCTAATGTTTGCTATGGCTGTTTCCGTGTGGTTTTGCTGAATAACATCCAAAAAGTTGTATTTAGTTTTACTTGTTAAACATATAACGAAATATTTTTTTAGATGGTCGATATTGAAATGGAAGATGATGTTACTGGTCCTGAGTCATTGTAAATAATGTATTAGTGTTTTATTACTCTTAATTTGTATTTTTTAGTGTTAAATTTTTGGTTTTAAGGGGATACCCAAAAATTGTTTAAAATATCGATTTTTCAGTTTTTACTTCTTATTAGTCACAATATCTTTCTGAACATTTACTGAAAGTTTCATAATGATATCTTTTGTAGAAAAAAAGTTATTAAATGTTTTCTGGAGTCATTCCTATACGTTTGAATACGTATTTCGTCTGCTTTCAACCTTTTTTTTTTCTGTTTCGCGTTTTTCAATTCTTGTGTTAAATAAATGCCTAAGGCTTTTTTGCTAATTAAGTTAGAATTATGAAATTTTTAACCTGTGTTTTTATATATATGGTGCACAAAATTGTGCATGGAATAAGGTCTACAATGTATAGTTGTTTCTTTAAAAAATTTTGAATTCAATAATTTGTAATTTTTTTGTGATTTTCAGTATAAATGCATGTTTTTTTTTTACTGTAGCTCATATTTTAACTCATATATTAACTATTTGTTCTCGAACAAATAGTTCTAAAAACAAATCATAAAAGTTTAGTGGAGTTATTCTCAAAATTGAAAGAGGAGTAGCGTTTTTAAAAAGTTCAAAATTTTGACTTTTTAAAAAAATAAATGAAAAGCTACTTGTAAATATTTGTTTCTATTGCTAGAAAATGTTTATTTAGAGTGAACATTATAACAAAACCACTATGATTTACAAGTTTATGTTATTATTTCTAGAAATAATGTTTTGGGTACCGTATCCTCTTAAATAGTTTTATAAAATTTAAGTTTCTGCTACATTCTGTGGGACTGTAAAGAGATATTGAAAAATAAATGAAATTATTCTTTTATTTAATTGTAATTTTTAAAAATAGTTTTGTTAATTTTTTGGCAGAGGCTACGCGCACGGGCACCGTGCATGCATTGCGTGCACGAACATGATATACTTGAAAGTTGAGATTACTCTTTTTTTGGGCCCCGGGCAATTTTGTTTTCTGTATAAAAACATCAGTATCAAAACATGGGCAGTACTGTAGGGCACATTGAAAGCCTAAACACTCGTTTGGGGCCTCGGGAATTTAGTTTTCTCTAAAAAAACATCAATTCTAGCCATTTGCAAAACGATGATCTTTCAGAGTGAAAAAATCTTATAAAAAAATCTGTGATTCAGCCGAAAGCGTGTTTTGAACCCGTGACCTGTTGAATACGAACCTATTATGCTACCACTAAGCTACGGTGGTCAAGGATGAAGTTAACTAAAACTGTTAATAAGCCCGGTCCTGCGCAGTTACTACCCGTACGCGCAATGCTTGTACGGTGCCCGTGCACGTAGACACTCCGTAATTTTTTTGTTATTTTGTATAGCGTTGAAGGTATGATTTTTTAAAACAATTTTATCATTTTTTTTACTAATTAACAAAATTGTAATTTAAGTAACTATATTGCTTGCAATTT
The DNA here is from genome assembly GCA_019343175.1 of Oedothorax gibbosus. Lineage (NCBI taxonomy): Eukaryota > Metazoa > Arthropoda > Arachnida > Araneae > Linyphiidae > Oedothorax > Oedothorax gibbosus. The sequence goes on from JAFNEN010000839.1 coordinate 122,435, forward strand.
TCTCAAAAGAAAGCTAACCTTGTACATACAAATTATTTTGTTCAGTTGTTTTCTCTTCATACTATACTCCAAATTGCTCTTTTACGCTTTTTTTTCTGCTTTTTTAAAATGTTCTAGTCTATACATATAGTTTAAAAAGTGTAGCATTTTTTCATATATTTTATTAAAAATTCTAATTTTAATTCTTTTATAATTTTTTTTTTAAAATTTTACATGTCAAAATGTAGATAAAAATGTTTAAAAAAACGTACGCGTATCTTAAAATGTACCTGTTACCTTAAAAATACTTACGTAAGAAATAAGTTGCTTTAACGTATTGTAGACGGCACTACAATTACATTTAACGTAAACTGTTAAACATCTACACCGGAATTGAAAAATTTTGCGATACCGTTTCTGGAACTGGGTTAAAAACATTAGTTTAAATTTTTATGAAGTTTTACGGAATCAAAACATTATATATAATTCGGAAATAAATACATTTAACTTATATATATTTATCAAACTTTTTTTTTAAAGATAGCTTTTATCCTGTTTTTTTTTTAATTTTCTGAATAATAATTGTTTTGTTCTTGTATGTTAAAAATTAAAGTATTAAAAGCTACAATTTACAATATAGAAATAGTAGTTAGTAGAAAAACGGAATCTTAAATGGACACAGCAGACCTTGGTTCTCTTTGGCCTGTCTCGCACCTTGGATTATTTTAATTTTAGCTTCCACACTACGTTTATAACGAAAAAAGTGGAAGGTATTGTAACCGTTTAGTCCGTCTGTCTTTCTGTCCGTCTGTCTTTCTGTCCGTCTGTCTGTCCATCCGTCACACACTTTCGTAGCCCGAACTAAAAATACTACGGACAAGTTCGATACGTCAAAAAGTTCAGCGCATCGAAATTAGAATACATTGAAAATTTCAGAAAAGAATTCGAAGTACTTCAATTATTTAAAAAACTGCAAAATTTAATGCTCATTTAAAAAGCATGGGAAGCCATTTTTATTAGAATTAAATCACCGTTGCCAATAGCAACAATCGCTCGAGAAACTTTAATTCTTTTAGACAATAAATTAAAATACATTTATTTTTGCGACATCGATCAGTTTGAAATGGCGTCAAATATATTTCGCTACGAGATTCTTTGTACGTTGATATGTTGGTACGTTGAAATGTTTTCATTCTATTTAAAAGCGAGGAATATTACATTTTTATTCTTTGAAAAATAAATCCATTTTTGCAAACGATAAGTAATAATTATTGAAATTTCGAAATAAAATAAATGAAACTAGCCAAATTTAGCATGTAAATGTTTGATATAGAATTAATGCTGTGTTTGGCGCGTAGATATCCTAATTAAAGTATTAGATTGGCTGATCACGTGACCTCCAATGCTAACGACGGGACGCGCATATAGGCCAAATTGGTAGGCATAATTTCCAATGTTACTGCCACTTTTAAGAGAAAAATACTACACAAAATACCATTTAATTAAAAAATTACAAAAAAAAAACAAGAAAGGGATTTAAAGTCACTAAAAAGATTGCAAAATGAAGCTAGTATTTTTACGATATTTTTTTGTAATTTTAGAATAATTCTAAAATGAATTCTAAAATTAAGTTAAAAGTTTAGTTATAAAGTTTAAAGAGTATATTAGTATTTTAGAATAATTCTAAAATTACAAAAAAATATCGTAAAAATACTAGCTTCATTTTGGAATCTTTTTAGTGACTTTAAATCCCTTTCTTGTTTTTTTTTGTAATTTTTGAATTAAATGGTATTTTTTGGTAGTATTTTTCTTTTAAAAGTGGCAGCAATATTGGCAATTATGCCTACCAATTTGGCTTCCATGCGCGTCCCGTCGTTAGCATTGGAGGTCACGTGATCAACCAATCTAATACTTTAATTAGAATATCTATGGTTTGGCGCCTTTTTATTTATTCAATATTTTCATTGTTGCCATTTCGTCAAACGTACGAAAACTTTATTTAAAATAAAAAAAAAAGACTCTTGAAAAAATATTTATTTATGTGATATTTTTGTTTGGATTGTTGTAATATCATAATAGAGTTCTTTTGATAGTTCATTAAATATGTATGAGGAAGGATGCATAGAGAATTCTAACTTTGAATAAAAAAAGTAAGCGAAAGTTCACTTTTATTTTTAAAGCATCAAATTTACTAATTATTTATTATTATCTTTTTCGAAAGAAAGTTAATGAATATGGGAAATTGTGGCAACTAAAAGATTTTTATTACAAAAAGTTGCATCATTATTTTTCAAATTTCAAACAAATTCAGCAAACGATAATGTGTAATTATTAATTTGCGAAAGAAGGTTAATGAAAGTAGTTAATTTTGGCGTTTAAAAGTTTGAATTGGAAATAAATTATAAGCTGATGGCCCTGTTTGGGGGGGCGAATTTTTTTCAGAGGTGTATAACTAGTGCGTTTTTGTTGAGCACAAATACTGTGTGGAAGCGGTTTAAGTGACAGATTCTGTAACAAACCTACTTGTTTTTAACGTATTTATGCTTGATAATATGCACACTGAAACCTAGTTTTTGGATAATTCCCAATTCTTAAAATTTCATGCTTGTTGGATTGTTTTTCCTGCTTGAGTTTCAGTTGTGAAATGTAATGGTGGGGTAGGAAAGAAAACCATGCAATTTTTAAACAGTTTGAAAAAAAATACACAAGAAGAACTGTCGGACTGAACTGCTCACAGACATGGAAAAACTATTTAAATTCGCTACATGATAGTAAAATAAGCAATCTTGGCCAAGAAATACTCGAAGGATAAGAAATTAAACATTTATAATTTATTGTCTTCAATTTATAATTAATAATAGCATTCTTTTCCTTTAACATTTAGAAAGTCTTTTGTTCCACATTTATATTTTTTCGCAATTAATTTATTCCTCCTTGTGTTTTTCCGCCATTTTCTTTGCAAAATTTTCCATTTTCTCTTTACATTCTGCTGATATTTCGTCTCCAAGTTTTTCCACGGCAGCTTCACCCAGTTGTTTCATGCACTCCTGAAAACAAAACATTTTTATAATCCCCCGTGCAAAAATAATCCTATTTATGGGGTTATTTCAGATGATGTAACTGTCCAGTTTCCATTTTTGAATTTCCTGCAATTTTATTGGTTGTTTCGGTTTCACTCTCAAAATGACCGTCCTAGATGAAAAGAAACTTTTAGTTCTATTCAACCTTTCTTTTAAAAATGTTTTGAACAACCAACAGCACAGCAAGAAGCTGGCATTTAAAAAAATTAAATAAGTAAAATATTCTTAGAAAACTCATTTTCGAATCCCAAAACAATAATTAAAAAATGATAAAGTAAAGTAAAACAATAATAAAATAATTCCAGACAACAAATGAAAACAAACCGTTAGAGCTGTTGCCATCCACGACGTGAAACAACCCCATAAAAAAATCGTGCATGCAACGCGTGTGAAAAGTAAACTTTTAAAAATACGTTTCATTATTTAACTCGTTTTAAAACGTTTTATTTTTCACAGTGTTGTTGCATAAATAACTATTCAAGCATAAGTGCGAAAACGTAGCCTATTCTAACTGTTTCATCCCATGCAAAACAAACATTTTCATTTGATAAAAATACTATATTAAGGACAAGAAAAATTACATTTTTAAATTTTTGGAAACTATTAAGTAAATTTGAAATCTTGTATGCAATGTTAAATATATTTTTTCATAATAAAAAAATATGTATCAAAATCTTGTGCGCAAATTGAATTTTTTTAAACTTAATAAGTTCCTTCCTGTTTCAATAAACATTCATCAACATCATATATTCCCATTGTTGCTGTTTTTAAATTACTTTATTCACTTGTTTCGTAAATAAATATTTATTAACTGATTCACGTAGCCCTAAAATAAAAGAAAAACAGTAGTTTGATAAACTTAAGCATTTCACAATGTGAGAAAAAATACTTTATTAACACTCAGCTTTAGTAATAAGTAATGCAGAAGTATTTATTTTAATAAAGAGTAATAAAATTAAGCTGGGGTAACCACATGACTTTCAATTGACACTGAAAAAATCAATACATTTAAATGTAATATAATAAAGTAATAAGGTAATTATATATCCTATAAGGTAATATCAATAACTTTAATACCAAAAAAGTTCTATGGCAACTACACCCTTCACGCGAGCTTCGATTTCTTCGAAAACCTTATTCTAACGTCTAAAAGAAACTTGGAACACGTGTATCAAATTTGAAGTCCGTAGCTTTTAGTTCGAGCTGTAGAGTGGTGACAGACAGACGAATCATTGTTCAAAAAACACTTTTTTTTAATCAGCACCTTAAAACCCCCAAAAAATCTCCATTTCGGATTTTCGACCCCATTACAATACTTTCATTGCCTCATATTTTAGATTGGGCAATTGAAAGTAAAAATGTGAGAATTATTCCAAAGCGGTAATATGTATTTACGAATAGATGTCCGAGAATTTTTTTAAAAACATATTTTATTACAACAATGTCTATATTTCTTTGTGATTTTCATTTCCAGAAAATTCAAATTTTTACTTCAACTTTCTATATTTTTTGCAGCAGATGTATAAATATATACTTACCAATCATATATTTTTGAAATTAAAAGAAGAAGAATTGAAAATAAGTAATAAAAAAAAGTAGTCACAAGATGCGTGACTACCATAATATCATAGTTAAAGAATTAGATTGGCATATCACGTGACCTCCAATGATAACGACGTCACGCGCATGGAGACCAGAATAAGAGGGCAATGGGGCCAGTGTTGCCACCACTAAAAGGAGAAAAATGCTACGGCATCATCGAAAAAATACCATGTAATTTTAAAATTACAAAAAAAAAAATACTAGAAAAACATTTCAAGTCCCTAAGAAGATTCCAAAATGCAGCTAATATTTTTACGATATTTTTTTGTAATTTTAGAATTATTCTAAAATTACAAAAATATATCGTAAAAATACTAGCTGCATTTTGGAATCTTTTTAGTGACTTGAAATGCTTTTTATGTTTATTATTTTTTTGTAATTTTAGAATTACATGGTATTTTTTGATGATTCCGTAGCATTTTTCTCCTTAAAGTGGTGGCAACACTGGCCCCATTGCCCTCTTATTCTGGGCTCCATGCGCGTGACGTCGTTAGCATTGGAGTTCACGTAATCTGCCAATCTAATATTTTAACTATGATATCTATGGTGACTACATTATACATAATGCAATCATTCTTACCTGAACTTCCTTCCTTTTGTCAGAATCAAGACTTTTAATCCAATCTACGAATTCCTTCTGTAAATTTAATTAAAATAATATTTTACTATTTATAAAAAGAATAATTTGGAGTTCAAAGAACATTTCATTATAAATAAAAAAGAATCATTTAGATTGAAAATAATTAATACCATTTTTAATTTTATTGTACTAATACCTACATTGGAAGGCAATTATTTTATGCATGTGAAATAAATATTTTGAAATCAGCATATATAAAAAAACTAACAGTTTAATAATGAAATATATAATAGGTGATATAAAATTCAAAATTTTGCGAATAAAATGCTCACTTTGATTTTTTCAAAGTTAGAGTACCGGGACTTTTAGTACAACATTATTTCTTACTTACTATAGTATTTAGTAAAATTCAGAAAAAAATAATGTTTTTAACTTTATGTTTTCATTCCTCGAATTATAAATAAAATAAGGAAACTTTTTTTAAAAAAATATAACATAGTTATAAATGAATTTTCTAGAGAAATTCAACTAGTATAGCAAATACTCGTATATGCTATATAATATGGCTAATAAATGTATTATTTTATAAAGTAATTAGCTTTTTTGTTGAAAAATTTGGTGCATGAGACTAATTTTTGTGAAGAAGCGGTTCAAAGTGACGGTAACTTTTTATATTATCATAAACTTACCCTAGATTGCTCATCTGCTTCGTGATCTTCTCCTCCTGAGCACTTAAATCTCTTCAACTGTAAATATTAGGGAAGAAATATAACACAAAATTCATTAATTTTGTAAAATAATTATTAAATTATGCAAAATACTATTTTAAAAGAGTAGAATGTTAACTACAAACATCAAGGAGGATTAATGAACAAAAAAATGTAACTATTTTATGTAACTTTTCATCTATATTATAATGTAATAATAATAAAATTTACTAAAAAGTTAATGAAACTGGTTTTTAGGGACGGAGTTTTATGAAGAATCTGTTTTGCAATTTTTTATTATTTTTTATTTTGCTACGTGTATTGCTTGACTAAATTTCACCAATCACATGGCAACTGATAACCGAATGAATCATTTGTAATGCTAACTCTAAAGAGAATATGCGTAAAGTACGCCCCTATTTATAATTTATTCTCTTTGAAATATAATACAGGGTGTCCGTAAAAGAATGTGAATGTCCGAGTTTCAAATTGGGACCTGACATCACGCATTGTGATTTCTTCCTTTGGGGCTTCGTAAAAGATCAGGCCTACGTTCCACCCCTTTCCAACCTTGAAAGGTAGAATTGCACAGGCTGTTGCTTCCATTACTCCGGACTTGCTGCATGTACACAGTATGGGAAGAATTGCATTTTCGTTTGGATGTGTGCCGTATCCCTAAAGGCGCACACATTGAGCACTTATAGGAAAAACTAGGTTAGTTTTCCTTCAATATCATGTGTGATTTGTTATATTTAGTACAAAATAAACTCCTGTAATATACCATTAAAACTAGGACATTCTTTTACGGACACCCTGTATATAGCTTGAACGTAAGTGATTAAAAAGGTTAATTTCATTTCGTAAGATGAAAGTCATGTTAACATGGAATTACAAATTATATAGAAACTAAAATTATAGAAGTATACCTATACTGATTTGTCAATTATTTGCAGTTTTTTTTTCAAGTATATTTGTGAAATGTATTACAATGGTTACCTATAAATAAATACTTAATGCAACATGGTAAACAACGATTTTTTTAAAAAAAATTATATATTTTCAGAGAGGTTTATGGATGTACGAGTTTCGTAATAATAAAAAAACGTATTTTCGTCCACCCATAATGCACCATTTTCGAAATTTTTTTGATAATTAAACTTTTTAAACTTTAATCGATTTTCTTAATTATATAAGGAAATCAATCTTCAAATTCTCAACCATCTATGTCTTTATTAATTTCACTGTGGCCAATGCAAACGGGCCGATGGAGACTATTTCTATGAAATCAATTGGATATCAAAATATATCATAACTGCATTCTGGTGTAATAAATAAAGTGTAGCAGTAAAGTTCTTTTTTTTAGTTAAAAAAATGAAGGTTTACTTACGTCCAATTCGTTTGCACAAGCTGGAGCTGATCCGTCTTCAAGCATTGCTAAAATTTTAAATACGTAATTTACATTAGAGTTAAGAGTTTAACAAAATAGTTATTCAATCAAACTTTTTCAGGTATCGAGTTTTTAATTAATATAGGGTTTGTAATATAAAGATATTACTTATAAAATAAATAACCGAATTACTCCATTTGGTTTCATAATTTTAAAAAGAGTAAATATATAAAAAATATAAATTATCGTAGATTTTTTTAAACACAAGAGCACTAAAATTTTATTTTAGTGAGTTAATTGTACTGATTAGGCTTTAAATTGAAAATTTTTACTACCAATGTTAAGTTTTCATGCTAAGACATATCTTAAATGTTAAGGAAGATGAGCAATTAATAAAACTAAAAAAATAAATAATGCAACTGTATAATTAAGACATATTTAAAAAATAGTTTTTAATTAAAAAATCAAGCAAAATTCAAAATAAAAAATCAAGCAAAATTAAACATAAAAAATCAAGCAAAATTAAAAATAAAAAAATCAAGCAAAATTAAAAATAATTTATTAATGAATTTTCCAAAAACTTCAAAATATTTCGATGTTATTTTTATCACTTAAATTGCATTTACAATTAAATTACATTTAAATGCATGCACATTAGTGAAAAAAGATGATAAATTTTAAAATTATTGCTAACTTAATAACCAATGTAATTTTAACTCCCTGAGTGATTAGAACTTATAAAACCATCATCTGACTCTCAGGTTTTCCAGCACCACATACAATTTTTAAGACTCATAATAAATTTTATAATTTTACTAAATATTAAAATTTGAAGTCTGGAAGAGTCCTTTATGATTATCCGCTACAGAAATGTAATTTTAAAATTTTAAAGAAATGAAATTTGTATTTAAAATATAAAATACAAATTTATCCTATGTGAAGAGAAATAAGATATAATTTAGCCTATTTGCTTAATCCTAAGAAGGTTTATGCTAATTTTAACACATACCATGTGTTTCCTTCATAAGTTTCATCATTTCATCCTTGCATTTTCCATCGTGTTCAGCGTTAACGCTGAGACATGCAAAAGCGCAGACTGCCGCTAGTACTAAAACTATTGAGGTGTTCATCTTTACTCGAGTATAAGACAAGTACTATTTCTCTGTATGGTTGGGTTTATATACTAAGCCGTATAGCATGACTGAACGAGGAAGTTGTTATATAAAAGTTCCATACCATTCGAGGAAAAAGCAGCATTGTATATTTACTGTAGTGAGATATGCAGCTACGAAAATAATGCTTTCATGCATATTTACCAAGATGTCATACAATTGGGGCATCCAAAAGTGAGTTTTTTTTTTTTTGGGGGGGGGGGGGATGTCCTTTCACTGAATAGACGAGAAATTATCCACTTACTTTTGGCGAATTATGTCTGTCTTGGCGTAAACACTTTCTTGTTAAAGGGTCATATAAAGTTATTATTGAATTGGCGTAAACAATTTATTGTTAAAGGGTTATCTAAAGTTATTATTGAATTGGCGTAAACACTTTCTTGTTAAAAGGTCATTTAAGTTATTATTAGTAACATACATTTTTTTTGGTATAACAAGTACAAAGGCACCTTATGCTTCTAAGCATTTTGTACCAACTCCAAATCCCTGAAGTGAAGCGGAGGTAGAAGCCGCCATCAACACCGATGCCGAAGAGTTCAAGAGCTTGTTACCTCATGGAACCCGGTAGAGGGCAGCGCCACTACTGCGCTCTCTGGTTCGAGTCTACTACTCAATCCTAGTTCGAGAGCAACGCTATATACAGATCAACACTACCTACTTATAGTGGATACTTCTCAATTTAGAGGCAGAGACCAAGAAGAGGATCTTAGAATTCGCTTGTCACCCCAGAGGTATTGATTTGATATGGGAACTTGGAAAACTTGGTGTTTAACGAGCACCAGTAACCATTAGTATACACAGGGAGTTTTCAAAACAGAAGAGTTCATTGCTCCTCCTTCGGTCGGCAGGGTTCGAACCCGCAACCTAAGGGTTGTCAGTCCAACACTCTACCAACCAGGCTATACGGATTAATTATTTCGTAACCACAACTTCGGACTAAAGAGACGGTACACCAGACGAAAATTATCCAGTTAGAGTAGAATTCTAATTATCTGAACTCTAAAGATATCATTCTGCTCCCTCGATACGCTAAACATATTACAACATTGAAACCATTTTGTTATCGCTCTTTTCCCTTTACAACAATACACTAATGAATTCAAATAAATAATTTTTTGGAAAAAAATCAATTATCCTAATTTTTAATATTTGAATGGATCCAATCTATACGGATAGTTGAAATTCTACTGTATTTTTAATGTTGCCGGCGTGGAACAGTGAGTTTAAACGTCGTGCTACTGAAAATACCTTCCCGGGTTCTGTCCTCGCATTTGATATTCTATAAACGGATCGTGATTGGCAAAAAAAATCCGCCCATAAATAGCGCTGTGTATATGGGAATGGTGCACGGTAAATCTCTCGTGTCCCAAAGATCTGATGTGTACTGCATTGTGTACAAGCTAAGGTGTAGTCACTTGACCTCGGTTCTAAATCACGAATACCGGGGCCAATAGCTTTCTTGCGACTTTAATTCAACTAAACCACTCTCTCGTTTGGAAAACCCGCCAAGTCTTACCGCCAAAATAGAATGACTTGGGTAGTTATCTACAGTCATGTTCGTCTGGTTTAGTTTTGGTTTTCCAATGCTCATCCTATTCAATTATACATATGGTTGAAATTTTTCGACCCTGCAAACATTTCTCGCCTTTGTGTCTCAAAGGGGTTGACCAGGAAATGTTTTTATAAAACAATTTTTTGTACGGATTCAATGAGTTTTTTTTGATTTTGCATTACATGTTTTGAGTTAACAATCAACGCGTGCATTGCCCTAGTTTCCTTCTATTGTTTACTATGACAATGGCTTTACTGGATGACAACCAAAAATTTACCTTGGCGGTTTTAATTATTTTCAAGCTATGTCGTAAACCATTAAGACGTACAGCAATTGATGTAAAATTTTCGAGGTTACTTTAAATAGGTTTTCTAAAGAGAATTATTATTTTATAATATTTATGAATCTTCGAAACCTAAGATACCTTAAACGTAATTAGTGAGTATTTTTACTTTTGATGTTTTTATGTTTAGAAATTTAATATTAGTCTATGTGTCATCAAAAATAAGTTATTGCTCACGCTAGATATAAATAATTTATAAATGTAAAAATCTTTGTAACTGCCAATATATTAAGTCAAACGAAGGCAATTTGCTTTTGAACAGCAGCAGCAGCGACGGAGGCGTCAGTCATTTTTAGTCTACTGCCTCTTTTTTATAATTCGACATAATTTTGTTTTAAAAAATGGACGGTAGGTGTTAAAATCGAGGAGATTTTCATCCATTCGTTTGTCTGTCTTTTCATACACTCCTTCCAAATTTCATTCTAACCGTCCGATTTGAAAAATTCTTTTTTTACAGATTACCACACTTTTTACAGATTAAGTGATAGAAAACGCTCTTATCTTTACTGCTCTCAAAAAGTTTGTGCTGGAATTATTTTGCAGTCTGAGAAAAATTTCAATTTTCGTCATCTTACCGAGTTCGTCATCTGACCCTTACTTCCCCTAAGTTTTGCATACGACCAACATAGATAATTGAAATATATTTTATAAAAATTGAATGGCAGAATTTATTGGTGATTGTACGCACCGATTCGCCCGTTAAGTGGCATATGGTGGCGATAACCCAAAAAATGTATGCATTATATTAAAAAAAATTTGCATTGTAAGTAAAATATAAAAAAAGTAGGTTAAAGATAAAACGTTGTAAGTAAAGTATTTAAAAATAATGTAAGTTTTAAAAAATGTGTAAAATATAATATATGTGAACAATATTGCTATATTATAGTAAAGACTCTTACAAATATTATAAATATTCGCATTGCTCAATTTTCATATTAGATTTACAATTTTAATCACTATTACACAGTAATAAGAAAAAGGGCCTTTTTTTTGTAAAATTATGGATGAAGAATATTTTTGTAAAAGAAAGGAATTTCCTAATGAATGGGATTAGTTCACTGGTTTATTCATTCAATTTCAGCTTTTTACAACTGATGTATAGCAAATTCAACATCACTTATTACAATTCAGAGTTCTGCCTTATTGCATTAATGTCTTAAAAATAGAATATTATTTTATTATTTAATACGCTTATCTAAGTATGCCACATATTGCTATAAATATTAATTTAATATCTGTGTAATAGTTAAAATATTATTTATCAGTCAAATTTGCTTTTAAATCAACATTTGAATGGATCAATCTTAATCATGATTATTTAAATAGTTTTTTAATTTGATATTGTATAGATTGGTAACGTTTTCTTTTAAAAACAAAATTTAAGTCTCCTACATTTTTTAAAAACTTGAATGTACAAGTTATTTCCCTTATATATATTTTTTAATAAAATGAATTCATCTATATTTTATTTTTATATTAGCTTGTACACAACCCCATTTACTAATATTTTTTTTTATTTCTAACAAAATAATTGTCATTCTTTAAATAAATACATGTATCTGAATAAGTATAAGTAAGTATTTGGTTTTCTTTAATGGAATCCTTATTACCTTTTAATAAATCTTTAACATTATTTTCCAATAAGAAAGAATACTTATAGTGAAGGTAAAAAGGTTCAAAGGGAATCATAAGCAATTTATATTTAGAAAATTATTAGGGGAGACCGGGAATAGTTTTACATGTTTTCTTCTTTTTGATAGTATATTTTTTACTTTTATTTATTTGGAAGTAATAGAGATGTTATTGGCTTCCTCACATGCTTGTCTACAAACTAGCATTACTACTTTTCCAAAAAGTAAATATACTTTTTGTAAATACGTGGTTAAATGCAAGCATGTTTAGCTGGAAAACGTGCCCCGTATGCGGGGCAAATTTTCCCAGACTGCCAAAAAGTAATGGAGCAAATTTTCCAACTATTTTTTTTAAAAATATATTAAAATGAAAATCATTTTGGGATTTTTTTACGTAGATTTATCTATAATAATAAAAGAAAGTCTGTGTGTCTGTGTGTGTGTCTGTTTGTCTTCAGATCGTAAAAGACCTACTTATACTGCCCTCAGAAATTCGAAATTTTTTAGATAGATTCCCTTTAATACCAACGTGTGCACCTGAGGCTTAGTTTTTTCATATTTGTTCCATTTTTAGAGAAATTTTGAATTTTCTGAAAAAAATACACCACTCTCTCTCAAATCCGATCATTTTTTCTCTTTCCTGATGCCATCGACTGAAAAAATTAAATAAAACTTTTAACGAAAACATTTAAAATTCAAAATGTTTATTTTATTCTTTTGACATTCCTTTCAGAAACTAAATTCATTATTTGAAAAATAATTGACATGTTTCAAGTGACGTAATTCCGCCAGTCTTCATTCCCGGATTTCATTGTGGGTTTATTTGATGATTTTTTCATTGATATTTCTGTTGTCTGCATGTATGCATATTTAAGCAATAAATGTATAGTTAAGCTATTACTGAACTATGATGGTTAATAAAGGCCATCGCACTAGAGCTATTAGTGTTTTAGGTCTTTATTTTTTCGCCAATTACGTTGCTAAACTCGCTAAATTATTAACTAAAATTCGCCAAATAGGCAATTTCTTTTATAAATAATTTATAAGCTGGTCGGTTGTTCGAAGGTCATTGTGTTAGAGCTGTATAATGGGTGTGGGTAGCTATATCTATTTTCTCGCCAAATTATTACCCAAAACGCGCCAAATTAGCTAAAAGGTTTTATGTATTTATGAGGGAATTGTCATGACATTTATGAGTGCATTTTATAGCGTATTTTTCATTTTGGAATTTTAAGGCAATGAAACGGGATTTTATAATTTATAACGAGCGGAAACAATAATAAGTTTATGATCCTATAACAGGGTATATGGTACACATATTTGGAATCTATTTGATATTTTTTTTATTCCGTGCGAAGAACGGGTATAAATTTGCTAGTTTTAAACTAAAAAGCTCAAAAGAGTATACCCAGAATATAGGTATTTTTTTAAAGCCAGTTTATTATACCAAAATATTTTAACCAATTTTATTGCAGGTCAATATCATCCGGATCTCTTTAAACTTACATAAAACTTCCCCTTTTATGTACCTATACTTTAATGCTCTTTTCTAGAAAGTTGTCTAAGTATTGTTAAAAATTACAAAAAATGGATTGACTAAAGGTTGGTGTGATTGCTCCCCCCCCCCCTCCTTTTTTAACAAGCCAATTGACTCAAAACTTTGGGTGCAACATGACACAATACTACTTTACAGTGTATTTTTTCATGATCAATGGGGCGATCTATGCAATATTTAAGTTTCTGGAGGCTTTTCGGCTACTACATCCATTCTTGATAGTTTTCAGAGTGACATATTTTGTTGCAGAATAGTACAAGTTCATTCAGCTTATTTATTCATTACTATGCAGACATTTTTTAATTTAGAGCAAAACTTGTATTTAATACTTGTTTATACGATAAAAAAGAATTTGGTTTTTGGAAAATTAAGCTTAATTTACAAAGGTTGGAGCACGCTTTTCTACAAGGCATTGTTGGAAATCTTGCCCCGTGAAATTTTGGAAAACATGCCCCGTCATCATATTTTAACTTTAATAGTGCCTTGACGATAAAAATTTTAAATTATTTTGAAAACGAATGCATAGTTACGTAGAGAGAGGATCCACCTTTTAGTATACGCAGTTATAAAACTGTAAGTTTAATAAAAGTACGTTTATTTAGGTTTGAATGTAAGCATAAAAATTCACTCAACTTCGAAAAAATCACAAAATCAGCTCTAACGAAAATATTACACCAACACCAACTGAGCAAACATTCTTGTGGGTGACATAAAACGGGTTGCTTCATAAACCAAGCTGCCATTTTGCACCTCCTAAAGGCTCATTTCTTGTATAAGGCCTATTGGAAAACTTACCCCATGGGAAAACTTACCCCGATCTCCCCTACATTACATTTAAATAATTCTGTTGAACTAAATAATATGCATTTTATAATTAAATATTTAATAGAATATACTAATTATTTATAGATAAAAGATGAGCATGTTTCACGTCTTGAGTGGCAACAGTTTCACAAGAATGAAAATAAGGTCCAGTGGTTAATTAACGTAGCGGATGGAGCTTACGTGCTATACACCACTGAAAGCATTAATGATCTACGTCTTGTGAAACAAGCCAATTAAATTTTCTGCTGTGTAACTTCTAACTAAATAATGTGGCCGGGATAGCCTGGTCGGTAAGGTCTTGGACTGGCATCCCTAAGATTGCGAGTTCGAGTCCCGCTGCCTTCCGAAGACCCCCGTGTACGCTAATGGTGACTGGTGCACGTTAAATTCGTCGTGGTCACAAAGTCCTCCAAGTCCCCATACCAAATCAATACCTCTGGGGGTGACAATTCAATTCTGGGGATCCTGTAGTTGGCCTCTGTCTCTAAAAAAATTAGATGGATCAACCTATGTGTGTGTGTTGTGTATGTCTTACTTGACGAAGGTTTATAAGCGGGTCTCTGACCAAGCACACAAGCCTGAATATATGTGTATACCAACCAACTAAATAATTTTGTTGATAATAATAATTGCTCAGTACTAGTGTGTGAAAAATTGTTTAGTAACTTTTACATAAATAGACATTTGTTTGCAAGAGTAATTCATAGAAACCGAATTCTACTCTTCTGGTTTTTACAAATATTTTATTCATTTTCAATGGGCATTTGATTCATTTTCACATGGCAGCGTTGGCGCAAAATGTTGGCGCCCTTGGCCGTGAAAATATCCCGCCATCGAAAGTAAGAAGTTCTCTGACAGTGGAAACTGTCAGATGCATTGTTTCGTAGTGTGTTGGACATTCCAGCGATATATTTAGAGTTTGAGAGAGTTCAGTATCATTTTAGTGTTTAATTTCAACGAGTTAAAAGTAATTTAACATTGATTTTAAGCTAGTTAAGCACTTTAAGCGTTTGATATAAGCCTGTTTAGAAATATTTATTAGTTTAAAATTAGTAAGAATATAATGCAGAACTTTTATTCAGTCTCAAATTATAAGGTTTTATTTATAATTGTCTGTTAAGATCATTTTTATAAGTTTATTTTATTACTTTTATATATTATCTAAATTTATTAATACACTTTTGCTTATTTGGTTATAACAAAGCCATGTTTTTTCAAGGAAAAAATATCATTGTTAATTTTAGTTCAAAGTGTGTAAAAATAAACTTAGAACTATATATTTAACTATTCAATAAAGGACTTAAATAAGTAATTTAAGCATTTTTTAAGTTTAAAAAATATTTTTACAACAAAAAAGGATTAACAGATGGTATAAATATTTACTGTTGCTATCTAATTACTTGAGTGCACAATTTTTATCAAAAGTACATTAAAAGTGAACTTTGGACTTCACTGAAAAAAAATCAGTTTAAATGGATCAACAAAGCTGCATTGAGAAATACGGGAACGTATCTTTAATTGGTAAGTGTCCCAATATTATACCTATCCAATCATTGTTTATTCCCAATCTTCATACTAATCATTATTTATATTGCATAGAAGAAAGTTCATCTCTTATTAAAAGACCCATTTATGTATAACATTAGCGCCTTACTTATTGACTAAACAGTTAACTTTAAGTTTTTTCAATTTGTTTTTAGTGTTACTTAGTTTACTATATAGATAAACTGTTCAGTGCTATGGTCGTTAAATAGATAAATTTAAGTAAAAAGCTTTTTTTCGCATGGTAAATTTTCTGGCCAACCGGCATTAATGAGTTACCTCAAGGATTCCAGTAGTGTAAAAAAAAATGTTTAAATTTGCACGTGTTCCATACAATACTTTGTGTAGCCTTGTGGAAAAGAGCCCATGTCTTAAAAATTATAAATACTGAAATTGAAGTTGCAAAACTCTTGAGTAACGGTTATTTTGACACATTATTGCGAATAATTGTATTTCACACTTCCGTTAAGTCTTAAAGCTATTTTCTACTATCCTTGAAAATATTGTATGACAAACTTAGGATATAAACTTATATCGCATGCGGGAAAATATTATTGGATGAGTACCATACTCCTTATCTTAATAATATTTTCTTTAAAAGAAGTACCCGTAAAAAAATAATCTAGAGTAAAGTGATAATTAAAAGTAACTTTTACAGATCGGTTTGTTAAGGGGAATAATGACCCTTGAAAAATGTAGAAACGTTATGTCAAATGTCGATGGGAGCTGGGGAGCCCAGTCGGTTAGGCGTCCGCCTAGCATGCGAAAGGTCCCAGGTTTGGGTCCGGGCATCGCCAAAATAGCTGCCGACCTATAAACGGCCCATGCAGCCAAAAATGTCCGACGAATAATACCCCGTGTAGAGGGAGTGCACGTTAAATATCCTCCAAAGTACCAACGCTGCGTACAATGTCGCACTTAACGGTTGCGTTGAGTGCCTACTCAGGTGTCGGCTCATCACTGGACTGTGGTTCTAAAATATTACGCCCGTCGCCAATAGCCCTCGTGTAGCTCTAGTGCGATGATAGTTCAAACTAAACTAAACTAAATTCAAATGTCGATTTTCGATTCAACCTAATACATTTATTAAAAAAATTACAAGAATGAGTCTTACTTTTCTTGAAAGTGCACATTTTTGTCTTTGCCTAATAGGGTGGAGTGATTTCATATGCTTTAGTAATGTTTTACAAGCGACTTGGCAAAACTACTTCAATTTTTTAAAAACTGCACATTGGAAGCTCTTCACAACCAACCAGACTTTCCGATCGGACCAGAATATGCCCTGGGTCCATTTGTTACTCCATTTAAATGTTCAAACAAATGCCTTAAAAACAATTCATTGCCATGCAGTTGGCAAATAAAGTAATAATAAGAATGCATTTTACAATTTAAACTATAATGGAGCAAACTTACCCACTACCCAAACTACGGCCCTGACTTTTCATAATAACTGTTATGCTGCTTATATAGGTTAAACATAATGTAAAGCATCCATTCCTATGTATAAGAGCACTTTTCTATAATTTAAAATTCCAAACAGGTTCACTTTAAAAAGCTATAAATTTTTTTGTGATTTTTCATCAAAATCGCGTATTTTTAACTTTTTTTTTCTCGAGAATTTAAAAATTTTGAATAGCATTTGTAAAATATTGTTTATGATAACGATATATAACTGAACGATATTATTTTTTTTCAAAGTATGAAACGTAATCAGTAAGTTCTGGCGGTAAACTTAAAATGAGTTGATTTTTGGCATTTTTTTCAAACTTCAACCGCTTTGAGGCAGCACATAATATTAATAAAGAATTTTTTTTATTATTTTTCCAGTAATCAGCATGACAAAACGCAACTTTTGAGTCCTATTAGAAGTTTGTACTCAAAAATTTATTTTTTCGTCCCACCCTACTGTATAGCCAGCACATTCGTATTTATAAATTCATTGTGGACCCTGATAATTTAACTTTAACTTAAAAAAATTATATATCATGTTTTAGTAAGATGTGAAACTATTTTTTTTCACTATTAGAAATGTTAAATAATTTTTTTTTCACTCCACCCTATTGCCTAACGTATAGTTTAGTTTAGTTTGAATTATCGTCGCACTAGAGCTACACGAGGGCTATTGGCGACGGGCACGTATTTCAGAACCCCAGTCAAGTGACAAGCCGACACCTGAGTAGGCACCCAACGCAACGCCTGACGCATAAATTTTTTTTAATGTTTTATAAATAAGTAATTTAGAATGGTGTCTTTATTAAAAATCACACCATTTCATTGCGTGCAAGATTATCGATAAAAATAGTTGTTCAATATATCTTTCTGCTTTCAAACTTCTCATATTATTTCTGTAAAAAGGGTAAAGGAACAATAATTTTCATTTACAAAGATTCAATACATTTTTTTAAAAAAGTTATAAAATGAAAACTAAAACAATTTTGTTTTCTTGAAATATGATAACAAAGTTTTTGTGAGATAAATAATTCTGAAAAAGAGACCATAACTTATAGGAAGACTTGTTACATGCATACAAAATATCAATTTAAATCTGATTATTAGTTTTTACTTAAACTTGCCTGCAATGAAATGGCGAATTTTTGATTTTTAAATAAAGATGCAATTTAAACACCTGATTTATAAACCATTAAACAATTATTTTTTCTATATGTTATGCACCGACCTTTGATATATTATTTATATATTATGCAAGGTTCCAGAGACCCTTTAAGTTCACTATTTCATGCACGACTTTAATCTGAAATATTTTATGGTTTAAATATTATATTATCATTTTACAATTTATATGTTATTTAAAAAAAAATTAAAAACAAAGTTTATTAAATTGTCAAACAAATATTCTCACAAAACTTTCTATTAAACTCATTCGTCCATAAAACCCCTGGGACGTTTCCATTACTGGAGCATTGACAAAGGACCAAAGAGTATATTTGTTAAAAATGATTGATTTTCTGTTCAGCCTTTTCCCTAACTGTCTTTGAAAACTTTTAAAGATCGATCTTAGGTTTAATGATTTTGTTTGAAAATGTAACTGATAATGTAATGTTTCTGAGTGAAACTTGTTTGAAAAAAGAATTTTAATAAAATTCTAATCTTGAAATTGTGTTATAGTTTTTTATTCTTTAAGATAAAACAACCAGAACTTGTTAGTTAAAAATGTAAAACAGTATGTTTTTTTTACGGGACTAGAAGGAAAACGTACGGTAGGGGGAAAAAAGGGCAACTGGTGATCGAAGAATGTTTTTAAGTTTTTCAATATAGGGGAGGAAAGTTTTCAAAACGTCGTTTAATTACTAAAGAGTATCTCAAAGTTTTACGTTATTGAACTCTGATTCAAGGTATAGATAGTGTGGAAAACATGTGTGGATGCACATATGGTTTTTATGTGTAAATATAAAATGTCACGTTAAAAATATGAAAATGTCGCAAATGAAAATTCTTTGCTTGTAATCTCGTTGTTTTTAAGCAGAAATTGACACTGTATCACATTGTGATAGCATTGGTTCACACATAACTAAGACAGTCTTTTCTCTTTTTTTAAAACACACTCTGTTAACCATTTGGTGTAACGTTACTCCATAAAGCTGGTGGAAGTACGTTCTTATTCTAGTTTATGGAGTAAAGCTACAGCATAAAACAATAAAACTTACACAAAAGTTTAAAAGTAACCATATACTATAAGAACGAAGAAAGGATTACACACTCAAAATGAGAGGAAAACTAAGTGCTGCCGAATCTGCCTATTAATATTTAAGGGGGAATTTAACAACTTTAGTATAATATAATATGGTGTGAAATTGTGTTGCGATTATTATTTTCATTGTTTTACACCGAGTAAGAGTTAGTCCTAAGGCAAGGATCGACCTGGCAATCTTTCTCTTATAAGAACGTCGCTTTATCGACTGCTCAACAACTGGCTTGATAGAAACCTCAATATTTTCCATAATCATTTTCGTTTCACAACGTTTATGTTTCATTTTCGTATCAACGTTTTCCTTTTACAACGTGGATGGTTACGCCAGGTTATACAGTGTTTTTGTGGTAGGTTCCTTGCAAATTTGTGTTTAATTACAAAAATTCCATTACAAATATTTTTTGTTAAAAGTTCTGTCAAACGTCCTAAAGAATTGTCGATGTGGTCCTTTCTATTTCTTTTTCTTTTTGATATAAACTGCTGACGATCTCTGGCCCGAGGGTGCAATCATTTAAACTCCTTCAAATCTCTTACCAGTCCGACATCAGCAAATACAAGTGGAATTTCAGAGTAGCAACGACCCAAGTACAATTATACCTCGAACCATTATTTGTACTTTCAATTAGGTAATATGGAATATAAAGTAATGCAAGTATTACGATGGGGTTGAACATACGTAATGTAGATTTTGTGTTTTCTTCACGTTTTTGAGGGTGCCGATTCCTAAAATGTGAACATTGGTCCGTCTGGCAGCCAAGAAGTTTACTCTTTAAGAATGAGCCGCGGTAGCTCAGTTCGTGTGAAGCGTCGTGCTCGCATCGAAGGGTTGTGGGTTCTGTCCTCGGCGGTGCACGCAATTCTATGGTGCTGGTCGGCGCTTGTATTCGACTAAAGACCGCGTGTTGCTAATGGTGGCTGGGGCACGTTAAATATGTCGTGGTCACAAAGTCCTCCATGTTCCCATACCAAATTAATACCTCTGGGAGGTACCAGATCAGGGGTATCGGCCTTTGATCTGGTTCAAATTCCGATATGTGAGTGAGAATGGATGTGTGAAAGGGACCTTCCTGTAAAACGGATGTGTCATGCTGCGAGCAAAAGTCGGACTTCCTCCCTTGTGGCGCTCAATAAAACGGAAGCCACCCCACTTCGCTTAAAATCGGGTAGTTTTCTACTCCGGGCTCGGTTACCGAGTGGCATTAGAAACAACAACACAACAACAATAACTCTTTAAGAATTCCTGCTGGCATTCGATTCATTAGTCAGAATCTTTAACTAAGTACCAAAGATCTTTGTTTCTATACATTTTATATCTACAGGCAGTTCTAGAAGAGTGAGTAGACGCGTCTCCCTACTTTTCACGTTAAGGGCCCCTCACTTCTGATGCCAGTAAAATCCATACTTCCACTTTTTTGGGTTTATTCAGCTGCCTTCCACTTTTAACAGAAATTAAATCTTAATCTTTCTTACTTTCAGTTGTTCTCATTTAGCAGCCAAGCTACTGGTTATGGCTTATTCTGCAAGCGTTCATGTAACGTAACCAGTAATCCGGCCTTCTCTTTATGTGAGTCAAAATTTATTATGGTAATGATACTTAATAAATTACTTAGAACAAGAACGAAATAAACGTATAAATATCAAACCTACCAATCGGGTATCGTATGGGGGTGGGGGATTACTTGCAGCCAAATTGAGGGCTTTTCCCCGACCTTTTTAGCCTACTTTTCTATTTTTAATTCGAAAGAATTTAAAAAATGAAAAAGTAGGTATTGACATGCGGTAGATGTCCGTTTGTCTGTCCTTACCCCCCTTCCAAAATCGGTTCTATCATTCGGATCTTAAAAATTCTTTTTTTGTTAGAAAGCTATGACCTGAGAGACCCAACTTTCATACTTTTTGTCCGCCTGTCTGTACGTCCGGACGGACATAAATCTACTATCTGTCGGTGAATTTCCCATTGAATTAGCATTGAAATTCAAATTTGAGTCATTTAAATCACTGTTGCCAAATCAGCAATGGCATGAGAAACTTTATTTAAAAATATTTGAAGCAGAATAATTTTTCATGAATCATTTTGGAAAGACGTCATAAAATGTAGCACAATGTGATTCTTTGATTGTTCATTAATTGTTTACCAAGAAAGCGGCAAGGCCTATTTTTTGCATACAATTCTGCTTAGTTTTAATTTACATTTATTTTTTTAATGCAGTTTGGAATAGTTTCATTATTTTTGTTATTAATAAATATTTAATTATTCTTCGAATTACAAATAAATCGAGCAGAAGATAAATAATATTAAGTTATTTGTGAAAGAATATTAAGAAAAATAGTTTATTTTGGCTTTTAGAAGTTTAAATTATAGCTGGATGCTGTGTTTAGCGATTTTTTTCCTAATGTGTGTAAATCTAGTGTAGAAACGATTGTTGATGATATTTACTGTTATGAACCTAGTTGTTTCCCGATTAGAATTTCAGTAAGTATTTAAGTTACAGGAAAGTAGGCTATTTTAGTTCTTTAAGAACTTCTTGTTTTTTCTCCACTTCTACCACTGTCTACAGGGCATCATATTTCCCACTAGTTCTGTAAATGTTGTTTTTCCTTAAGGGCACTTTTAGAGTTAAGAAGCAATTGCACAGTAGCGTAACTATTATACCTTGTCTTCTCGCTAACGGGAAAAGGACGGGGTGAGGTTTCGCCCTCTTTTTCACGTTCCAGTGATATTTCCTGGCTGGAGTGGAGTCCAGAAGAGATAAAAACAATAAGAGATGTAGGAAGGAAGCTCTATTCTACTGTCCATATTGGGACGTTGGCTTGTGTATCTCATGCTTGGAAATTTATCACACACACAAAAAATACTAATCTTTATTTGTATTGTGCATAAGTTTAATGAAATTATTTTTTGATGCTTAAAATACATATTATTTAAAAATATTGCTAGATTGCTAGAAAACATACTTCATGTCATAATTACTCTGAATGTTTTTATTTTTTTTTTTTAATTTCAAGGTTAAAATAAATGAAAAATTAGAAATGAATTTATATATTGTTAACACGCATATTTTATATAGTTTTCATTGATAAAAGATATCACTTTTATGACCATGTTCTTAAAATAATATCCAATAGTTAAGGGGTTATTTTATTCCATAAATATCTTTTTATATCTAATTACTACAGCATAATAGTTAACACACAGAGTCACAATTCGACTCGGTTCCTAGTCGCCTTGAAACCATAAACAACAAAATCCTCAAAGAAGTTTTATTGCAGAGTAATACATTCCTGCGCAAAAGTTGAGGTACGAAGTAAACCTACTAAAAATCATTATAGTCTATTAAGTTTTATCGCACATTTTTAAAAATATATATTTAAAGTCTTAAGTTAAAAGTTGAAGGAAAAAATTCACAAAAAAAATCATCATAAACTTGTGTACTTTTTTCCTTTAAATTATGCGTGTTTTTTTATTTTAATTTTTTGGATCTTTATATTCGTTATTACAATGGTTTCAAAACTGTTTCAAAGCTTTGGTGCTAGAGATTTTCATTACTTTTTGCTTTTACTTGCTAGAACTCCATTATACTTTTCTTTTCATCTTTTATAACCTAATGACTTTAAAAACATATCTTCCAAACAATTGAATTGAGCATTGAGTATTTTCGGAATATGATTGATTCTTTGAAAGAATGAAAATTTTATCCCTGCCTAAACTTTTGTGCTTGACTGCATCAAAGTAACTTTCTGAGAAGGATGGTTCTGAGAAGGATGAAAATATAATATGATAAATGTACAGTAGATTAGTTAGAGTGCTTAATCTTTCACATAAATCCAATTTTTAAAAAAATATTATGCATAGAATCTCAAACTTTTCGATATCATTAAATGATTTATACATAACTAAAAAAACTATAAAACTAACCTAAACTTCTCGGCTCAACAGCCCGTTAGTGAGCCAAGGCCTGCCGTGCCCATTTCAGCTTACTTGACAAAGGGCTCTGGGGTGCTACGCATATGTCCCGGTTAGGTGTTATACGGAACCCCTAGTGCTTAGTTCAAAAGCAGGCTTGGTCCTCATTAACTTAAGGTCACCCACTTAAGGGATAAAAGGCTGCCCAGGTAGCACAACAATTTTGGCCTATGTCGAATGAGTATCGGTCAAACTTGGAGCTTATTGGATGAAATCGATCATTTTCTACGAATTTTAACTCTATTTTCCAGTTTTTCTCATTCCGGAAAATAACGAAAAGTGCAATATTTAATTTTAGTGCACTCTTACTTATAGTATTTTGCAAGTTTACTAGAAATTTCCATGGAAATGTTTGTTTACATTTTTTGTAATGGTTATAGATTTTTTTACAGTCAATACAGTTTCAAGATGGGTTTTTGAATAAACATTTTCTTTATAAAAAAAGAATTTAAACTTGACGCACGTCTTGTTTAAAAAGGTTTACCGGCACGTGAAGGAAGGTCTTTTAAGGGTTACTTTTGTCGTATGACACTTATCTTTGGAGTTTCTTGTTTGGGATAAGAAAGTGGGTGATGGACATATGGATAGACTATTAAACAAGACAGTACTAGTAGACAATTTACCAAATTTTAATGTAAAACAAGTTCTACAAGAACTAAAATAGCCTACTTTCCTGTTACTTAAAAACTTACTGAAATTCTTATCAGGAAACAACTAGGTTCGTAACAGTATATGTCATCTACAACCGTTTATACATAAAATTTATACACATTAGAAAAAAATCGCTAAACGCAGCATCCAGCTATAATTTAAACTTCTAAAATCCAAAATCAACTATTCTCATTAATTTTCTTTCTGAAATAAAATTAATATTATTTATCGTCTGCTGGATTAATTTGTAGTTCTAAGAATAATTAAATATTGATTAATAACAAAAAGCATGAAACTACTTCAAATTGCACACAAAAAAATAAGAAATGTAATCGAAAGCTAATCAGAATTGTATGCAAAAAATATAATAACTTGCCTCTTTCTTAGTAAAAAATTCATGAACAAAATCAAAGAATCACATTATGATACATTTTAAGAAGTCATTCCAAACTGATTTATGACAAAATTAAATTTTAATTCAAATATTTTTAAATAATTAGTTTCTCATGGCCATTGTTGAGTTGGCAACAGTAATTTAAATGATTTAAAATTGAATTTCAAGGCTAATTCAATGGGAAATTCGCCTACACATAGTGGACTTATGTCCGTCCTGTCGTACACAGATGGACAAAAAGTATGAAAGGTGGGTCTATGACGTCATAACTTTCTAACAAAAAAAAAGAATTCTTAAGATCCGACGGATAGAATCGATTTTGGAAAGGGGGTACTGACAGACGGACATACGCACATCGTCAGCATGTAAGTACCTACTTTTCATTTTTTTTTCTTCTTTCGAATTAAAAAAAAAGAAAAATAGGCTAAAAATTGTAATGTGTTTCTTTTTTGGCGTTCTTAACATAGCGTGGAAGCCGAAAAAATGCAATGCTCCAAATTCAATGTTATATCAAATCAACGTGATCACCCATAAAATGCAGTCATACTTTGGCGTCATTAGTGTTCAAAATAAAATTCTCAAAATTTTAGGATTTTCTCACTTTAATATAAGAACAATATTCTCAAAGGTAAATACGTTGAAATCTAGAATTTGAGATCATGTATGTTCTTAAAATTGAATACAATTCAATCTGTCTGACATGTTTTAAAAACGCCTCAATTGTAAACTTGTATGCGCAATGAAAACTGTACTTTTAACTTATCAGGGTAAAAGCCGTTTTAACCGTTTTTTAAGCGTCAAATTACGAAACTGAAATAATTTTTTTTATAGAATCAAAAGGATTGTGTCTTCTCGCTGACTCATTTTCTAAAACTCGATAATAAGGTACTGGCGGACATTAAGGTGGAATGGGCGCGCTGGATCGCGGGTCTCCAAACTCAAGTGCCTCAGTGTTAATCCAATGAAGAAAAAACTATTTTCTCTGCCACATTGCTCCGGCTGTATTGAATATTTTTACAAACGTTTCTCTTTTTAAATAATAAATGTAGATAACTTACAGGTCCCTATCTTCCCACTATTTGAAATTGCGCCGAATATTTTGTGTAAAATTATTTATTGAAAATTTAAAAAAAATATTCGAACCCATTTCAAAAAGTGGGAAGGTCGACACCTGTAAGTTAGCTACATTTATCACACACAAAAAATCCGCTTGCAAAAATATTCAATACAGTCGGAGAAATGTGGCAGAGAAAATATTTTTTTCTCCATAGGATTAACACTGATGCACTTTGCTTTGGAGACCCCCGGTCCTGCACGCCCATTCCCCCTTAAGCTTCTACTTTCCATCTCAGTGTGGAATAATTCAACTTTGTCATTAAAAAAACAATTTCGCCTTGCAATTGAAGAACATGCTAAGTGACATTTTTAAAAAGATTTTTGAGTCAATAAACAGATTACTAACTTCTTTAACGATAACAAGTTTACCCTTTTTCATCAACTTTAAGCTTACTATATTTCTTACGGTTTGCAAGTACCATTTTCAGCAGAATTGAGTGCAAACGTAAAACTTTATAACTCATTTTCTCGTTTTTACCTTTTTGCCACATAGCATGCTCTTCCACTAAGCTCTTCAATCGCTAAACGAATGTATATTAGAGTAATTTACGAGAACTTTTTTCTGGAAGTTAGCATTTAGCTTTTTCAAGTTGTTCTTACTTTTGTTCTGTAGACCGTTATTTCGAGTGGTGTTAGATTTCTCTTACAAAAGAAACCAAATTCTATGTACAAGTATCTTAACATTACTTTAACTAACATTCTTTAAAAATATTAAAACAAAAATAAGGACAACTAGTTTACTAAATGTAAACTTACTTTTTAAGTTCTTGTAAGACTACTTAAGTAGATAAATACTTCACAAAAATTAGAATATATGATTTTTAAAATGAGTACATACATTCTAAAAAACGAGATCATGGCGTTTCTTAAATTGAGTACATGCATTCTTCAAAATGAAAACATAAAGTTACTTATATTAATACATAACTTCTTAAAAATGGGAACATGCACGATCATAAATTAAAAACGTATAATCTAAAAATTGAGAACAATATTCTCAAATTTGAGAGCCAATTTTTAACTATGATAGTAAAAGTAAATAAGAACAATGCAAAGTTTTGAATCTCAAGTAATATCAGTTAAAAAAAACCTGTGAATTTTTAAGAGTAAATGTAATAAATTAAGTATACATTTTCCCACGAAAGCGATAAAAGTGCTACAGTAGAGTTATCTTCTAAATTGATTAACTTTTATAGAAATTTCAATTATGGAGACTTGTTACTACTGAATTTAGACTATTTAGTTTTTGTTTTACCATTCATATGATACAAATGTGAAGTCAGACGAGAAAATAATAAAGAATTCATCCTAAATTAAGAATTTATGATTCGAACCTAAAAATAAATTTCCGATAAGTTTGTATCGAACATACATTTAAAATTTAGATTAAATTTTCTGAATGTCTGCTAGCACTTGATTTTTTATTCATAATATAAATTTTTTATTAATTCTTCAGGGACCCAAAAATGAAAGTGGAAAATTAGGTTTAGATAGAGGAATTAGAATTGTTATTTTTCTTTCTTGGGTAAAATTTGTAGTTGTACTTAGACATTAAATATTTAAAATTTGAAAGCGATTATTCGTTTTATCTTCCACACTACGTTTATAACGTAAAAAGTGGAAGGTATTATAATCGTTCAGTCCATCTGTCTGTCTGTCCGTCCGTCTGTCTGTCACCCACTTTCACAGAACGAACCGCAAGTCGCACAAACAAGTGGGATACATCATTTTGAAGCAAAAATTAGGCTAGGTTACATCCCAAATTTCATTACATTTTTTTTAATTAGAAGTATATTTAAAATTTAAATAACTAAAAATTTAATCTACATTGAAATAACATGCAAATTCCATTTTCATTCAATATTTTCACTGTTGCTATTTCGTCAAACGTACGAGAAACTTTATTTAAAATAAAAATAAAACACTTGAAAAATATTTATTTATGTGATATGATTCAGTTTGGATTGTTGTAATATCACAATAGAATTCTTTTGATGTTTCATTATATATGTATAAAGAAAGATGCATAGCAAATTCTAACTTTGAATAAAAAATATGCAAAAGTTCGCTTTTATTTTTAAAGCATGAATTTTACTATTCTTTATTATTCTCTTTTTCGAAAGAAAGTTAAAAAACATGGAAAATTGTGGCGACTACAAGATACGTATTAAAAATATATTGCATCCTTATTCTTCGAATTTCAAACAAATTTAGCAAACGATAATGAGTAATCATTAATTTGCGAAAGAAGATTAATGAAAATAGTTAATTTTGGGGTTTAAGGGTTTTAATTAGAAATAAATTATAAGCTGAAGACCCTGTTTGGGCGAATTTCTTTCTGAGGTGTATAAACAGTGCGTTTTTTTGTTGAGAACAATATTGTGTGGAAGCGGTTTAAGTGATAGATTCTGTAACAAACCTACTTGTTTAAATTTTTAATAATTCTTCAAGATACGTTACTTGTATTCTTTAATAAACTTGGGAACACAATTTTCAAGCAGTTTAAACGCGTTTCAAAACATCAGGAAATAAGTTAGATTCAAAGGCTAGATGACTGCTTATTACTGAGCAAAGGTAAATAATTACTTACGCAAAAGTTTTAAAAACGATACTTACATAAAGAGCTGGCAGAGCTGGTTTCTTATTAATCGGTAAAGGTAAAAAATACAATTAAAGAGAGAGAGAGAGGTAAAGATCCTTATAAAATACCTATAAGCCCATAATATTGCAAACGTCTATAACCAGGACTTGCGCCTAATAAATACCTATTGGTTAAAGAGATTTCAGTCACGATATGTACTTAAATATGAATCAGCTGACTAATTGCCGATTATAAAGCTAGCTTTATTGATATATAATTGCGGGTCATTAAACAACAACTACATGAACCGTTACTTTGAAAATAACCTCGCGAAAAGCAGTACCAATTCATTAAAAAGTTTTACCCATGATATATGCATTAGAGTATAAGTCTTCACAAAGGTATTAAAAAGCATTTAAAAATTTCCTAGTATCTTTGATAAATGAGGGGTAGGGTAGGGGTAGGCACATATATATTCCGGCTTGTGTGCTTGATCAGGGACCCGCTTTTTCAGCCTTCGTCAAGTAAGACAGACACGAAAGAATTTTTACTGTCACAGATAAAGGAAAGTACACCCAAGGCGAAGGCGGGAATCGAACCCGCACCCGTTACAGCGTGCAGACTGCTAGCTTAATGGTCCAAACCACTCGGCCATGCGGGCCCCGATAAAGGAGAAATTCTATTTTCGGTATCTTACCGAGTTCGTCTTCTTACCGTTTTACCCTATCTCCCCCTTCCTATTTGTTTCACCCACGATTTTACGTATATTTAAAGAATCGTGTATCAGCTGACTGATTTCTATTTCTGATTAATTATTAATGAGAAAAGTTAAATGCATTTCTATACAAATACCATTAAAAGCAAAACAACCTTATATTAAATAGGTGAGTCATTGCATTTTAAATAAATTCCAGTGCGACAATCACCGAGTAAATGCCGATTTGCTTAGGAAATTTCACCCACGATATTTACATATAGAGCGATGCATCAACTAACTGATTTCTTATTAACAAGTAAAATTAACCAGTAATCAATGCGAAAATCAGCAAAAGGAAAAGCTTTTATGACCACTATTGTGTAAATAGCCTTATAAAAACTGTAGGGTTGAAGTAGTCGTGTTCAAGATATGTTGTAACGATAATAGACTACGCTGATAGAACCACAAGCTGTGGAAATGTATTTCTTTATTGACGACAAATAACTTTTAACATCTTGAATAAACAATAGTGAAAATTAAACACTTCAAAAGGAATAAATTTATACCAACATAGAATTGTCGAAACAATCTAAGCTTCTTTTGAATAGAAATTACACTACACTGGTGAATCATGAAACGTCTGAACACGCAGGAAGCTAATCAAATCTCAACCCTTTTTATGAATCAGCAAACTGAATCGTGTGTGCATGTAGCAAGGAACCTAAAAATAATACTATACGAATTCACAAACCATAAGTATTTCTTATAAAAAGAATATCAATATTTGAAGCCTAAATACTTCATACTCCATAAAATGTAAATATTTCTTCTAATTTACCCAAGGCATTTACTGATAAAGAGCTGGATTATGCAAGTCTTTTGCTTATTAATAAATAAAGATACAAGTTGCCGTCAATTAAAATTTAAAAAAAATCCAAACAACCCATATACCTATAGGACTTGAATACTTTCTACTGAGGATATAAAATATCAAATAACCACCTATTTGTTCAAGCGTTTTCCACAATATTTACATACAGAAGAGCGGGGGGATCAGCCTGGCTGATTGCTGATTGCCTTGGATCGATCTGGCAAGGCGGATTACCGTTGTCTGGACCTCACCAGTTCGAGTTTCGAAAACTCATCGCCTCGATTATTCCGACATATTTCACGGTTGATTACGCCGGAGCTGAATTGAAGTGGAAGGTCCGGTTGAAGTTGGGGGATATTTTGGGGAAATATGTGTGTTTTAATCTTTAAATGTTAAGGGGGAATGGGCGCGCTGAAACACGGGTCTCCAAACTCAAGTGCCTCAGTGTTAATCCAATGGGGGAAAAAACTATTTTCTCTGCCACATTTCTGAGGCTGTATCGAATATTTTTACAACCGGTTTTTTTTAAATAATAAATGTATATAACTTACAGGTCTCTATCGTCCCACTTTTTGAAATTGCTTCGAATATTTTGTGTAAAATTATTTATGGAAAATTAAAAAAATATATTCGAACCAATTTTAAAAAGTGGGAAGGTCAGGACCTGTAAGTCAGCTACATTTATCACATAAAAAATCCGCTTGTAAAAATATTCAATACAGCCGGAGAAATGTGGCAGAGAAAATATTTTTTTCTCCATAGGATAAACACTGATGCACTTTACTTTGGAGACCCCTGGTCCTGCGCGCCCATTCCCCCTTAATAACAAATGTTCAATCAAATGTTAAAATCTCGTCAAACGTTTGAATATTTTTTAGCGGTTTTGTGTTCCATTGGCTGGTATTTCTGGGTTTTACTTTTTTGGGGCGGGGGATGTTTTAGGGAAATATGTCTGTTTTAATATTTAAATGTTAACAGTTTTTAAAAGCTTGTCCAACGTTTGAATGTTTTTTTTTTGTCTTCAATTGGCTGTTACTTCTGGGTTTTACTTTTTAGGGAGTTTTTTTTCTGGGAAAAATGTGCATTTTAACTATAGAAAATTGAATAGAAGTTGAGGCGCAGTAACTTTATTTTCTTATGCTGCGTTCAAATATAGTCACTTTATACAGACTTGAATTATTACGTACACTTGAATACGCTTCTTTTGACTCCTCGAGTATAGTCGTAGTATAGTCCAGTACTTTACAATGAGTTAAGTACCATAGAACAAAAAACATTTCTTTTTCAATCTATTGTTGTTGTTTTTTAATAGTGGGTTAATTTCAGGTAAATACATACCTCAGGTGAATTAAAAAAATATTTTTTAATACGGTTGAACTTTTATATGTGATTTAGAAAAGTTTGAATTGTATAAATTTTTCATCAAAAACTATTCTTGTTTTTATCTGTGGCAACACTTTAGCTTCAAAGTGGCTGCTTTTTTGGAAAGCATGGGTTATGGTTTTTCATAATTTTGAATTCTTGAATTTTAAGTTAAGTATTATTTTTTATCAGATTTTTTGGTTAAATTATTAAAATACACTATAATAACTATCTTAAAAACACATTATTAATCGGCATTTATAACTAAAAGATATTTAATTAGAAAGATAAAAATTCGCTTTTTGGCTGTAGTGTAAGTCACGAAAATATATAAAAGTTTCTATAACTTTTTAAATAAAGCTTTGCTTCAAAATTTTTAAGATATTTTCTTTCTATTAACCACTGTATAATTCTAAACCTTTAAATTTTAAAATAAAAAGCATTTTCTCTATTTATAAAACATTTTAACTTTGTAGTGTAAGTCACAACTTAGTGACAGTCACAGGTTCTGTTTGATTTATCTGTTGTAGATTAGTTATAATATTTGTAGATTTCTTATATTTTGATTTAAGAGGGCTAAATCAGCAGCTAAAGGAAAAAAAGAGCAAAGGGAAAGACTTTAAGCATGTAGTAAATTTCAAACCTTTAAAGAAAATGAAAGCAAAAACCTTTTTACGGACAACACTTTAACTAAAAATACACCATCTCTATTGCAATATTAAAACCGTTAGACAACATTGAATGGTATTTCTCTGTCACCAATGTTGGTCATCTTTACCTTAAGTCATGAACAGGACCAATTGATGGACTTGATGATACAGTAAAGAGGGGATCAAAGTAGCCACACTTTCCAGGAAAATTGACTCACATTCTGCTAAAGATTTTTTCACTTTGCATAAAAAAATCTGCCCAAACATATCACTATTATACATTTCGTACAACTGTCTGACTACGAAACTGTCTGAACTGACTGACTGCGAAATAGGTAGATTAAATGATATTTGCTCATCAAAAGGAAAATAAATATTTCCGATTCCTGACAGTCAAAAATTGATCTGCTTTTTAAAATTAAACAAATACCTACTTAAAATTGTTAATGTTTCATTAAATCCCCAAAAATACTACACGGCTGAAACAAATGGAAATGTTGTAAAAGTAAATACCTTTCAACAAAATTCTGAAAAGGAATTTGATGCTGGAAAAGGAGCTTTAGTTCCTTTTGTAGGAAAAATTTTCGTTAAATATTTTGTGGCGCAAATGTTAAGTAAAGATTCTTATTCAATAAAACTGAAACATCTGCAATCGTCGACGTCTGTTTGCGTGTCCTGAGAAGGAAGGTTTTTCACACATTGCTATTGAAGAAAGAATTAATAAATTACCAGAAACCAACTTTAAGGGACGTTGTGTAACTTTTTCTAACTATGATTTTACCATGTATGCAAATTCTTAACTTACCATGTTCAAAATTATTTACATATGTTATGTTATTATTGCCTAAATTTCCATATCTGTGATAAAATTCACGTTATGTAGTGTAAGTCACGCACAAAAATGTAAATAAATTATTTCCTATGATATTTCAACACTTTTTTGCAATTAATTTTTAGCTTTAAACCTTATACTTAAATTAAGACTGGTAGAATATTGATTTACTGCACTAAGTAACCAAAAATCAACTTCCTTTCATGTAGTGTAATCACAATAGGACATTTTTATTATTTTTTAGTAAAATATTAAATTAATTTTTTTTTACTGATTGCTAAAAATACTATATGTTCAGGGGTAAACTGACATACAATATTTTTTTTGAGTAAATAAAAAATAATTTTAAACTATAAAAACGATATGTGTTAAATCGTCAAGTGTAGTGTAAGTCACGCTTGGAATTGCTCAGTGCAAAATTTAATGGTTTTCTTTAATTTAAAGTCAGAGGGGTGAAAATTTGGTTTTTAAACATTTAAATTGAAACTAAATAGCTGTGTTTGGGGATTTTTTCTAATGTGTATAAATCTTGAGGGAAGTGGTTCTAGGTGACAGTTACTCTTACAAACCTACTGGTTTTTGATAAGAATTTCAACGAGTATTGAAGTAACAGTAGGCTATTTTAGTTGTTATATAAATTGTTAAAATATTATAAAAATACCATTTCGTCACTTAAAATAAGCAAAATAGAGTTTTTACCACTTAACTTTTCTCCCCTATCCATTAAAAACTAAAAAAAAACCACGCAAAATTCTCTTAGTGAAATACATATATTTCAACTCTTTAAAAACTTTGTTAAAAAAGTTGTACGTAAAATAATTAGTATAATTGTTTTGGGTTTTGTCGGCAACTAGAGTAAGGGTTATTTTGGTAAATACATATATTTTAGCTTCTAATTGCTTAACAGTTTTCAACATTCATCGTACGCTAAAATATGTGTTAAACTGTTTGGGCTATCGTCGGCTGCAGTTGAGGAGGTTATTTTGGGAAACTTGTATATTTAAACCATTAGCAACTCAGCAGCTTTTTTGTACTCGTCGAACTTTTTTGTGCTTGCAAACTCTTTTATAATTGATGGTTTAAAAAACAATTTTAGTTGTCAGCTACTTATATAATTTTTTAAGCATTAAATTAAATCATTTTCAAGTTTCAAAGTTCTGTACCATAACCTAACTGAAAACATAACTATTCAATCTTGGTTTATTGGCTTTGGTCCAACTGTTTCAGCTGTCTGTTTTAATCCTCAAATACTGTCTTGTACGCTTCATTACTAACACCCACAGTCAAACGATACAGAATATTAATCGAATTTACGAAAGATTATTAATGAATATAGCCAATTTTGATTATTAAAAGTTCAAAGTACAACTAGATACTGTGTTTGGCGAATTTTTTTAAGGTGTATAAATCTTGTGTGGAAGCGGTTCTAGGCGACAGTTTCCTTTCAAACCAAATGGTTTTTCAATAAAAATTTCAGTGAGTATTAAAGAATCAAGAAAGTAGGATATTTTAGTTTTATTAGAACTCTCGATTAAAATTTTATTCTCAATGCTCACACTTACCAACTGTTATTTTTCTTGCAAAAAGAAGGTCCAAAATAGCTTTAATGTTAAATTGCGGGTATTTTCTGTTTAAAAAAAAACTTGGACAATTCCGTTTGCATGAATTTAAAAGTAAAAACTAGTATAGAATAAGGTAGGCAGTTGCCTGCTCATTTCCTTTCTTAAATGTTAGACGCATTTCAATTAAGAAGATCTACTCAAATTCCAACCAAGTGACCACGAATTTTAATATTAACCAATCTTGTTCCTGGTATTTCCATAATTGAAAAAAGGGCCTCATGAAAATATCATCTGAAAGAACTATTTCTTCTGCTACGATTAGCAAACGATAAATGGAAAAATTTAAATCCTAGTTTGTGTGAATAATCCACAAGGCTTATTCTTCAATTATTTATTTCATGCGAAAACCACTTGAAAGAAACCACACAAAAATGCGTTGAAGTAAATATTTATTTTGCCTAAATCTTCATTGTCAGTGTTTTACTCTAGTCGAAAAATTATTTTTTTTACTAAAAAATATTTTTAGGCTTTTGCTCCTAATAAGAGAAAGTAAAAAACGAAACTTCAAAATATTGTTCTAAAGAACGAAAATAAAAAAAATTATTCCAGATATTACTTTTTCCGAATAACCCAATGAGCAAACTAAAGTAATGTAAGACTTTCTAGACCTTTTAGGAGGTTTCTGATTAAATTTTTTATTCTTGTTCACTCAAGTTAAGTGATTACTTAACGTGGAAAGTTTGCAAATTAGAATAGGATAAAAAATATATTCACGTTAAGTAAATTAAACTAATTTATTACTTTTGTAGGGTATGATAATTAAGTTTTTAAAAATACTTATATTTGAATATGAATTTTTACCGCTTGTTGTAAAAGCCTATTAGCCACTTCTGGTTTATAAATCTTAACACGTTAAATATTTTTTAACGCTAAATACACAATTACGCGTTAATATTAATTAAAGTATTTCTATATCTATTTACCCCATGAGGTTTTTTCCACAAACATTTTCACTTTTATCAAACTGACATTTTCATATTTTTTGACAATAAGTAGGGGGAACCAGGGACATATGACCCAACTCGAAGTTTTTTGCTTGTAAGTTTTATAAAACACTCTTAAACAAACACTCTTTTACACTCTTAAAACAAAAGAGTGAAATTCACTCCTATAGGAGAAGTGCATTTTCGGCACCGGAATAGAGTGGAAATTAACTCAGACTGAGTTAAAACCGCTCGTTTTAAGAGTGTAGGACGCAGATTGTTTTCTTTTATTTCTTTTACCCACTCCGAAAATGAGTGAATTTCACTCCTATAGGAGAAGTGCATTTTCGGCACGGAAAGGAGTGGAAATTAACTCAGACTGAGTTAAAACCGCTCGTTTGTTTTAAGAGTGTATTAATGTGTAAATGCAGATAATTTATACTTCATAAAGTAGTACACAATATATATTAGTATTTTTCTGTAGTATTAACTGCAATAGTAGTAAAATATAAATTATTTAAAACTTTAGTTTTGGGTCATGTATCCCAATGCATAGGGATACATGAAACACCCATTAAGGATACGTGACCCAACCCTATAATTTGGTAGTAAGAGTTAAAATTATCAAAAAACTTTTACCTAATAACAACACTAATATCATATTATAAAGTTTATATAGATTTTATAGTATTTTCAGACAAAATTATTACCTTTTATTTAAATCTCATTAATTATGCGTATATTAACGAAATAATAAAATTTAAAAGTAAATTCTGTTCGAAATTCAAAACTGGGGCTTCTTTTATTTTGCAGAGAAAACACAGGTGGTTGAAGAATCGCTACTATTTTATCAATATCATTTTAGGATGTATTATCCATTTCAGGACATTTAAAACATTTTCATCGATTTTTTCTGCATATTCAATAATAAGCTCGTTAAAAAAATTTCCTTGTACCTTCCCAACAAACTTTATACTTCTTTAAGAACCCAGTCATTTACTTTTGTGACTGCCGTGATTTAAAAAAAAAATACATGGTCTGCTTCTGTCTACTTTTGTGTTGTTTACTTGGGTCACATATCCCCAATTGGCTTAGGTCAATTATCCATAGTTGCACTTTTTTTATTTAACCCCAAAACAAAGTCATTTGCGAATAATTATATTAGCACTATTATACACGTAACTGTAGCTAATAGCATGAACTAAACAAGTAACTAATTGAAAAAATCCTTCCTTTAAACCAAAAAATGTAGACCGAAAAACCTTACGTCTTTAAACATTTACTTTCAGTGCATGAAACGTATTTCTTCGCATAACTTAACACATACGCAATGATTCAGCTCGTTTTTTTCAACATGTGATCAGTTGGCTGAAAGGAAAAAAAGTGATGCCACTTTCAACTCACAAAACTTTTCCATTGCTGTGAAAAAGGCATTGGGCCATGTATCCTTATGGGTCAAATGTCCCTAGTTCCCCCTACTCAATTACATATGTTAGCATTAATTAAAATCTTTCTCGATATATTTACCCATGAGGTTTTCTCTGTAAACATTTGACTTAAAGGGATAATGCTAGCGATTTTCCATGCCGAGTAGCTAGTTTAACGATGAACCCTAAGTTATGTCTCCAAGTCAGACTGATGTACTTTTTCAACATCAAAACGATGAAAGACTAAAAAAATACTTAATGCCTTTCTTATTAATTTGATTTGGAATTTTTTTATGATTTATAGTCCGTCTCAAAAGTTTAAACAAAAGACATTTTGAGTCTCAAAATTTCACTAAAAAGGTTTTGTTGAAAATGTGTTTGGTAGTTAGGATCAGGCAAGTATAAATAATTAAAAATATCATGAATCACAAAAAAAAACAAATAATAAATTTTATTTGAATTAATTGTGAAAAGTACCCAAAAAATTTGTCTCAAAAAATAGAGAAAATCAATTTAATGCATTTTAATGGGTTAATTTTGCATTTTTATTGCTTGATTGTATTTATTTTTTATATGATAAATTAAAAAACACGATATCCAGTTAATTTAAAAGATTTAGTAGCACTCTTATTTTAATTTCACACCAAACATCGCATATCGCCGTTTTAACTCTTTTATGGTGAAATATTTACTTCAAATTTACAAGTTAACATCTCTATTCAATCTAAATCTAGACCGAATGCCTACCATTCCATCACCTTAAAGTTTTACCACGAATTCGAGGATGTGATGCCATGCATAGACCGTTTTTCTCAATGAGTTTTTTCGTCTTTCTCATATAAATATCCTAAAAAAAGCAATAAATTGTTCTCTTTTTAACTTTAGTACAATGCAGGGATAGTCTCTTCATAAAAAAACCCCAAAAAATCCTTTTCCTTCAACATAAATTCGCTCCACACCATTACAAACTTTTCACATTGATGATAGAGTTTTTGAATGGAAAACCGGTTTCTTTAAAACCTTATTTTTCAACATTCGGTTACACTGAATGTATTTGAATAACACTAAAGAAACCGGTTATTTTGTGACCGGTTTAAAGAAACCAGTTTTTCTCAAGAAACTACTTCAGCATCAAGACGGAATTTTGTTATGGTGTGGAGTGAATTTGAAGGATTGATGTTGAAGGGAGGCGTTTTTTTTGTTTTTTTTTAGAAAGAGAAGACAACCTCTGCATTGTACTAAAGTTCAAAAAAGAACAATTTGTTGCTTTTTTAGGATATTGATATGGTAAAGACTGCAGGTTTCATCGAGAAAAGCGGTCTATGCATGTTTCCAAATCCTCGAATTCGTAACAAAACTTTAAGGTAATGGAATGGTAGACATTCGGTCTAGATTTAGATTGAATAAAGATGGGTTAACTTGTAAATTTGAAGCAAATATTTCACCATAAAAGAGTTTTGGCGATATGGGAAGTTTGGTATTAAATTGAACCAAGAGTATTACCAAATCCTAAAAATTCACCGGATATCTTGTTTTTTTAATTTATCATATAAAAAATAAATACAACACAAGCAATAAAATTTAAAATTAAGCCATTAAACGTGCATTAAATCGATTTTCTCTTCATTTTGAAGACAGATTTTTGGGTACTATTTACAATTAATTCAAACAAAATTTATTATTTGTTGTTTTCTTTGTAGTTCATGATATTTTGAATTATTTATACTTGCCTGATCCTCACTAAAAAAAAATTTTCAACAAAATCTTTTCAGTGAAAGTTTGTGACTCAAAATGTCTTTTGTCTAAACTTTTGAGACAGACTATACATTCTATAATCAAGATGTCATTACGTATGTTGCATATAATTTTACAAAAATAGTAATAGTTCATTTATCCCATGACTCGGGCTTTATTTTTTAGATTATATTTTGTCAAATAATTTTAATTGTTGGTCTATTTGAAAACGTATGCATCTTCAACTCGGAAGTTTATAATGTTACGTGTTTGAACAAAAGTGCCCTTTTTATTTGCATTTTGGAGAGTTTTTAACGAGTTACACTAAGTATCATCTTGTAGTAGGTAGCAGTAGAGCTCTACTAGGTATATTGGCGAGCGTCATAATTCATAACCGCAGTCAAGTCCTGAGTAGACACCCAACGCAAACATTTAACATTAAGTACGATAATGATTAAAATACGATATTGAGTTTAGGTTAGTTTGAATCATCATCGCACTAGAGCTATACGAGGGCTATAGCGACAGGCGTCGTAATTTAAAACCAAAGTCAAGGGACCAGCCGACACCACGACGCAACCGTTAAGGCGACATGGGAATCAGCGTTGGGACTTTGGGGCATATTTAACATGCAAT
This sequence comes from Oedothorax gibbosus, assembly GCA_019343175.1. Classification (NCBI taxonomy): domain Eukaryota; kingdom Metazoa; phylum Arthropoda; class Arachnida; order Araneae; family Linyphiidae; genus Oedothorax; species Oedothorax gibbosus. The sequence goes on from JAFNEN010000839.1 coordinate 161,559, forward strand.
CTCTCTACACAGGGTATTATTCTTCGGAGATTTTTAGCAGCACAAGCCGTTTATAGGTCGTCAGTTATTTTGGCGACGCCCGGATCCGAACCTGGGATTTCCGTGTGCAAGGCGAATGTTCTAACCGACTGGGCTCCCCCCCCCCCCCCTACGATATTGAGGGTTTTTATCTTTATATCAAAATGAATACCATCATAGTAGAAAAGTAGAAACGATGAACTTAATTTTGAAAAAAAATGCGGGAGAATGTGACTGTAGTTATGTAAATATGAACTAAAATTCAGTAAGGAAAATAGGACAAATATATATTTTAATCTCCTTTTAACAGTGCAATATCTCAATAATGAATTCGGAATGACATTTTTCAGTTTCATTATACACTTTATTTATTGTTTGCATCCTCGTGACAAAGCATTCTAACAAAACACATTCCAACAAAACATTGACAGGAAAATTATTGGTGAAATTGGTTTTTATGTTTAGAATAAATCTCGAAAAAGAATTTTCTAAAACGGATATTTTTCTCTTATTGGCCGTTCGCAATTCATTCTATAACTTTGTCAACAAGTAGTATTTTTTTTTATTTTGGAGATGATACTAAGGTTTTTTTTTAAAGTTTGAATCCTCTTTACAAGAAAAATAGCAAAATATTCTCATGTTTCGATTTCCAAGTGACGTATTCAAACGTACAGGTTTGGCGTGTCCACTTACAACAGCTTCTACAAAACTATTTTAAAATCACAAAAAAATGTTCGCCTAAATTAATTGAATATTTGACCCTTTCGCTAAGTTCAATTCAAATAAACTTATAAACGTACTACCAATTGAAAAATGAATAAAAAATCTGTATTTAAAAAAAACCCTAGAATTTGAACCAAGGAAATAATTAAATGTCGGTCTAACTCAAGGTTAATTTTGTCACTCACAGATTTTTATTTATTTAATCGCAGAATATGTCAGCCATATAAGGCACGGCCTACCCAACTACTAAGGCCGAAGAAGCTTTCCCAAACAAGCTCAGAGACGGAACTTTTGACGTCATAGTTCCGAGTGTAGAAAATCACTTGTACAAAGCAACTAAAATGCAGATCTATTGAGGGTTTCATTGAAATACGATAAAATAGAATTTACAGAGAACAAAGTTTCGGATAACAACCACTGTGTTCTGAATAGTGCTTATTATAGTGCTCTGTCTAAATATAATGCTTTCACGCATAAATATATATACATTTCTACCATGATGCTACTAACCGAAATGTGCAGTATTATTTATCGAATGTAATGCAACGTTAGTCACTAAGTGTGTTACCGTCTGTGGCTGATGGCTTGGTAAAAGAGTTGGATATTCTTGTATAAGGTCTAGTTGTTGAGAATAACGGAAATGTTTATGTATGATATCAGGTATAAAATAGTGGATGAAGGAGAAAAATTGCATTTTTATCTTAATAAGTCTTAATGATAACAGAATATGTAAGAAAAAAATTGCTATTACCTACTTTTCCTTAACCTTCAAAACGGCTTGCTAATTGAGTCAATACCATGCCCATGATCACGACTATTTAATAACCCTAACAAATAAATACTTTTCAAAAGCTTTAATAATAAATTTATGTTGCATCAGTTAAATGCTAAGATATGAGCGTCGGAGAAGAAAGCTTTCCGGAAAATTTATATTAAAAAAAAATCCGTGTTTCGACCACAAAATAAATGGAGTATCTAAATGCTGAATGCATAGCTTCTTTCTGTAATGCAAAAATAGCTTTTTGTGTTTATTACATAATTTAATAGATAGTTTTTAAACGATTTTTTTTCTAGCAGTAGCACTTGATATATAACATCATTCGCCAGAGTGTAAACACTCAGCGCAAGAAAAACATGGAGCAAAACAAACCATTAACAGAGGAACAATAAATACAGAAATCGGTAAAACATTAAAGTGAATATAACCTAACTGACATTAACAATAAACATGAACGATATACTAATTAGATATTAACAATAAACATGACGATATTAAATAAAAAGAACAATAACAATTGTTAAAAGCATGTGTAACAGTTCTCTAGTTTCAATAGTCATAAATGCATCCAGAGACCTCCGGGCAAACCCCAAGATGCTCCGCATTCATCACACAGTCACTCTTGCACAAGACACAGTTTGGGGAAGAGAGAATTCCAAATCTGTGCAAGTAACCGGCAAGACAGTCATGGTCAGTTTCCAGCCTGAAAGCCGCAACAGCGTGTCGTCTTGGAAACTGGGGGATCTTTTCAAGAGTCTCTCTCCATGATTTATCACTGATTCGTTCAGTGAGTTTATTCTGGTAGCTCTCGTTTAGAGTGTTTTTAGTTAATCTTTTCATTAGTTTTTAAACGAAAAAGTTATCTTAGAATGCGAAAAAGTATTAAATTCGGACCACTTAAACATCGTAAATTCTTCTTTCAATCATCTGTAAGATGCAAACAGCCGCCAAACGCAATTCCAAGTGAGATAAGGGATAATGTTAAAGTGTAAAAGTCCCTTTCTTAGAAAATCGTTTTCTTAGTAGAAAACTTTAACCGGATTTATGTAACTGATGAAGATTGATTCTTTGTATCCGACGTCACTTGAAAAGGCATTTGTTTTACTTTTCATTATCCAATAAGATTTAAACAAAGAATGAAAAAGGACATGTAGGATTTTAGCATAGAGGTAGGAAGGAGGTGTAGAGAGGTCCACCAGTTGAGAGAAATTGCAGCAGGGCTGTAAGGTTTTTCGAGCTACCGCGCATAACACACTGACACCGAGTTATCCAAAGATGCACCGCTCTAGCCTGCTTCATTTGTGCACTACTGCGCATATACAAGAACCTCTCTATTCTCCATCCTACCTCTATGGATTTTAGCACATTAAAGATTACAAAAGTAAAACTTATTCATCCAGAAATCTTTTTCCCTTGTTGGTCTATTTAGCTTTTTATTTAATAGAAGAGGGAAATAATTAAGCTAGAACCCTAAAGACTTTTTTTAGGCCCTGACTTTATTTGTCATTATATTAATTCACATTAATTACAAAGGCTAACATCTAAAAAAGGTGAAAGAATCCTTAGTTTGGGGCATAACTTACTAAAAATATTAATGCATTGAATGTAATATAAAATGCTTATAAAAAAGCAGTAAATATAATAAATTTTTCCGTATTTTAATGATCTCACATATATTAGCTTCCACACTACGTTTATAACGCAAAAAGTGGAAGGTATTATAATCGTCCAGTCCAACTTTCTATCTGTCCGTCTGTCCGTCACCCACTTTCATAGCCCAAACTACAAATGCTACGGACAAGTGTGATACGTCAAAAAATTCAGCGCATCGAAATTAGAAAACATTGAAAATTTCAGAAAAGAATTCGAATTCGAAGTACTTCAATTATTTAAAAAAAACTGCCAAATGTAATGCTCATTTAAAAAGCATAGGAATCCATTTTTATTCGAATTAAATCAGCATTGTCATTCGCAACAATCGCTCGAGAAACTTTAATTCTTTTAGACAATAAATTAAAACAAATTTATTTTTGCGACATCGATCAGTTTGAAATGATGTCAAATATATTTCACTACGAAATTCTTTGTACGTTGATATGAAATGTTTTCATTCTTTTTAAAAGCGATGAATATTACATATTTATTCTTTGAAATATAAATTAATTTTTGCAAACGATAAGTAATAGTTATTGAATTTTCGAAATGAAATAAATGAAACTTCCCAAATTTAGCATGTAAATGTTTAATATAGAATATCAATGCTGTGTTTGTCGCCTTTTTACCAGTTAAACACAACTGTTGTGTGGAAGTGGGTTAAGTGACAGATTCTGTTAAAACCTACTCGTTTAACTAACATAATAAACTCGGCGTTAAATGGGCGTACTTTTAATAACGGTGACTTGTATACTATGTAAACTTTAACTTTATGCCAATCGCGATCCCCCTCTTGGCTGGTCAGCTCACCATCAGAATATTATTATAATCACTCACACTCCTACTGATGTCAACATCATTTTTTTTAAATGTCCGGCTGAATCCCGACCCTTTTTTTATGAATTACAAACTCCACACTTGTATAAAATTTTACTTAATTAATATTCCTCCTCAATATTTCGATTTCCTTCTATTTGCGAACAGCAAAATTAAAACAACAATATCTAGAAATAAATCAAATCTGGAAACATTCTTAGAATTGAGTAGATTCAATTTAACCAGGGGCCCGGATGACCGAGTGGTTTGGACCATTACGCTAGCAGTCTGCACTGTAACGGGTGCGGGTTCGATTCCCGCCTTCGCCCTGGGTGTAATTCCTTTCTCTGTGACAGTAAATATTCTTTCTGTGTGTGTCTTACTTGACGAAGGCTTCACAAGCGGGTCTCTGATCAAGCACACAAGCCGAAATATATGTACCTACTGCCCCCCCCCCTCAATTTGACCAAGCTTAATACAACAATTTAAAATGCTATTCTTATGAAGAAATCGGCTTACGTTTTGCTCTCCTGGACCTGGTTAGGTTCGACTTTCAAAAAAAATACTTCTTAAATGACGCCTTCAGTACAAAGGAAATAAGCTCATTTAATTTGGAATCTGTATCTCCAATAGTTTTGGCTGGGTTTGATAAGTGATTCAGACAGTCAGGAGATCTTCATATATAGCTATAGATTATGGATTACATATTTGTAAGAACTTAATGTTGTGATAATTCCGTTGTAAAATAAAAACGTAAGACGTGAAACATTAACTCTAACCACATAACGAAACATAAAACCTATCAACAATACTTTGGAAGAAATTGGATACCATATTAAATGTCAAATTGAAAGAGATAAGCAGTCTGATATGTTTTTGTGTCTCTTTTTGATTTATTTTGGTTGGGTCTTAGTTGAAAAGAAACTCTTTAATACATAAAAGATACGTCTGCTTCGGGTTTTTCCATTTAGTAAGGATAATAGTTAAAAATTAAAAATCGTGAATTTAGTTTTGGTAAGATTGATTGAAACAACGTCAATGGTGTCTATTGATTTTTACAAAGCTGTCTTTAGTTTCTTCGTTAACAATGATAGAATAATATTGATTTAATATCTATCTGACTGTCGATTAATAACTATATTCAAAGTTTTAACAAAAGTCAAATGCGAAATTTTTTACGATAGTTTATCTACTCGGTGTTAAGTTTTTTGGAAGTATAGTTGTGAAAATATTTGCATAAATTAACCAATGGGCTTGTTTCACGTAGTACGGAAAGAAAACAAAACAACCAATGAAATCGCATTTCGGAGCGCGTGACATCGTAAGAAACCAATGAGCTTGTTTCAAGTCAGCACATCCAAATATCTGAGTAATCTTTCTCTAAAAATCTTTTCCTCCGCTTTTTAAGCATTTAACAATAAGAAGCTTTAGATTTCTTGATAACTCTTTTTTTTTAGCCATACTTATGCAGATGCGAAACTAGATTTAAACTTTCAAACTACGATTCAACCTTTTATACTGTCTTCTTAGATCTTGCACACATGGACCGGGTAAAACATTTGCATATACTACTAGAGAGGCAGTGTTTTTGTTTGCAATCGAATACTTTTTTCTACCAAGTAATGAACGGAAACTTTTTTCCTTTTGCGATTCAATGTATTTTCTCTTGTAAATTTTTTAATGTAATTCAATTTATGCTAATCTGCTACAGTTGTAAGGTACAACAGAATTTTTTTCAGAACTTCAAATTCCTTCACTACATGATTGGAAACGCTGGTAAAACACTAAGTACGATTTTTGCTACCATAGCATGTGAAAGATCCTATGGGTATATTTCCGGTCCTGAGTGGCAATAGAAATTCTGAATGAAAATAAATACTTTCTTGACCATCGATTGGTGAATCAATGGCACTCGGATACAGAGCACCAATCAGAGAGCTGATTGTAGGAAACGGCAGGAATGAAAGCTGACGGAATTAAGTCCCTGAAACAAGTCAGTTGAACATTATGCCACTGTGATCATGCGGCACTGTAATGGGCAAGTTTCACGTCGTGAGTGGCAACAGATCCAGCGGTATTGTTTTCATTCTAGGTCCTTCTGCAATTGCATTTGTTTTGAACAATACCATATTTCCTTAGCTTAGTAAAACGAATGTTGTGTACAAACTTTTCTTTCAGTAGAATTTAAACTTGACGTTTTGGTAACGCTTCACATGCTTAAAATTTAATCGAATTCAAACCAATAAATGTTAATAAATAGCAGGAATAAAAACAAATTAATTGTAAAAAATTATAAAAAGAACTCATCGGACAAAAAAATCTTTATCAAAACAACATGACAATCTTTAACAAACAACAATCTTTAACAAACAACATTGGACATCAAAATTCAACCATTTCAATTTTATACGCTCTTTTGGATTTCAATTGGTCAACATGTGCTGACTGATTTATAATTATAATGATTACATGAATTCATATTTAAATTTGTTCTTTTTTAATTTAGTTTTCATGGGAAAACAATAGCATGTTTGCTTTTCAATGCTTGATAGTAATACTCAAAATATATTTCTGGTTTCGGTAACTCTATTATAATTATAATTTCGAAATCCATTTAATCTTGAAGTTTACAAATGGAATATTTATGACTAAAAGGGGAATTTGCGATAATGTTTTATTAAGGTTACACCGAGCAAAGCCGAATATAAAACTAGTTTAACAATAATTTTTTAAAAATGAATTATTTTGAACTTGCTAACGCTTGCAATAGATATTAATTTAATTTATACCTTAAACTCTTTTATAAAATTAAACTCAAACTTTTGTATCTTTTAAAATTTCCCTAAGAAGATAAGATAGAAGATTAACACTTAAGAAATGGATGTTTCGTATTTGAACGATTTTAACAGATAGAAAGAGATTAATCAGTAATACCTTAAGAAAACAGAGGATTTGACTTATCTTAAACTTGGGTTGACAGATAAAAGAGACTTAGCAATATTTCAAATAATGTTTTGCTTTTCACATTTTTATTTCCGTTGATTTCGTCTTACTGCATTTTTGATGTCAGGATTATTCTATTTTGGAAATAGCGTAGAAATTCATTTATTATTTTATACCCTTCAGGTATTTTTATTATTAAAGTATATCATGTTGCGAGATAGTTTCTTAAAATAAATAAAATTGTTTATTTTTTTTAACAAGTTCCTTTTTAAAGACTTGTTAAGACAACGATTGTTACGTTTTTTTTGTGTGTATGTTGATATTTTATTAAAAAAAAGCTTTTTTGAATCCTCTAACATAAATATCAGACAGAAAAAAAATATAAATGATAAATTTAAGCATATATATTTTTCAAGTTTTCGTTTACAAATTAGGATTTTTTTACTTACAAAAGTAGTTAGTATAACAGCTTTGTAAGTTCTTCAGTTTCTGCATACTTTTATGGTTGAAATAAAATTTGACAGACAAAACCCCTTCAAAAATTTTATATAATCGCTTAAAACATGTTCTTACTATTTTTAAAAAGAAAGAATTCAAGTTAGATAATTATTTGAATTCCATTTCATTTGTAGGATTAAAAAGCAAAGGTAGTTTTTTATCAAACTTTGAAGGTTCTTCAATGAATGGATAAATTGCAAATGAAATATTTGTATACTAAGTAACTCCTTGGCACTACAGTCCGTGTTGAACCATGGCCTAATTACCTAAACGAAACCATCAGGGATCCAATTATTTTAAAAAGCAATATTTTTCAACTCATTTTCAACTATCTTAAAGATTGAGGTTAATTGGCAAACATATATTTTTCGATCGTATATTTTTTGACTCAAAGTTTCTTCCATATCCGAATTCTCTTTGTTTTGGTAAAATAAAATAATAAGTTTTGAACTTTTTGTTGTGCCTCATAAGAATGTTATTTTTGATTGATTAACGGCTGATGCGATTTATCATTCCTCAAAAATATCGATATTTAAGATAGATAAGAACAATATGACTACAAAGTCGTCTGTCTCTCTTCAAATCGTCTTGTATTCGCTTTCAAATATTTTGATCTTCATGGCCTTTAGATCTCTCTCCACTTCATCCGTTTTCCTGTGTCTTCTATCCCTTTCCAAATCTTAAACCATTAGTTTGTTGCCGTTGGCCATTTCTGTTATCCATTTTAACTATGGATATCATAGTTAAAGTATTAGATTGGTAGATCACGTGACCTCCAATGCTAACGACGGATGCAGCTCCAGTACTATGGCCTTTATCAACCATCATAGTTTATTAAAAGCTTAAACTATACATTTATTGCTTTAATACGCATACATGCAGTCAACATAACCATCAATGAAAAAATCTTCAAATAAACCCACAATAAAATCCTGGAATGGAGACTGAACGGAATTACGTCACTGGAAACATGTAAATTATTTTTCAAATAATGAATTTAGTTTCTGAAGGTAATGGCAACAGAATAAAATAAACATTTTCAATTTTAATTATTTTTGTTAAAAGTTTTATTTAATTTTTTCAGCAGATGGCAGGCATCAGGAAAGTAAAAAAATGATCGGATTTGAGTCAAAGTGGTGTAGTTTTTTCAAAAAATTTGAATTTTCTCTAAAAATAGAACATTTTGAAACCTGAAAGTTCATAAATCATAATCTAAGTACGAACTATGCATTTGTGCCAAGTTACGAGTCAAACAAATGTCTATTTTAAGAGTCTATATGGAACATACAAACAAACACAACTTCATTTTTATTATTATAGTTAAGAATATATGACAGTACAAAAAATAAATTTGTGGTAGGGTGGAGTCAATGTTACATTAAATAACTTTTATAAATTCCAATAAAGTTTTTCCTAGTAACTTATATATTAGTAAGTAAAATATTTAAAACTACTCTTCATAATTGAACATTTTTAAATATAAAATAAAATTAAAATCTTATTGACAACTTCAAGTAGAACGATTAAAATATATTTCTTGAAATTTTCAATCCTTGTAAAATTGGCCTTAAATTTACTTTAGTTATGTTTAAACATCTGTTGAAAATTTAATCTCAAAGTAGCTGTTCATATATTTTTAATTCAGACAGAGACATTGCGGGTTCTTTCTATTATATAAATTTGTTTAGCAAAAATGCCCTAAAATTATAAGAGTACTGTGAACATTGAGGCTCTGTTGCGTACATAAAAAAAATTGAAGTAAAATTATCAGCAAAAAATACTGAAGAGTTTACAACGCTTATTTTGCTGCAAATTTACAATGGTTTTTTCATACAGTGTATCACAATGAACTTAACAACATGAAATCTTGATTCGAACAGTTTGCATAAAATAGATACGTTTCTTTTATTCCTTACTATAAGCGATAGATTGAATGCTTCCATCGTCTTTCAAAAGCCAAATATTGCGAACTTTGTCCCTAAGTGACATGATTTGTGAAACTATAGGAAAAATACCAGATGTAGATTACGCGGTGTGAATTCTAGTTTAAAATAGGTACGAAGACTCGAAGAATATGTACTGAGAAAATGCGCTGGAATGAGAAATAAAAAGTTCTAGACAAAGTGAAGTATTTTACAGATAAAGGACTTTTCGAGTTAAAATATTCCAATTTTTAATTCCAATCAAATGGTGTGATGTCTGTCTCTGAAGGGTATTGTGACATTTACTACTCAATAAATCAAGACTTTAAGGTGAATGAGCGTGCTGGACAGCGGGTTTCCAAACTCAAGTGCCTCAGTGTTAATCCAATAGGAAAAAACTATTTTCTCTGCCACATTTCTACGGTTACATTGAATATTTTTACAAACGGTTTTTTAAATAATAAATGTAGATAACTTACAGGTCTCTATCTTCCCACTTTTTGAAATTGCTTCAAATATTCTGTGAAAAATTATTTATTGAAAATTAAAAAAAAATATTCGAACCAATTTCAAAAAGTGGGAAGGTCGGGACCTGTAAGTCAGCTACAGTTATCACATAAAAAAAATCCGCTTGTAAAAATATTCAATACAGCCGGAGAAATGTGGCAGAGAAAATATTTTTTTCTCCATAGGATTAACACTGGTGCACTTTACTTAGGAGACCCCCGGTCCAGCGCACCCATTCCCCCTTAAAGATAAATATTTCCCTACAAGGTAATTCCAATAACATTAAAACCTAAAACATTCTATGGCAGCTACCATTTGAGCATATTTTCTAAAAAACCTTATTAAAACGTTTGAAAGGTGCTGGGAACTAAATACCAATTTGTTTTGCCAAATTTAAGCTTTTGTATTTGTTTTCGTTTTTCAGCAATTCCTTTAAAATCAACTCGTTCTATGGCATCTACCTTTTGCACATGCGCGATTTTCTCGAAAACCTTATTATAACGTTCGACAGGTCCTAGGAACACAAGTACCAATTTTGAAGTACTTAGCTCTATTAGTTCTAGCTGTAGAGTGGTTTCAGATAGACAGACGGACCAATGTTCGAAAACCACTTTTTTAGAATCAGCACCCTGTAAAACGTTTAGAAAACACACAATCTCCATTTTGTATTTTCAGTTCCTTAGCAATACTTTCATTAATAATTACCTTATATATCATTTTAAGCAATTGAAAGTAAAAAAAC